>CM041639.1:13136584-13161798 GCA_023333625.1 Bothriochloa decipiens | reverse complement strand
GACTGGAGGCCGGATCTCGCCGTCGCCGAACCCAATCTTTGAATGACCCCCTAGTGCCAAGAACCCTATAGAGCTAGAGGAGAGGGGAAGGACGCGGCGCTTTACCGGGGAGAAGGCGGCGGGGAGCGTGGATGTCGGAGGGGAAGAGTTCACTGTCGGTTGCCGTCGCCGCGGTCGCAGTAGCCTCGCGCGCGCCGTGTTCGCCTCGCGCCGCCCCGCCGGTCTCCGTTCCGGAGGTCAGGAGGTCCGGAATGGATCCAGGCCGCGGAGACTGGGGGAGAAACCAAGCCTGGCCCGTTTTCATTTCGAGTCGGACCAAAACAAACGGGCCAAATCGGTGATATCTGGTTTCGACCCAGGCCTCTCCAATCCGCCTGGATTGGGCCGTTCCAGGCCTCAATCCGACGGAAACGAACAAGCCCTTAGTACGAATATTGTACCCTGTACACCTGGTACTCGCGCCCAAGTCACCTGCTGGCCTCACTATTCTAGCGTGTTGCAGAGCAGGTGCAGGTACCTGCGCTCTTGGCTACGTTGTTTTGGATAAAGGTCGCCAAGAGCTTGTTGGTGGTGTCACTGCTAGACTAGACGCCTCATTCATCTAAATATAATGAGTAATCGTGATTAGTAAATTGTCTGCTGATGCTAACCACTCTTAAAGTCTTTGGTGAGGTGAGGTAGCAACCACCATTCCACCAACTCCCGTTTGCATCTGCTGATCTGCGCATACAAAATGCCAACGATTTGGATCTCATCTCAGTGGATGTCAATTCCAGGGCCCTTCCTCTTCCTGCACCACGTAGCAGGAGTACATTAGCCGCCCCTTGTTCCCGAGGAAGGAATTGAAAAGGAAAACGAAATGGTGATCCGTTCGTTCCCATATATATGCGACCTAGGTTGCAGGTCTCGAAATGCAGTGCATTCAGATTCAGACCAGGAGCAGTGGCAGTGGGAGCCAAAGATGACGAGAGGCCTTTTCTTGAATTTGTACCCAGACTTGCTCACTACCGATAAAAATGAGCATGTAGCACGCGGGCAGAGGCACGGCCCAAAGCACAGAGATTTAGCCCGGCCCAAGCACGGCATGGCCCGTACACCAACCGAGCCTGTGCCGGCCCGAAGCACGTAGCAGGTCATGCTTGGGCTGCCATCTCGGCCCGGCGGTCGGCACGGCACGGCCTGAAAAATAGAAAGGCCCGGTATTGGCCCGGTTGCTACTGAGAACAGCCCATCATTCTCTTTGTAAAAAAGGAAAAGACAGCCCGCCAGCCACCATAGCCCACCAGGCCACCACTTCGTGGCCCCTCCCAAACCCTAACATCCCCCAGCAGTCCCTGCTCCCTCTCCACGCGCCGCACCGCACATCCCGCAGCCGCAGGCCGCCGCCGCAACCGTGATCGCGAGGCACGCGACTCCCGCCGCCTCCTCACCTGCAGCACCACCGGCCGACCTCCTCCACCTCACCTCCACCACTAGCCTCGCGTCGGAGCAAGCTCGGCGGCGGCTCGCCTCCTGCCTCGGCCGCTCGGGGAGTGAGCGACTGCGCCCCAATCCCCCGACATCCATCCGACCGGCCTCCTCCCGATCTCGCGCGACGGCGGCCTCCTCCTGATCTCGCGCGGCGGCGGCCTGCTCCCGATCTCCCATGGAGCGTGCGGCGGACGTCGCCTCCTCCACGCCATCGGCATCCCCGACGAGCGACGGCGTCGTCCTCTTCTTCCCCTTCCCCTGCTGAAGCGGACTACGGGCCGGCCCGATGTGCTATTGGGCCACGTGCTCTTCGGGTTGGCACGACCCATAAAGCAGCCCACAGACCGTGCCCGGGCCTTTGGTGAGGCACGGTGGCCTGGGAAGGCACGACCCGGTGGCACGCGGGCCATATGGCCCGTGCCCTGTCGGGCCGTGCCTAGCACGGGCCCGTATCGTGCCGACCCGCTGCACATCTTTTAACTACCGACTACCAACTCGGATTTCATTATTCAGCCATGCATGATGCGCGGGGCTGGTCCTGTTCTAACAATAACAAATAATAATAATACGTTTTGCACCAGTACTATATATTGGCCTTGTGCTGCTGTACGTAGTCCATCACATGACACGGCCAATTGCTCATGATTTGTTTATAATTAATCTCTGCCCAGCTGATTGAGATTTCAGAAACTCTCGGGCCGAGGTAGGTAGGTATGTGTAGTGTAGGAGCGACCTTTTTGCGTTCGGTGCTTCTTTTCCTAGGTAATTAAGCTGATTGTCGTCTCGTCGATCTCCCTCGTCCTCGTGCTAGCTTTTCGCCATGGGTTGGTGTAATGTTGTGCCATTTCGTGACCGGTGATTCGGTGGACAATTTCTTTTACCATTACCATCATATGCATATGCATATCGATCGGTGATTCGGTGGACAATTTCTCGTCTTGCAGGCGGACATGCATGCATGCGCATGGACCAGAGCAGCTTCATTATTCATGCCACACACACTGGGTTGGGCATGCACTTGATTGATTTCCCCAATGCAATGCAATGCAAGCACTACTCAGCAAACGGTTCAAAGTTATTTGCGTTTCAGATTCTTTGTGAAGAACCAAAGGCCTCCCTAGCCCTAGCTAGCTAGCTAGCGAGAGAGGCTGGAGTTTGACACGCAATTTTGGCCGCATGGTGTTGCGTAGCATACAAGAATTTTTATTTTTTATTATATTATATGACGACCACCGAGAAGGAGGTTAGGTAGAATCTGTTGCTGCTCTCTGCTGGATGGACGATATTTTGCTCGCTCGCTCGTCGGCTACGCTAGCTAGCAGCTACTCTAGTGGTGTTCCGTTGCATTCGGTGGCGAGAACATGCAGCCTCCTGCTTGCATTCGCGTCGCCGCTGCGTACTGCTCCTCATGGACCTGCCGGCAGCTGCGCCGTCGCCGTTGCGTCGGGTCGGCTCCTCCGTCCGGCCGGCCCCAGTTCCGGTCGTTCCATCTGTGCGCTGTTGCAGTATCCCAAAGCTACCGATCGAGACCAACGTGCCACCAAACGCACGCACAAATTCGTCGTCAGTCCGTGGCATCGGTGGCAACCACCCCAACAAAAAGGCGCCTTTTATCGCAAGTCTAGCTAGCTAATACTAGTGCTTGATTTTCAAGCACAAAATCAATTGACACGACTCGATCCCTATATGATATGATCCTAATTTTAGGGCAGCTTAGCATACTTTTCACTCTTTGATTGGCTTATAAAAAAGTTGACAACACGAGCGAGGAGCAGGTCGGTGCTGCCGTATTGAAATTTGGCACATGAACAAGTACATTTTTATTTTCTTGAGACGAGAGCGTTGGCCCTTAATGAATTAATGATTGTACATACTCTTCTATTAATGATTATGATATAATATATAAAAAAGGTCAGAAGAGATGTTAAATTACAAAAGAAAACAGCGTGTTTAGTGTACTAATATTATCCAAAAGTATAAACCTACTCCATCTTTCTCCTTCTCCGTCTTCGCAGTCGTCATCCGCCGCCGCCAATTCGTCGATCCGCGGCAGGGAGGTGGTGGTCGAGGGCTGTGGCGGGTTTGGCGAGGTCGAGAGGCCGCGGCAGCGGCGGGTTTGACGAGGACGAGGACAGGCCGGCGGCGGCGCCTGCGGGGTGGGCGACCTAGGGCACGCGCAGATCGTGGTCGGCCTTGTCACACCCGCCAATCCGTCCTCGATCCGTGCCGTCGCTCGGTACTTCTCCCACGGCGGCGGCGCGAGGGGCGGACCGGTTCCCGTGACCGTGAGCGCCTCGCCTCGCCTGCTGTGCGTGTCCTAAAGGGCGGCGCTTGCTCTTGGGCACCCCTGGGTCGCAAATCCCTCTCTTCTCCGTCGTAGTTATTGCCTGTACTTAGATGGAACTGACCGGCACCTGCACTGTTTTCTACTGCTGTACGTATTCGTTATTCAGAAACTGGATCCCCGGCCTTGGTCGGAGGTGAACGGCGCAGAGCCACACAGTGCTAAGTGTTGGTCACGGTGGAGAGCAGCCCCTCCATTGCAGCCTTGATTTTCTCTCTGGATTGGTTCCTCTGTTATTTGCTTTTCGTGCGGCGAAGCAGCAGCTGTGCTAGCTTCATTCTCTGCAGATCGGTCGCAGCAGGCATCTTCATCCTTTCTATGTTGCCATGATCAACTAGGATGCTGCTCTGCTCTTATCTGGAAGGCCGAGTTCCAAAATGACATATGTTGGCAATCTCTCATGGAATGTCACTGAAAAGGACTTGCGAGATTTCTTCAGGTCATCAAATATTGCATCAGTAAGGTTCGCCATCGACAAAAGAACTGGAGGCTCTCGTGGCTTCTGTCGATTTTCAAGACAAGTCGCTCAAGAAAGCCGTAGTGATTTGAACTGCAGGGTAGGCCTGTTAAAGTCGCGTATTCAGTAAAGTAACATGGCCTGAAGAGTGAAGTGTAATCTGTTGTCAGTGGTTTGTACCAGTGAGCTTGTAGTGTTATGGCTTTGCTCCCTCAATTTTTGTTAAGTCTGTCGCTTCTTGCAGTAAAGATATGGCAAATGTAACCTTTGTGTATCAATTACGAGTTTGGTAAACCTGCATCTCATGGCAAATGTAACCTGGAGGGGGATTAGAGGTAGGAAAATGGCAAAAAAAATATATTCACAAAATTTTTAAGTATTTGTGGTAGTGGGATTTGAACCCACGACCTCCAAGCTCCCTCTTGCACGTACTCTCCTATACCACTGCACCCCTTTATCACTATTATTTATATTTTATTTTAATTCCCCACATATTAGTATACTACGCTAAACTTAGTGTATATCGACTATTTGAGACCATAAATGAATTTAAATGAAAAAAATAGTCAATTACAAAGTTTCAAAACTTTTTGAGATTTACAACTTTTATTTTGAAACCTTTTCATCCGAGGTGAAAAAAGGGCGTACCCAGTGTCGTAGGCTCCCGCACTGCGGGATCCGGGGACTTTCCATCCGAGGTATATTACAAAATTTGAATTTTAAATTCAAGAAATTCAAAATATAATTTTGCATCATAAGATAATTTCAAATAAAAAATTTATCACCTACCAAGTTTCATAACTTCTCAAGATGTACAATTTTTATTTTGGTCATTTCTTCATCCGACGTAGTGGTAATGACATTATTCACAAATCTTATGTATCAATCTTGCAGTTACATAAACTATGAGAGACATACATAAATTTTGTGAACAATGTTACATTCACTTTGCCATATGAAAAATGACCAAAACATGATGTATGCATCTTGATGAGTTCTAAAGCTATTATGCTCATAACTTCTTGAATAGAAATTGGAGAAATTCAAACATAGTTTTTCTTGACAAAATGAATTCAAATTAAAAAATTTTCAGTGACAAAATTCTACAACTTCTTAAGATCTACAAAGAATTACAGAAACACCACCAAAATTTTTCATTACAGCCCTCTCCGTCCTTTAACTGCGAGCAGCAGGCATCCAACCGTGACAAGCCCCAAACCACACAGTGAATGGCATCCAACAAAGAAGCTGACATAACCTGCACCCCCTGCATTTCCAATGTTGAGAGCACGATCCAAGGTAAGCAGCTCTCTCAATCACCATGTGGCTAGATTTGTGATGACTGTACCGAAGGACACGTTGACGAGAAATGATATGATATGTTACTAAGCGCATAGGCTGGGAATATATCATTGATGCCAAATGAATGATATGTTACAACACTGCAGATATCTATTATGGTTGGCTAAAACATTCAGAGTTGCTCTGTTTGTGCAAATCTTACCTTGATGTATCATACACTGGATCATGCACTGGAAACAAATGCACTGCTGCATTCCCAATTCATGCTATATGAGATAAATCAAATTAAGAACAAGTACAGAGGATAGGAACGTTGGCCTTCTATGATTGGAGATCGGGATCCGATCTCCATGGGGAAGGGGACGGGGGCTGACGCGACGACGTCTACGACGACTGCACGGGCAGGGGCACAGGGGCCACGAGCCTAGCGGGGGTGCCGGGAAGGAGGGAGAAGCGGGAGGAACGGCGGCGCGGCTGCGAGAGGACGGCGGCGGCTTTGGCGTCGGTGTAGCAGGTACGACAGCGAGGACGGCGACGGCGACGGCGACGGCGGCAGCTTTCGCGAGGTCGAGAGCCGGCGGCGGCGCGGGCGATGGCAGGCTGGGGCGGCGCTGCGCGAGGGCGACGGCGGCGGCTTTGGGGAGGTCAAGGGGCGGCAGCGGCCGTGGTTTTGGCGAGATGATGTATCGTCGGGGTCGTGGCCGGGGGGATTGACGAAATGCACCAGCGTGCAAGGACTAAGATACCCTTTACGAAAAAAAATTAATATTTTGTGGAGGCACAACAGGAGGCCATTTCAAGTATGATAAAAGGTCACTAACTATATACGTCACCTTTAAATCGGCGTCACCTTTTTCTTTTGAGGAAAAGCTACGCAATGGATTATTATTTGCTGGCAAGAAAATAAAAAAAGAAAAGGTGCCCCCACCACCAACTCTCACTCACTCTCTCCAACTCCTCCCACATGTTTGGTGTAATGCAATGCGATCGATGTTTCCACTGCCCATCCTTTTCTTTATTATATACATATATGTTTATATATGAATAAAGGAACCTACACGCTTGATTCTTTCGCGAAAATTCGGTTCAAAAATAAACTAGCCAAGCATAGTTTGCAGCCAGGCTGTATTCTATCGATCTATATATATAAGCAAGCCGCGTTGGCCACGTTTGAGTTGGCCGTCGCCCGTCGGTCTCTGGTTTCTTTCAGAGAGAAAGGCACACCACGAACCAACGCATCAGTTCACTTCATTTACTCCCTCAGTGGCTGGCTGGCGGGGGCTAGCGAGCGGCGCGGCGCCACACCCACAGAGCTAGAAGAGAGGATAGCCAGGGGCGGCAGCCATGGCGAGCGCGCCGAACGGCGGCGGCGGGGCGGTGAAGCGGCCGATGGGCCCGCTGCGGGTGCAGTACTACATCGTGATGGGCGCGGTGGCGCTGGCGGTGGTGCTGGCCACGCTGCGCTACATGCCGTGGGGCCCGGCCATCCCGGCGACAACCAGCGGCGGCGTCGTGCGCTCCTCGGCCGCACCAGCATCCGCTGCCGCGGCCGTGGAGGAGGAGGAGGAGGAGGGGGAGGAGACGAAGAAGAAGAGGCATAGGAAGGGAGACGGCGTGGTGCTGTTCAACTTCGGCGACTCCAACAGCGACACGGGCGGCGTTGCGGCGGTGATGGGGATCCGCATCGCGCCCCCCGAGGGCAGGGCCTACTTCCACCACCCCACCGGACGGCTCTCCGACGGCCGCGTCATCCTCGACTTCATCTGTGAGTTCCCTCCCCCTCTGCTCCCCCTCTACTCCGTTGCTAGCTGGTTCAAATTCTCGATTCGATTCGATTCGATTCGATTCCATCCAGCATCCCCCTCCCTTCCTTGCTTGGTTCCTCCTCGAATTCGCCCACCCCGGTCGCTGTTCGGCCGGCGGCTTCCTTCCCGGCGACGCGCGCAGAGGCACGGCCCCCAGGCGCACAGAGCCGTCCGGGACATCCCTTACTGATTAGCGCGCGTAATTAAGGATTAGCGGTGCTCGGCTCTCCTAGCAATTAATGTCGGCATGCCTAACCCACGTTGTTTTCGAGAACGGGGGAGCCTGCCAATTCCCAAAGTCCACCCACCCATGACCAACCCTGTTCAAACATTGTTTTAGGGAATACAGTAAGAATGTTTGGAATGGAACAATGTTTGAGTCCTAGTGATACAAGTACTGCCTACATAGATTAGATTTATCAATCATGGAGGATGGCTCGTTTTTCGGTGAAAAACACCCCGCGGAGCCTAGCACTCGAGAAGGAGCAAGAAGCGTGCCTCGTACACAGAGGCCTTGTTTGTATTTCAGATTTTACTTCTAAATTTTTAAATTTTATTATGTAAAAAAATAATTTTTCGTCGTATACACATGTATGAATATTAAATATATATAAAATAAAAAACTAATTACACAGTTTTATTATACTTTACGAGATGAACATTTTAAACCTAATTAATTAATGTTTGACAATTATTACTAAATAAAAACAAAATTACTATAATGTTTAACATAATTTACTATGTAAAATTGGTGAACCGTGTTCGTTCAACTCATTCATGGTGGTCGGTCGGTCTCATATCATATCTCGGTCAGCTGTCAGCGTCGCTCCCGGGGACAAGCACCCGGGGGCGGAGGTCTGCTGGTCGAGGTGCTGTACGCCGCCGACGGCATGGCTGGTGTGGATCCGCGGAGCGGAGCACACTGCACACGACAAGGCCAGCCTCTGCCTATGCGTGTGTTTGGCACTTTGGCATGGTCTGCTGGGCTGGCACGCCGCACGCGGCGTCATGGCAGTTGGCAATGCCCACGTTTTGGATTCTGTTCTGGTTGCCACTTGCCACTTGACGGAGGTACCCCGGCGGCCGCGGCGTTGCTTGCCGTGTCACACTTGACGGAGGTCCGGCGCAACTTGCGCGACTCTGGCATCAGCGTCGTCCTTGCCCAGCATCGCGCCTCCACGGGCGGTGGAGCCACAGAACGGGACGTCGGTGGGCACACGCGCACCCAACGCATCACGCCCGACGGGCCCCTGCTCACCTGACCTGCTCCTAACATGACATACACGGCCAACCTGGCTACGACCAAAACGCCCGTCAGTCAACAATGTTGGATGTTGGGCGAGGACCACGCCGGGGGCCGGGGCAACCTCACCATCGTTTCCTTCGTGCGCAAGTGCAATCATTTCTTGGCACCTCCCATTCAATGCACGCAACCTCCCTGCCTGCGATCCTTCCTCCTGTCCAGTTGCAACGACTAGCTAACCAGTCAGTTAGTACTACTACTACCCCATTAGTACTAATCAGTGCCACTAATGTGCAGTGTACGTACTTGTAGTGTACTCAATCACAACAAAAGACTCGAACAGAAATGCTGGCATCAGGCAGCAAGCAAGCACATGGCCACTTGGTCGTCTTCTTTCGGCATCTGCTGTGACCGAGAAAGCAGCTTCAATTCGCACGTAATTTAGTAGCACATTACAAGTGTAAGAAAGCACTGCACATTTGGAATCTGAAGATGTGAAATGCATGTTCAAGCGATATGGTTATTATTCCTTTATTATTATCATCTTATAAGCTAAAAAGAAGCCACCGCCACTATGCGTGTGCTGTCTGTCTCCGACGCGCTTTCCAGCATTCCACCCGCCGCTGTGCTGCCAAAGCATTCGCACGCTCGAGCTTTCCTGCCTTTCCGATGACTACTGAGCAAATAATCTCCTCAACATTCCTCAATGTGCTATGGAATCTGGCAGTCTGTACCAGTTGGCTCGAATTCTTTTTTTCTAAACAAAAAAAAAATGACAGAGGCTGTTGCTGACACTCCGTCTCCGATTCATTCAGGCGAGAGCCTGGGCACGCCACACCTGAGCCCGTTCATGAGGCCTCTGGGCTCCAACTACACCCACGGCGTCAACTTCGCCATCGCGGGCTCCACGGCCACGCCGGGCACCACCACCTTCTCGCTGGACGTGCAGGTGGACCAGTTCGTCTTCTTCAAGGAGAGGTGCCTCGACGCCATCGAGCAAGGTTTGCTGCTTTCGTCACTGCTTATATTTCTGTTCTTTTTTCTCTCTCTCTCTCTCTTCCCTGAACCATTCAGCTTTTACTCAAACTGACGAATGTGTCTGGTTTTCTTATCTGACGGGACTTGCCTATCTTCTCCCAGGTGAGGCTGCCCCAATTGAAGAGAAGCAGTTCCCAGATGCCATATACACCATGGACATCGGGCACAATGACATAAACGGTGTTCTCCACTTGCCCTACCATACGATGCTCGAGAAGCTTCCCCCTGTAATTGCTGAAATCAAGAAAGCCATCGAGGTAAAATGTTACTCACAGATGTTGCCTGATGACCTCTCGACTTCTTTCGAGGATCTTTTCACACACTTTTTTTTCATTCCACAATAACTGATTGTTGTATCCTTGCAAATAAATATAACTGCAGAGGCTGCACAAGAATGGGGCCAGAAAGTTTTGGATACATGGGACGGGTGCGTTGGGATGCATGCCTCAGAAGCTTGCTATGCCGAGGGATGATGACAGTGACCTCGATCAGCATGGGTGCATCTTGACCATCAACAATGTCTGCAAGAAGTTCAACTCTTTGCTGAGCGAAGCCTTGGACGAGCTGCGTTTGACGCTGAAAAGCTCGACGATCGTCTTCGTGGATATGTTTGCTATCAAGTATGATCTTGTTGCCAACCACACAAAATACGGTAAGTTAATCTGTTATTAAAGTATCCGTTCCTTTGCCAGTTCCTTCTTCATGCTGAAAACAAATAGTTCTGAAGTCACGAACAATATCGGGATAACACAAGTTTACGTCTCAGATCAAACTTGGATACCGTTCTCTTCCATGCTATGCTAACATGACTCTTGTTGTTTTCCCAGGGATTGAGAAGCCTTTGATGACATGTTGCGGTCATGGAGGGCCCCCTTACAACTATGACCCCAAGGAGAGCTGCATGACTTCGGATAAATACCTGTGTAAGCTTGGCGAAAAGTTCATAAGCTGGGACGGGGTTCACTTCACGGATGCTGCAAACGGCATTGTGGCTTCCAAAGTGCTCAGTGGCGAGTACAACATTCCCAGGGTCAAGCTGACCAGCCTTCTCCCCAAACCAAAATCTGATGATTAATGGTGATGCAGCATCTTAATGGGCCTTTAGTTTGGCCTGTCAAGGATGATGAAGATGAAACTACTAACAAAACTACTGACCCCCACCAAAGTTTAATTATTTTGAGCTTCTTACATTACAGCCATTGTAGAAGAAGACTTTCCTTTTGTTTTCTTCTCCTTTTGTACAATCGGGGAATATGTATATCCTAGGGGTTAATACATGGCGATGCAGGTTTCTGTACCATGTATAATTCTTTTCTTCTGAATTTTGGGTCAATAAATAGAGATGAATATTTGACATGTCTTTATCCATTTGTGGGGACAAACAGAGATGCTAACATACTGATATATGCTTTTATCAATGCTCCACGCTAACATAATTTCTAACATGTTTGAACATCTAATGATCTAAATATAAATATTTTCATACTTTTTCCTCGGAATTCTCATCACTTCATCCAAATGGTGAAAAGAAACAGAAAGCGCAAAAAAATTCAGGGGGTTAGGTTAGTGAACAATGGAGACGATCAATTATGAGCTGCAATGCTGCATCATGTTTGTACTTGTGAGTCTGGACCTGGTTTGGGCATATGTGCCCACATTTCAGTAAAGAGAACTCTTTGGCCCCTGCTCCACATGCTCCTCCCTTTGATAAGCAAGGTACCAAACAAATTGTAACCTTTCCAGGGTACAAACAAATACTTCCTCCAATAAGAAATATAGGTACAACTAGGGGTATTTGTTGGGTACCTGGGAAAGGGGTACCCAAACCCTTGATTAACCGGACTAATCCCCGAAATCAGCAACGCGAACCCTCCAACGACATCCCTCACTATCGCTCGAAAGCCCACAGGCTAAGGCATACTGGGCCGGCCCACAAACAGGCGTCGACAGCCCAAAGCCATAGCCTGTTTGACAGGCTACCACGCGAACTGAGACTGTACGCTCGAGGGTACGATTCGGGCGACCCCTCGAGCACGGAACTTCGCTCAAGCGAACGGGCTGGCCTCGAGGACGGAGCTTCGCTCACGCGAATAGGCAGCCATCGAGCACAGTATGCCCCTCGGCTACCTACTCCCCATACGGATCCAGGCGCATTTAATGCATTTTACCTGCTCCCGCCTAACCGTATGGTCATAGTTACAGTAACAGTTGCGAGTATGGCGGTTGAATCCTGCTTTTACCGCCTATACCCCAGAATCCCGCGGATCGTACCTCCCTGTTATGCCATACCGAGCACTGTGTCCCGTCCGGCACCCCCCTCGAGACACGAAAATCAGCGCATTCCCCGCATCTCCCGGGATTCGGCCTTATCCAATGGGCCTCGACCCCCCTCGACTCGACCCCTTCGACTCGACTTAAGGCCTCGACCGTCGCCCCTCGGCTCCGTCATGCTGACCCTCGAGTGGGACTTCAACAACTCCGGTAACATTTCAACAACTCCCGACGCGGCGGCTACAGGGCCTCCCATGCCGACGTACACATCTACAACGGCACTGACATAATCAGCATCGGCGTCATACGTCACCGACCACGTTAGCCCTAAAAACATGTACTCCTGTGCCCCTCCTTCGCCTATAAAAGTAGGCGCCAGGACTTTAGCTGGAGAGAGGGCATCATATGCTAAGGCTTTAGATCACAGAGTAACACCACGAGACAGTGTGAAATAGAGAGCTAAGCGCCCGAAATGCTCGAGCTCCAGCTCACACTTCTCACACCCGCTTGTATTCACCCCTGTACTAGCACTTCGGTGCAAGATAACATGAACTATTCCCCCCTGCTGGACGTAGGGCCTTCTTTGTCCGAACCAGGGTAAATCGCCGTGTCCTTCTTGCATCACCCACCGGATTAAGGGAGCACGCAATTACGAATTTACTCGTTGGTGTTGACCCCCGGGGTTGAAACACCAACAGTTGGCGCGCTAGATAGGGGAGCTGCGTGTTACCAACGATTTGCCGCCATCTTTTTCGGATGGGCGACTCTGTTTTACCACTTCCGTGTGCTACGGTGATCTGGTTCGGGAGCCTGGAGTTCATGTCCCTTGGTCAGGGCTATGACATGACCCTGCTCTCGATCAGTGACCCAAGCGGAGGTCGCAGTGTGCCTCCACGCTCAGGAGGGGCCACTCGTCGGTCTCGCCACCATGCTGCCACAACCAGAAGGAGGCGCGATCGACGCCGTCATCGCCATCAACCTGAGTCGAGGATGGTGCCCGCCGCATTCCCCTCGCTCCTGACTGGTGATGAGGAGCCCCTTGTTGGGGGATTATCTGACCTGAGTTCAGGAGCAGAGGACGGACCAGCAGGGCTCCACGACGACCCCGACTTCACCTTCGTAATGCACTCGTCGAGGGAGCCCTGCAGAACTCCCCCGATGCGTGCGACCCTAACTCCATCGAGCCTACTTCCGCACGAGCTGTTCGAGCGTCATCGACGGTTCCCGTTCGGTCTCAACAACGCTGCAAGGACGTTCTCGACCATGACCCACTCCAACATGAGTACGATAGAGGACCGCCCAGGCGCCCTCGTTTGTGCAATGACAGACGTGGGGACGGTCATGCCGGCCTCCGTGGACTTGGGCTTCGCGAGAGCGCCCGGCCTCCGGCGGTACACCGTCGGCACACTCCGACAGCAGCTGCAGGAGGAGGCACGGGGACAAATCCCCGTCTTCTACTACGACAACCCCGACTCCGGCTCTGACCATTGGGACCCTACCCGCGAGTGTCTCCACATCGACGGTGACGTCGCCTCCAATCAGGACACCGTCGATCCGATGGCCGATGCGGCTGCCGCTGCAACGGGAGGGGCTCTCCCCAGAGCAGAGGATCGACAACCAGTCGCACCCCGAGAGGCATGCCCCCGTCCTGACGAGCAGGACGCACAGCTGGCATAAATTCAGAAGTTGCAGGCTAAACTCACCGATGACCAAGAATGACTGCGCCAGCTCGAGCGAACCCTCGAGCAGGAGCGACCACCACCCGGCGGTAGAGCCCGAGCCAGGGCCCGAGAGGTCAACCGGCAGATCAACGAGGGCGGGGCACCCGAACATCCCGTCAACTGTTACCCTCGAGCAAGCCAGAACATTATCGCGGCGGCTATGCTTCTTCGCAATATGCCCACGCTATCCAACTCGCGAGCTCGACCGATACAACGTGAGATCGGGAGTCTCCTCCAAGTTGCTGCTGTTCAACAAGCCAAGAGCTCAGCCTCGAGGAGTCGACGGGCAGCTTCCGAACCATAGGCCGAGCCCTCCCGGCCCGAGAGGGAGGGTTCGGTCGATCAAGAGGCGGCCCCCCGAGCGAAGAAGACACCAGCCCAAGATCGTATCATCGACAACCGCGCCCCGCGTGACGCGCGCCTCAATATCATCGAGAACCGCAAGCGCAAACACGGGGACGCCGAGGATCGAGGGTACAACGCCCATCGTGGGGGGCGTTACGACAGCGATGAAGACCGACGGGCCTCGGAGCCACCGGGTCCCCGAGTCTTCAGCAGGACGATCCGCAATGCCTAGCTGCCCGACAAGTTTCGACCCCCACAAGCGTCGTCAAATACAACGGCGAAACCAAACCCGAGCTCTGGCTAGCCGATTTTCGACTGGCTTGTCAGGCGGGCGGAGCACGTGACGATCGCGCGATCATACGTCACCTTCCCCTGTTCCTATCCGACACCGCGCGTAGGTGGCTCGAGGAGCTTCCCCCTGACCAGATTCGCGACTGGGTCGACCTGGTCCGGATCTTCGAGGGGAACTTCAAGGGTACCTACGTGCGTCCTGGAAACTCCTGGGAACTGCGCAACTGCAAGCAGAAACCAGGGGAGTCTCTTCGTGACTTCGCTCGACGTTTCTCCAAGATCCGAACCAAACTCCCCCACATCTCTGATCTCGACGTCATTCTAGCGTTTGTTGTGGGTACGACCTGCAAGGACCTAGTTCGCGAGTTGGGGCGTAACCGCCCCAACACCGTCGATGAGCTCATGGATGTGGTCGCCAACTACGCGGCTGGCGAGGAGGATGTCGGAGCCTTCTTCGGTGACGAGAAGGACAAGGGAAAGGCACCGGCAGCCGACGCTGGGGGCTCGAGCAAAGGTTCGAAGAAGAACAACAACAAGAAGAAGAAGAATCAGCAAGGCAAGCGTGAGGTTGCAGATGACGATCTTGTCGCAGCAGCCGAGCGCAGAAAACCTCGGGGTCCCCCCGAGGGGGCCATCTTCGACAAGATGCTCGAGGAGCCCTGCCCTTATCACAAGGACGGGGTGAAACACAAGCTCAAGGACTGCCGCATGCTTCGAAAGCACTTCGAGCAACTAGGCATCAAGAAGGGTGACGATAAGAAAGACTAGGGCGGCAATGAGGGAGACAATGGGGAAGACGGAAAATTCCCCGAAGTCTACGACTGCTACATGATCTACGGAGGCCCCTCGCCCAGCTCACGCCTCGACAGCGCAAGAGGGAGCGTCGAGAGGTCTTCTCCATCTGAGTCGCGACACCCCACTACCTCGACTGGTCCGATGCGCCCATCACGTTCGACCACGATGACCATCCGGATCGTGTCCCTAACCCCGGGGCCTATCCGCTCGTCGTCGACCCGATCATCGTCAACACCCGCCTCTCAAAGGTCCTCATGGACGGCGGCAGCAGCCTGAACATCATCTACCTCGAGACCCTCGACCTCCTGGGGGTTAAGAGGTGCCAACTCTAACCCAGCGTCGGGGGCTTCCATGGCGTCGTACCAGGGAAGAAGGCTCTTCTCGTCGGCCGCATCGACCTTCCCGTCTGCTTTGGCACCCCCGCCAACTTTAGGAAAGAGACCCTCACCTTCGAGGTGGTCAGGTTTCACGGAACTTATCACGCCATCATCGGCCGACCGGGCTACGCGCAATTCATGGCGATCCCGAACTACACCTACCTCAAGCTCAAGATGCCAGGACCCAGAGGCATCATCACCATCGGCTCCTCCTACGAGCACGCGTATGACTGCGACGTCGAATGCGTCGAGTATGGAGAGGCCATCGAGCAAAACGCGATGATAGCCTCGACCCTCGAGCGCCTCGCCGACGAGGTGCCCGACCCCAAGCGTCACACCGGCAGCTTCGAGCCAGCGCAAGACACCAAGAAAGTCCCCCTCGACCCGAGCTACTCCGGCGAGAAGGTGCTGACGATCAGTGCCGACCTCGAGAGCAAATAGGAAGCAGTGCTCGTTGACTTTCTCCATGCGAACGCTGATATGTTTGCGTGGAGTCCTTCGGATATGCCGGGCATACCGAGGGAAGTCACCGAGCACGCCTTGGAAATCCGAGCCGGGTCCAGACCGGTGAAGCAACGTCTGCGCCGCTTTGATGAGGAGAAGCGCAGGATCATCGGCGAGGAAGTACACCAGCTTTTGGCGGCTGGATTCATCAAGGAGGTTCATCACCCCGAATGGTTAGCTAATCCTGTGTTAGTTAAGAAAAAGAATGGGAAAATGCGGATGTGTGTTGATTATACTAGCTTAAACAAAGCATGTCCCAAAGTTTCATTTCCTTTACCACGCATTGATCAAATTGTTGACTCTACCGCGGGATGTGAAACCCTTTCATTCCTTGATGCTTATTCCGGCTACCACCAAATCAAGATGAAAGAGTCCGACCAGCTCGCGACTTCCTTCATCACACCTTTCGGCATGTATTGCTACGTCACCATGCCATTCGGCCTTCGAAACGCCGGGGCGACGTAACAGCGATGCATGCTGCATGTCTTCGACAGACACATAGGCAACACGGTCGAGGCCTATGTCGATGACATCATGGTCAAATCTAAAAAAGTCAACAACCTCATCCATGACCTTGAAATCGCATTCGGGTGCCTTCGAGCCAAGAATATCAAACTTAACCCCGAGAAATGTGTCTTTGGAGTGCCTCGGGGCATGCTCCTCGGATACATTGTTTCCCAGCGCGGGATCGAGGCCAACCCCAAGAAGGTCGCAGCCATCACACAATGGGGCCGATTCGAGAACTCAAGGGCGTACAGAGGGTCATGGGCTTCCTCGAGGCTCTCAGCCGTTTCATCTCACGTTTGGGGGAAAAGGCCCTGCCCCTGTATCGCCTCTTGAAAAAATCCGAATGCTTCGTATGGACCGCGGAGGCCGAGGAGGCCCTCGACAAGCTCAAGAGCATGCTGACCTCCGCCCCGATCCTCGTCCCCCCTCGACCGGTGACGTCGACTGAACCCCCTGAGCCTCTCCTCCTCTATGTCGCCACGACCACTCAGGTGATCAGCGCGGCCATAGTGGTCGAGAGGCAAGAGGAAGGGCACGCCCTGCCCGCCCAGCGGCCGGTTTACTTCATCAGTGAAGTGCTTTCGGAAACCAAGACCCGCTACCCGCAGGTGCAAAAGCTGCTCTACGCCATCGTCCTTACGCGTCGCAAGCTCCAGCATTACTCCCTCAGCCGCCGGGTTACCATGGTGTCTTATTTCCCCTTGGGGGAAATCATCCAAAACCGGGAGGCTGCTGGAAGGATTGCTAAGTGGTCGGTCGAGCTCATGGGCGAGACCATCACCTACGCACCACGGAAGGCCATCAAATCTCAGGTGCTAGCGGATTTCATCGCTGAGTGGACCGACACCCAGTTGCCGCTAGTTCAAATCCAAGCCAAGCTGTGGACAATGTACTTCGATAGGTCGCTCATGAGGACAGGAGCAGGTGCGGGCTTGCTCTTCATCTCACCCCTTGGAGTTCACATGCACTACGTCATTCGCATCCACTTTGCCGCTTCTAATAACGTTGCGGAGTACGAGGCTCTTGTCAACGGGTTACGTATTGCCCTCGAACTTGGGGTCCGATGCCTTGACGTTCGAGGTGACTCGCAACTCATCGTCGACCAAGTGATGAAGGCCTCGTGCTGCCACGACGCCAAGATGGAAGCCTACTGCAATGAAGTGCATAAACTGGAAGACAAGTTCCACGGCCTCGAGCTCAATCATCTTGCTCGATGCTACAATGAAGCTACGGACGAGCTCGCAAAGATCGCATCAACTCGAGGTACTGTCCCTCCGGATGTATTCTCGAGAGACCTCTTCGAGCCCTCCGTCGACTTGGGCTTGGGGGCTGGCACCACACCCTCGAAACTCGACTCCGTGGCCTCGATCGAGGTCCCCTCGACCGGGGCCGAAGTCATAGAGATCGAGGGGACACCTCCTCCGTCGAGCCCACATCCGGATTGGCGAGTCCCTTTCCTCGACTGCCTTATTCGAGGGGAACTCCCGGAAGACTGGACTGAGGCTCGCCGGATCACGCGACGGGCCAAGTCCTACGTCATCTACGGTGATAGCAAGGAACTCTATAGGCGAAGCCCATCAGGTATCCTTTAGCGCTGCATCACTATCGAAGAAGGCAGGAGGCTCCTCGAGGACATACACTCGAGGGCTTGTGGCCACCACGCAGCGCCGAGGACCCTCGTCGGCAACACCTTCCGACAGGGTTTCTACTGGCCAACCGCCGTTTCCAACGCCATCAACATTGTCCGCTTGTGCAAGGGGTGTCAATTCTACGCCAAGCGGACGCACCTCCCAGCTCACGCCCTACAGATGATCCCCATCACCTGGCCGTTCGCGGTCTGGGGGCTCGATATTGTGGGGCCTCTCAAGAGGACAACCAAGGGGTACATGCACCTACTCGTTGCTGTCGACAAGTTTACCAAGTGGATCGAGGCCCGGCCTATCGGCAACATCCGCTCCGAGCGGGCGGTCGAGTTCTTCACCGACATCATCCATCGCTTCGGGGTCCCAAACGTCATCATCACTGACAACGGCACATAGTTCACTGGCAAGAAGTTCTTGGATTTCTACGATCGCCATCACATCCATGTAAACTGGTCCGCGGTTGCTCATCCTCGAACTAACGGCCAGGTCGAGCGCGCTAATGGCATGATTTTGCAGGGCCTCAAGCCGAGAATCTTCAACCGCCTTAACAAGCACGGAAAGAAATGGGCCGCGGAGCTGCCTTCGGTCCTGTGGAGCTTAAGGACAACACCTAGTCGAGCCACGGGGTTCACACCATTCTTCTTGGTCTATGGGTCCGAGGCCGTCCTCCCCATTGATCTCGAGTATGGTTCTCCTCGACTAAAGGCCTACAATGAGCAAACCAACGAAAAAGCCCTCGCAAACACCGTCGATCAGCTCGAGGAGGCTCGGGACATGACGCTAATTCACTCCGTGAGGTATCAGCAGAAACTTCGACGCTACCACGACAAGCACGTGCGCTCGAGGGGCTTCCAAGTTGGAGACCTCGTCCTACGTCGACGACAGAGCAACAAGGGGCGTCACAAGCTGACTCCACCAGGGGAAGGCCCATACACCGTAGCTGAGGTGCTGAAGCCCGGAACGTACAAGCTAGAGAACAATAAGGGCGAAACCTTCACCAACGCATGGAACATCGAACAGCTACGTCGTTTCTATCCCTAGGGCGCCGATGCCCTTGTACATTCTCGCATGTTTCGTACATTTTCGCATGACGAATATAAGAAGTACTTTTGATTATAAGTTCAAACTCATTATTGTACATGCAAGAGGTAGCCTCGACCCTGTCTCGCCAGAATCAAGCCTCCCTCGGGGGCTAACGGGGGGAACCTCCTAAGTTCCTAAAAAATACGAATGATTTTTCAAAACTCGAGCGTCTCTTCTTTCCTACGCCTCGATATGCTTCACAACTGAGTAGAAAACGCCTCGAACTCCCTAAGGGTCGAGGGCTGTTGAGCCGGGAGCTCTCCTACGCCCCAGGGCTACAGTACCTCCACTCGCTCCCCCTCGAGGGATACGAGCATGCGTCGAACACTTAGTCAAAAAAGCAAAATCTAGGCGAAAGAAAACAAAGAAGGCTCGAACTTAAAATATCCAAATGCATTATGATAGATGCATAGATGTTGTAAAGGCCCTCGAAGCCACACTGAATATAAGTTACAAAAACTAACTTGTTTACACGGGCACCTTCGCCTAGTTTTGCCCTACAGGCCTGCTCCGCCGTCTCCATCGACGCCCTCCTTGATAGTGTACCCTTCATCTTCGCGGGGGAGGACTTCATCCTCGAACAGCTTTGCCAGCGCTTCCCTCGGCCTTTTGGCATCCAGGATCAGCCCTCGGCATCGCTCCTCATTCTCCGCATCGGTCTTCGAGATGTTGGGGACAAAGCTTTGGGTGACGATGTCCATGTCAAAGACGAAGCCGGAGGAAACCACCGCCAGCGCCCGCTTCACGCCGGTGTGAAGCGCCCCCCGCACACGATCCCAAAGGATGGCGTCGCGGTGGTAGAGCCGGTTGACGAGCGCGGCCCTCGAGATATCTTCTCCAGCCTCTTCGACGGGCTCAACCTCCTAGGAGGAGCAGAGCCTGTTGATGGCGACCCGGAACCTGCCGAGAAGCGCCCCCTCCGCCACGAGGCTCTCCTACAGTGCCTTGGCGGCGGCCTGAGTGGAAAGCAGCTCGGTCTGAAGGCCTGAAAGACAAAACAAGAGTTAAACAAGTCATACGGAAAGAAAAAGGTCAAATCCCACCAAGGAACTTACTGGCACAGCGTGTCTTGAGGGCGCTGCGGTCCTCCAGCATGGCATCGCGCTCCTCTCGAACCTCGTCTCGCTCCCGCTGGGCCTCCTTGAAAGCCCGGATCACGTCCGTCTTCTCGCACCGGAGGGTCTTGAGGGCGCCACCAGCCAAGATGATGGCTTGCTCCTTCTCTCGAAGGGTAGCCTTCATCGCCTCGAGCTTGGCCTCCAGGCTGTCGGCTCGACACTTCTCCTCCTTGACCAAGGCGGAGAGGGTGTCGCGCGCCATGGAGACTTGAGCCAGACTGGCCTCGAGCAAGCGGATACGCTCCACGGAGCCTCGAGCCTCCTCCGCGAGTAGCTTGATGAGCTCTTGGGCGTGAGTGCCTTCGCTTTTGGCCTTCTCCGCTTCGCCCTTGGCCGTGTCGACCTCCTCCTTGGCCCGCCGAAGCTCCTCCTTGACTTGGGCGGCATTGCCTCGAGCTGCCTCGGTGTCCTCCTTTACCCGGGCGGCCTCCTCCTTGGCCTGCTTCACCTCCTCCTCGACCTCGGCCACCTTGCTCTGCGCAGATCAGCCGACCTCGAGTTGGCGAAGCACTTTCTCCCGGCTGTTATGCGTTTCGTGGAGGAGGTACGACTTGGAGTGGGAACGCCTCCGCACGTCCTGGAAACAGGAAATCGAGGGTTAAGGCGATCCATACGGAGAAAGCCAAAAACCGTATGTGATCTAAACAAGGACTTACCACGAGACTCTGGTCGATACCTCCAACGAGCTCGATGCCCAGCTTGAGGAAGTGCTGCAGCCACGCCCGGGACCGCTCCATGTCCTCCCAGCGCTTGACCTCCGCCGGGTCATCCATCACGATCCCGGGAGCTGGAGTCACCGAGCTCCCGGAGCATGACGCGCTCCTTGCCCCAATGTGTGAGGACCGTCTTGACCTTGGTTCGCGCCAAGGACTTGATCTTATCTGCCACGTCGCGTGGGGCGCCATGGCGCTCCGCCAACTCGGCCGGGGTGGGGAACTCCGACGCGATGCTGGTATCTCCCAGCCCGGGGTCGGAGGTCTACCTCCTCAACGGGCCAGGAGCCCCTAACGCGATGACTACTCTAGCATGCGGGGGGAAGGATCCTCTCCTTCCTTCTGATGTCGAAAAGGAGGAGGACTCTTGGCCACCGTCTCCTCCGGCCGCTCCGCCTGCGAACCAGAAATCATTGGCTCTTCCAACGGCGCAGTCGACGATTGCGGTGGCTCCCTCGACGCTGGCTCAGGTGCCTCCGGAGGCGGCGGAGGGGTCGAGGCCGTCGCTTCCCCCAATGCCACATCTTGTGGCGCCAGCAGGTCCACCATCGACATGTCTCCCGGCGGGTTCGGTGCCGAGGTCTTCTCCTCGAGCTGCGCCCCTGGCGGGCGCGGAACCGTCGACGCTTTCAACGCCGCTTCTTGCTCCGTCAACAGCTCATCGAGGGTGATCACGGACACCCATTGTTTTGGGAGTCCCGAGGTCTCCTCCTTCTCCAATGGCTTGGGTAGCTGCTGCGCCGACAGGTCCAGCAGCGTCGCGTCCCCCGGCGGCGTCTGCTGCACCTGCTGATGCTGGGGCCGGCCCCCGGTCAGCTCCTACTCTTCTTGCCGCTCCTGCGACTTCTTCTCCTCCTGCTGCGTCCGCGGCAGCTCCTCTTCTTGCAGGGCCTCCTGCTCCTGCTTACGCAAGGCCTCCCGCTCATGTAGCCCCGTCGGCCACGGCTTCCGCTCTCCCATCGAGGGGAGAGGGGCGATGGCCTCCTCACTCTCGAAGTCGATGAGGGCTACCTCCATTCCCGGCTCGTGGCCCACGGAAGCTCCCGCCTCAAGCATGGAAACGGAGACCTCGGGTTGGCCCAGGTCAGGAGCTCCCGACGCCGTGGTTCCGCTCCCTGGCGCCGGGCCGAGCTCGGGGACCACGGACGTCAACGTCAAGGGAGCACTCCTTCCCTCATGCGTCTTCCCCAGCTCGGAGTCACCGCCCGTCACGGTCCCCGAGTCGCTCGACCCTGCAGCAAGAGCAGAACCCGTCAGCCTACCACGAGTCATAGCCCCGAGGGCTAAGGACAGCCACTTCGCCTACCACGGTGCCAAGGGCCTTGACGTCGCACCTGTGACCGAGGCCCTCATCTTCGTGGCCACGTCCACCCTGAGCCGCTTAGCCGGCGCAAGGGTCACCTCCTCGATACGACGCTTTGGCCTAGACGAAAAGCAGGTTAGCAGAGAACTTAATGAACCGCAGAATGGGGAAGCAACGAGAAGAAATTTAAATCGACAACACTTACCCGAAGGGGATAGAGGCCTTTCGGGTCCCCCTCGAGCCGCCAGCAGACCTCGAGGCCCTACCTAAAGCCGAGCTCTTCCCAGGGCTAGGGCTGCTAGGGGCTGCCGGTGGGGCCGCCGTGCCTCCCTGCTCCGACGAGGTCTCCTGGGCACGACTCTGCTCCGCCCGCGCCGATGACCAAGACCGAGTCTCCCGGGTCGAAGGGGCGGCGTCCCGCCGCGAGTACGACGGGAGGAGGACGAACCCCCCGAGTCGAGGGGTCGGCCGACCTTTTCCCTCGCAGGCGCTCCAAGGCCAATGACGCCGGCTGAGGGGCACGCTGCTCCGGCGCATCCTCCTGCACCGGAAGACCGTCAGTACGGGAGGGACCAGACAGAAGAAGCTCGAGACGTCCCGCCACTCCTTCGACATCAACATCATCATCATCCTCGTCTCCCTCATCCTCTGAGGGAGACTCCTCCTCCAAGAGCCCGTCGCGCCTCTGCTGCGCACGGCGCTTGTCGCGCTTTTCGCGCTCCCGGAGCTTCTTGTCCTTTTTCTTCTTCTCCTCATCCTTGCGCCTCTTTTCCTGCTGGGCATCGAAGCGTCTTACCTGACAATCGAGAGCATCCTCCCTCAATGGGGGCCTCGATCTCCGGTTGTCAATTTCCCCTGCACGAAGGCACTCAGTCGCAAGGACAAGAGTAAGGAAAAAAGGGACGAAACGTAAACGTGAAAAGTATAGGTCCAGGCACTCACCAGGTTGAGGTACCCCTCCTCCGGCTGCATGGGGAGGCGGTTGACGTCCTCTGCCCTGAACGAACCTGCAATCATCCCCTTCACCCGCGCGACGATCTCCGCGATGGATATCTCCTCGCTGGACATCCGGCACCTCTCGAGCACCTCGGGCGCCACCACGGGGAGCATCTCGTCCAACCACAGCGGGCGCTCCATCAAGGGGAGCACCCGTTGATTGTGGAAGGCCGAGACCACCACACCCGCCGTCAGGCCTGCCTCTCGAAGGGTCCTCATCGCGGCGGCGAGGGGTCGAAGTCGACGTTGAAGATCCCCCGTCACACCGTGCGGCCAGTTGAATGGCCGCTCGGTGATGAGCCGCCCGGTGTACGGCGGGAGGTAACCTCCGTCATTGCGGAGGTAGAACCATTGCTCGTCCCACCGGGCGTGGTTGGACATCAACCCAGTGGGGATGTACTCGTGCGGCACCTCTGACTTGCCTGTCTTCAGCATGAAGTTGAGGCAGCCCGCTCTGACAATCCGCCGCACGCCTGGTCCCACCGGAGAGGCGAACCACTCACCCTTGTAGAGATGGAGCCACAGCTCCCAATGTGGCGCCATCCCTAAGTAGCCCTCGCAGATGGCCGCGAAGATGGCGGCGTTGGAGATGGCGTTGGGGGAGAAGTGTTGGAGCTCGACGCCGTAGAAGTTCGTCAGCCCCCGCATAAATTCGCTCGGGGGCGCTCCAAACCCGTGACTGTGGTACTTGAGGAAGCTCCCCACGTAGCCCTCCGGCGGGTTTGGCTCCAGGTGGTTCCTCAGTGGCTCAATCCACTCTGGCCGAGTCGGATCGGTGACGGGGCGGAGAAGTCCTTCTCCCACCAGCTCGTTCAACCTCTGCCGCGTTACGCTTGACGGGCGCCAGGGTTTGGCAGGATGGAGGATGGGGGCCATGGCAGCGGCGGCGGCATGAATCTGTTCGGTGGACGCGGCGGCGGCGGCAACGACGCGAATGTCCTCGGTGGACGGGCGACCGGGAAGGTTCCCAATCGCGATTTCTTGCTCTAAGTTCCTACCCTCGCGCGCAGGAAAGCAAGAACTCAGGAGCACTAGCGGTGGTGAAGGCAGGATGGCAGAGGTAGGGGCGAACAGTGCCTGTCCCCCTGGTTTTATACCTAGGAGGAGCAACGGGCAGAATCCGACGGCAGAAAAAGTAACTCCCCGCAATTAATGCGTTTACCTAACCATTCCCCCTCGATTCTCGGCCAGATACATGCGTCACACCTCAGGCAATTAGCCGTTGCCCGGGCCCGCCACGATCTCCACCACCGCACCGTTTAACCCTCCTCCTCAAAAGACACGTCTGACGGTAAGAAAAATAAACGTTACTTACCGACGGATTCCTCCAGGAGAAAGTAAAGGGGCTCCGGCCCCACAACAAGCCTCGAGGGAGCGAAGGCTGTCCCTCGACCGGGGTTCGACAGCCGCCCTCGAGTGCCCGAGTCAGGGGTGACCAAGGGGAAGCCAACACGAGGCCCCGCTCGAGAACGAACTCTCGAGACCCCTTTGAACATATCCAAGGCAAAATGCTACGGACTTTTATGGAGTCCCCCCGAAGGGAGGCATCGAGCCGCCGAGACCTATCGAATGGAATCGGTATCCGTAGGTCCATGCGTTTTGCTTTAATGAGACCGCCTCCGGGCCACCAGCCGACCTCTATCGAATGAGGAACGGGCTCTCACTTGGATTTTCCCGTTACCAGCTCACTGAGAAGTTCGAGGCTCGCCCTATCGAGGGTAGTCCGACGCTTCTCGCCTCACGTCCGATCGAAAGGACTCGTGAGGTGAACGCCGAGGCCGGCAACGCCCCAGCCGCACGAGGCTTGGGGGCTCGACCGTGCCCGGGGCCGAAAAGCCCTCGGGGGCTCGACGTTCCAACATACTCCTCGGTAAAGTGCCACGACTCC
>CM041639.1:13123004-13136574 GCA_023333625.1 Bothriochloa decipiens | reverse complement strand
GGGGGCTCGACGTTCCAACATACTCCTCGGTAAAGTGCCACGACTCCAGTTCAGGTCCGTATCCGACTGGACGAGCGCCCCTCGACCAAAGACAAATAAAGCCCTCGAAGGAGTCTTCCGACTCCTCCGAGGCCTCGGGGGCTACCCCCGCGGGGGATGCTCGCGCGCCCCCCACAGAAAAATCCAAGTCACACCTCGCTCCCGACTCCTGACCCCCTGCCCGAGTGCCACCACTCGCGCAGGGGCTCGGGGGCTACTGTCGGGTACCTGGGAAAGGGGTACCCCAAACCCTCGATTAACCGGACTAATCCCCAAAATCAGCAACGTGAACCCTCCAACGACATCCCCCAGTATCGCTCGAAAGCCCACAGGCTAAGGTATACTGGGCTGGCCCACAAACAGGTGTCGACAGCCCAAAGCCATAGCCTGTTCAACGGGCTACCACGCGAACCGAGACTGTACGCTCGAGGGTGCGATTTGGGCGACCCCTCGAGGACGGAACTTCGCTCGAGCGAACGGGCCGACCTCGAGGACGGAGCTTCGCACGAGCGAATGAGCCCGCCCTCGAGGACGGAACTTCGCTCGCGCGAATAGGCAGCCCTCGAGCACAGTATGCCCCTTGGCTACCTACTCGCCGTACGGATCCAGGCGCATTTAATGCATTTTACCTGCTCCCGCCTAACCGTATGGTCACAGTTACAGTAACAGTTGCGAGTATGGCGGTCGAATCCTGCTTTTACCGCCCATACCCCAGAATCCCGCGGATCGTACCTCCCTGTTACGCCATACCGAGCACTGTGTCCCGTCCGGCACCCCCCTCGAGACGCGAAAATCAGCGCATCCCCGCATCTCCCGGGATTCGGCCTTATCCAATGGGCCTCGACCCCCCTCGACTCGACCCCTTCGACTCGACTTAAGGCCTCGACCGTCGCCCCTCGGCTCCGTCATGCTGACCCTCGAGCGGGACTTCAACAACTCCGGTCAACATTTCAACAACTCCCGACGCGACGGCTGCAGGGCCTCCCATGCCGACGTACACATCTACAGTGGCACTGACATGATCAGCATCGGCGTCATACGTCACCAACCACGTTAGCCCTAAAAACACGTACTCATGTGCCCCTTCTTCGCCTATAAAAGTAGACGCCAGGACTTTAGCTGGAGAGAGGGCATCATATGCTAAGGCTTTAGATCACAGAGTAACACCGCGAGACAGTGTGAAGTAGAGAGCTAAGCGCCCGAAACGCTCGAGCTCCAACTCACACTTCTCACACCCGCTTTTATTCACCCCTGTACTAGCACTTCGGTGCAAGATAACACAAACTATTCCCCCCTGCTGGACGTAGGGCATTCTTTGTCCGAACCAGGGTAAATCGCCGTGTCCTTCTTGCATCACCCACCGAATTAAGGGAGCACGCAATTACGAATTTACTCGTTGGTGTTGACTCCCGGGATCGAAACACCGACAGTATTCTTGTTCGCCAAATACTTTCAGAGAAATGAAATCAGTAATACTAGAAATATCGTATATATGAAGACGTCGTCTTCATGTATTTGTTTTAAGCCCTATCGAAGAGGGCCTGATCAAGATCAAAGATAGTAAACTGCTTCATCTCTTGTAATAAACAGATCAATCGACTTGCACTCGTTAAGACAAAGCAGACAATGATGTGACTGATGAGTAAACAGTGCAAAAAAACAATCCACAATAAAGACCAAGTCAAATTTATGACATAACTTGCTGCTAGAATTTACAAAGCGTCTGAAGCCATCCAAACAAAACTCTCTACTATTCTCTATAGTCTCCACTTATAGACAGCGTCTCCACTTGTACGTCAACCCAGCATCCTTGCAAGTAGTCCACAACCCACCGTCTAATGGTGGCATAAGCATAAAAGCACGTTTGCTGCCTTTTCGCCAGTAGAATCGGTCAAAACTAATAGTTACCTTCTGAATTCCTGTTGCCTTTGTCAGTATGGATTGAATGAACTGGAATTCACAATCAGTTCCCATCAACCTCTTGAACTTTACTTCCTGGAGATGAGCTAATAAGGAGAATTCATGGGATTTCCAATGGCAAGAGTTATTATCACATAAGAGATCCAATTCTGATGGGTTCATCTGCAGTAAAAGACCGTGGAAGGATATATGCATTATTATTCCAGAAGGGATTAAAATGTAAGCACAAACTCAAACCAATTAGTATATATGGACTGATGGAAGAACATGTTTCTCACCTTTGTAAGGATGTAGCATAAGCTTAGGCTGAGATATTTAATATTGATGCATTGTGCAAGGAGACATGCTACACCAGGTCCAATCTAATGTAGTTCCCACAGTTTAATATGAACTGTTAAGTGTGTCACATAAGGAAGTGGTGGAATCCTGCCTTTGATTATGTCAACGGTTTGTTCCTCTGTCTGATCAAAAAGGAAAAAGCAACACATAAATGAGAAACTGGAAAAGAAAACATTGTCGACAAAAAATAAATATCAGACTATGTGGAAGTTTATTTTATTATTTTATCAATTTTGAAGCAAATTAAATTCATAGAATTGAACAAGCTAGCATTTTCATGGGTTGTCACTCTGAATGCATACAACATACCTTTGGAATTTCAAAAGACACTTCAAGGCATCTAGTTAGCCTACAACATTGCAGGAGATGAATGCTACCATCGTTTCTGTTCTCATTGTCAGCTTCTCCATGTGAGAACATTTGAATCTTGAGGGTTTCCACACTTGACAATAGACCATCGATATGAAGAGGTTGTTGTACCCAGAACCTGAGATTCTTCAGCCTTGGAGCCGAGATTGTGAACCCATTGCAATCGAAGCAGTATTGAATATGTAGAACTTGGAGACAAGGCGTCCTGAGTTCCAAGAATTGCAGCTCAAACATTGAGTCTAGAGATAGCTCCAAAAGCGTGTCAGCCTCAATACGCAACATCTCTCCCATTGTAGAGAACTCAAAAATCAAATGCCGAAGGAAAAGCTTGCGCAGGCGTGGGCAGCACGCCGAGAAAACGAGGCAAGAAAGGAGGTGGCCACCACCAGCCGGGACATCTATGCCTTCGAGCAAGAGATCAACAAGCGACGGGAAGAACACTGTGGAAGGAGGCAGTAGAAGTTGTGCCCCACTCAATCTCAGATGCATGCTCTCCATCTTTGCATAGCTATCTATCTCATCAAGGGTCAGCACAGGATGAAAACCGACGACGTCGCCATCCATGTCGTCCGGCCGCCATGGCAGCCTCAGTTTCAAGACGAAAGATTTCACCGCGTGCCGCACGGCGTAACGGATCCATCCCTGTGCGGCTTCCACAGATTCGGGCACGAGCTGCTCGGTCACATGTCTGGATATGTCGAACGAGATGGCCAGGTCCTCAACACAAGCGGAGGAGGGCTCCTCTGCGGCAGCAGCACAAAG
This sequence comes from Bothriochloa decipiens, assembly GCA_023333625.1. NCBI lineage: Eukaryota > Viridiplantae > Streptophyta > Magnoliopsida > Poales > Poaceae > Bothriochloa > Bothriochloa decipiens. Next base: position 13,133,145 of record CM041639.1, on the reverse strand, counting down.
CGCGAGGGCGCCGTTGACGAAGGCAATGTACCTCTCGGCGGCAGCGTATGACCTGCAAGACCTTCGCTTGCTGCTGTTGAAGTCGAAGTGCAGGGCGGCGACCCCCGTCCAGAGGCCACGCCACCGCCGCGAGAGAGCGTGGGTGCGCACGACGCTCTGGGCGTCCGGTACCAGATCCAGGATGCGCAGGATCAGGTCATCGCCGAGGCCGCTGATCAAGTCGACGACGCCGCCGCCGCCGCTGTCGCCGACGGATACAGTGTCTGCCTTCCGTCGTTTCGGATTCGACCTGCGGCTTTGCACGCCCATCTTGCAGGAGTGGCACGCGCGACCGGCTGGCGGAAGGGGGCCGCGGGGGGCGGCGACGCCGCTGCCGCCGCCGCCACCGCCGCCGCCGCCGTCGCCAGGGGAGGGGAGGAAATGGGAGATAGGGTTTTGGGCTGGAATGAGGGAGAGTGACGACGACTTGAGCCGCGTCCGATCTGTCTAACGAGGAAAAAGTCTATTTTGGTCCCTCAATTATCGTAAAAATTCACTTTCGGTCCCTAAACTCTAAAACCGGATAAAATACGTCCCTCAACTTTTAAAAATGCGCAGATTATGTCCTTCGGTGGTTTTGGATGACAGTTTTGCTACAGTAACAGAGGTTTTGCTATTTTTTATTTTACTTATTTCGGCTAAATCTTTAAAAAATCATAGTAAATCATAAAAAATAGAAAATCTAATTTTGTTGGATTTCATGTGAGTAGATCTACGGTGAATATATAATATGATATTTTTTTATTATAAAATTTTTGCAATAAAGATTTTATCTTTTTAGTTTTTATTTATTTTGGCTCAATTCTTAAAAAATCATAGTAAATCATAGAAAAATCGTAAAATAGAAAATCTAATTTTGTTAGACTCCATATGAGTAAATTTAAACAGTGAATATATAATATGATATACTTTAGTACAAATTTTTTGATGTAGTTTTAGATCTATGTTTTTTCTATAATTAATTAGAATAATTCATAGATGCAGCTTCTATAACCATTTTGTTGGACTAAAGCATAACATATTTTATGTTCATTGTATAAAATTGAATTTTTTATTTTATGATTTTTCTATGATTTTTCAAAGATTGAGCCAAAATAAAGAAAAATAAAAACAAAAAATCTTTATAGCAAAAACTTTATACTAAAGTATACCATATTATATATTCACTGTGTGGATCTACTCATGTGGAGTTCAATAAAACTATATTTTCCATTTTATGACTTTTCTGTGATTTACTATGATTTTTCAAAGATTCAACTAAAAAAACAAAACCACCACTGTAGCAAAACCTCTGTTACTATAGCAAAACCGTCCTTCAAAACCACCGAGGGACGTAATTTGTACTGTTTCAAAAGTTGAGGAATGTGTTTTGTGCGGTTTTGGAGTTGGAGGACCAAAAGTGAACTTTTGCGATAGTTGAGGGACCAAAAGTGGACTTTCTGTCTGATGACGGTGATCGGAGAGCCTAGCAGGCCGTCCGGGGCCATGTCAGGGGAAACGCGTGGGGCGAAGGTGGTCTAGGCCCAATTCGGCCCACTTCTATTCATAATAAGGCTGGAGCATGACATGTGGAACCTGCTAACAGATGTGGCTGGCTGATGGTGTGAAAAATGGAGCCATTCCTATCTCTTTTCATCCCTCTAACCAAACAAGAAAATCAGGATAGACCCGGCCCTTCAACCAAACATGAAGGTGCTACCATCCCATAATCCCATTCCAGAAAATAGGGTTGGATCCACCACGTCCCTCGTATCCCAAAACTAAACACAGCCTTAGTGACTATGGTGAGGCATGTGGCATCACGTTTGAAGAATTTGGCTGGATTCAGTATTCTGTGAAGAATCCTCTGCATGTTTGAAGGCTATTGTGAACATCAATGTGTCAGGTTTTAGTTTGTGAACTGCAACTTCAGATGAATCTGAGTTGCGAATAAGCCTGTATGCTCGATGCATATGATGGATGGACAGTGCTAGCTGAAACATGCTGGACTGCTGTTTTGCTGTTGATCAGGCGGATGGCTAAAATTACTGTTGCAGACTCATGTGTCTGTTGATTTTGAGCTGATCTTACTGGATACTGGTGCTGAGGAATATTCAAGGCTGAACTATGTGCGACATGAAGATTCCTTGGTGGACAACAGTTGACACACAGTTCAGAGTTACACCATGTCTTCCAAAATTCATATAGACTTTAAAGCCATTTGTAAGCTTATATTGTTGGGAAAATCTGAAAATGGTTTACTAGTTCCCTTTTTGTCCCGAGCTAATATTTACTAGTTCATTAACATACAAATTTCAAACAAAGAACAAGCTAACCCACAGAAATCTGGTGCTTTTTGGTGGGATGCAGGAAGGGAGAGCTTGATGAGTCAACACGAAAACAAATCGAGGGAAACAACAGGCAGCCAATAGAAGCGGAATTCTCTTATCACTCACCACTTCACCAGTGATTTGCATGGAAATGGGGCAGCCGCTGGAGAAATGCTTGCCCAATGACACGCTAGTAGCTGCATTTTCACATCCCGCCCTTAGTCTCTCAGAGTTCCTCTCCTCTGTCTCTGTGGAATAACCAAAGAATAGGTGTGAGAGATGAGAGAGAAATCTCAAGCCTAAACAAAATGGGTTCACAAAATAACAAGCCTGATAGCATACATAACACACCTGGCCCAAAACCATTACAAGACGCAAGGGTGGCCCATCATTCCAGGCTTTTGATTACAAATTGAATGGCTAAGAAATTTGACTGGCGTAAGAAATCCTCAATCAGGTGATGTCAAGCAAATCTGAAAAAAAAAAAAACACCTTCAGGCATACACAATAAATTAACACAGAAGAATAAGGAACAAAGGGCATCACCTTAGGAAGGCCAGCTGCTTCAACCCTTGTGGAGAAGTTTAGCAATTATACAAATTGCTGCTTTAGTAAAAATTGTCAACTTCACAGCTTCGACTGATAGAAGCAAACCGTAATTAAATTGCATTTCAGGATTTGAGTGAACCTACCAATGGACTAAATCAACTCCAAATCTCACACAGGACATTAGTGAGGTGATTACATTGAACGACTCAAAATACCCTTTTCTTTGAGAAGGAATAGTTGAAACAAACAATTTCGATGAAAGAAAAATACAAATTTCCACCATGCCCATCAATCGAAGGTCTGTTCTGGTATTAGCTATATTAAATGTAGAAAGAGAATAAAGATGATACAGTCTTCAAATTTGCAAAGGGAAAATTAGCTCAGTTTCTGTAGAAACGTAAGCCATAAGAAACTCATAACACAGGTACTGCGAATATCTGATACAAGGATGCTAAGTATCGCTTCTTAGTTCTTAATGAGAGAAGAATGAACCCCTAATGGCAACTCAAACAGCAGTGCATGTGCAGATCATAAACAGCAGATCATCTATAAGAATTATGCCTTCAAATAAATTGGCATAAGACATGAATAAAGAGAGGCAAACAACATAAACACCAGTGCAGGTGCATGTCACAGAAGAACTAAAACCAAAGTGAGAAAAATAATCGTAACCAGAATTCTGTGTGAATCATTATAATAAAGTCATGAACACATTAGTCCTACTGAGAAAAATCATGACCACATTAGTATTTCTTCTACACCTGATGCTTTCACAGGACAAGTTATCACCAATAGCCACCACAGGAACAAGAGCCATTCTTGAAATGATGGAAGCGACTGGAATCTCGCACAATGATCTCATGGTCGACAATCTTGGAGATGTAGGTGAATGCACTGTGACAATCACCACAAACACGAAGGTTCTTTGTGATCCGTATGGGACAACCAGGGGAGGTTGTGAGAAGCCCATATGCGAGAGCAAGCTTCTCACTGTGTTCAGTGAGAAGATTATTTTTCTCCTCATCATCAACATCGTGCAGTGCAAAGTTTGTCTCGGGGACATAACCCATAACCTTGATGCGACCAATTAGTCTCTCTAAAAGAGAATATATCTCTGGAGAGAGAGGGTGTGATCGATCTCCAACAAAGAAAGATGCAGTGCCCTTCTTACCTTGGACCCAGCTGCATCCTGGCCTCTTCTTAATCCCCGATTTCTTCATCAGTTGTCTGATTCTTGCTACATCTTTCCACCGCCTTGCAGTAGCATATATGTTGGAGATAAGCGTGTAGGATCCATCATTCTCTGCTTTCATATTGAACAGTTTGTTCAGAGCATATTCAGCAAGTTCCACATTCGAATGAACTCTGCAGGCACTAAGTAATGCAACCCAGATAACTGCACTAGGCTCCATTGGCATTTCCTGAATTGTTTTCCATGCCTTATCTAATCGCCCAGAGCGAGCCAGCAAGTCAATAACACAAGCATAATGCTCTGCACTGGCTACAACACCATAATCTCTACGCATGATATCAAAGTAATCCAGACCTTGATCCACCATGCCAGAATGGCTACAAGCGTAAAGAAGAACCAGGAAGGAAATATCATCAGGAACAAAGCCTGCCTTTTGCATCTTGTCAAATATGTCCAAAGCCTCCTTACCACGACCATGCATTCCATACCCTGACATCATTGAAGTCCAAGATACTTCATTCCTTTTAGGCATGCTATCAAATACATTTCTAGCAGTGTCGACATCACCACACTTTGAGTACATATCGATGAGGCAGTTTGCCACAAAGTACACAGAAGCTTCATATTCATGGTGGCGGGTGAGATAAGCATGAATCTGCTTACCCATACGAAGAGCTGACAAATGTGCACAGGCCATCAAAATGCAGGAAATTGTATAAGCATTTGGCGCAACTGCATATGGTTTTGAAATCATCTCTGAGAAAAGCTTGAGGGCATCATTCGAATCTCCATATTGTGCATACCCACTAATCATGACGGTCCAAGTCACCACATTATGTTCCCTTCGAGGTATGGAATCAAATATGGAGCGTGCAGCTTTGAAGCTTCTGCACTTTGAGTACATATCTATTAATGCATTGTGCACCATTAGATCCTCACCACCACCGTCACCACCAAAATCATTATCCAAGGATAGAAGGCACTTCTTCAGAGAGTATGCATGAGTTTCCATACCCTGAGACAATGCTCCCAAGGAAGCGCAAGCAGACAAAAGAGAGATGATAGTGACAGAATTTGGCTCTGAACCATAAAGAATCATTTGCTGGAATGCATCAAGGGCCTCTTGGCCACATCCCCTCTGAGCATACCCTGCAATTACAGCACTCCATGTTATGACATCTAGCAGGATATTTTCCTCGCGCATATTCTTGAAAAGCTCAAATGCTGCCCCCAAAGTTCCCACTTTGGGTGTATCCAGTGACCATTGCATTCCAAGAAACGACATCCTTGAATTCCATTGCATTGAAAACCTTTACTGCATCCTTCATTGACCCACACTTTGCATAGGTATCAATCAGCGCATTGCACACAAAAGCATCTGGAAATGTGCCGTTCCGAATGGCATAGCTGTGAATTTCTTTAGTTTGAGGCAATGCCTTTAGAGAAGTACATGCAGGAAGAATGTTGACGATGCTAATGATATCTGACCTTTCATTTGTAGCCTTTTCGTGAACAATCGTTGTCATCTCAGAAAACAGGTCTAATGCAGTCCGTGGATTACTACCCTTAACATGGGCAGCAACAATTGAGTTCCATGATATAACATCATCAATTCCCTTCTGTGTTATTTCATCAAACACCAGACTGGCATCCTGCAAAGAACCACAGCGGGAATACATCGCCACCAATGCATTGCATACAAAGACATTAGACTCAAATCCATTGCAACATATGAGTCCATGGAATGCACTACCACAACGGTATGATGGAAGCTCTCCACATGCTTTCAGTGCATATGGCAGAGTAAAATGGTCAGGCTTAGTTCCAGCACGCAGCATGCGGCAAGATACACCAATTGCTCTGTCAAGGCGGCCTTCCTTGATGTGTTCTCTTAGGAGTGGATTCCACCACACGGCTGGTGATGGCGTGACACGCTCCAACACTGAAAGAGCATCTCTCGTGGCACCACAAGCAAGATAGGAGGCTACAACACTGGTACCCAAAGACTTTGGCGATACATACGAATGCGATGGAAGTGGTGGGAGTGACACTGACAGCAACGATGCTGGATACGAAAGAAGGCCATAAGCAATTATCTTCTGGTGAATTTGACGGACTGTATTCACAGACCTGCATTCCTTTAACAGGGATGCAAAGTGTGTTGGAGAGACATCTCGACCAGAGCATTCTGCACTTGCAACTGATAGGAACTGAACTCCGATTCGTTTTGCTGCTTTTGGCGAGTTGCAGAGCATAACGCTAGCAGAATATCATCGTGCAGTCTAAATCCTCGAAAGAGAAGTAGGGCATCACTGTTTCATCAAAGCAAAAGAAATTGCTTAGAAAAAGAAGTATCATAAACATTTCCCCAACTAGTGCTGATGGGGTACAAGGGAAATACCAATGATATGAGTGTGCAGCAGCATAATAGAACAATAGGTACACTACACCATCAAGGCTACAGAACTGTGATCAGGATGTGGTATGCTGAACTGTATCACTACCACATTGTTGGAATTTAATATCATTAAAGATACATTAATGTACAATCAAGACAAGGCACTGGCTGAGCATTTCATCGAGCATATGCAAGCCGTGAGGACATGGAACCTAGGCACCTTTTGCTACCTTATACCAAAAAATCACGCACTGACGTTCCAAGAATACGGACTTTTCTGACACCACCACAGCAGTTCTAGCATCTCCTAGAGCAGAACTTGCACTTCAAGATTTTTGTTAAAAAAAATGAAAATATCCAGCAAAGCAAGAAGCTAAGCTTCCTCCTTACCTGTCAAGATGGATGATGTGCACTGGCACTGCGCGTCAATCCGATACACTATCGGAGAGAAGAAGAGGCTGGGCACACAAGGAGGACGAAGGGTGTCCTCTCCCGGCGTGGCTGGCATGCTTCGCTTTTGCTGGGTGCGGTGGCGCGGGAGGAGGTGGAGACTGGAGAAGACGGAAGTAAGACGGAGAATGGAGAGTCAGGAGCCCACAGCCGAGATCGGGCTCGAGTGTGAAGGCGCACGCTGGCCCGTTAAGAGAAAAAAACGAGCAGCCCAGTAAAGCCCACAATGGATTATTTACTGGACTAAAAATGATAGGAGAGGTATAATTTTAATTATTTTTCAGTAGTCAAACTGAAACAATAATCGGCAGGGGAAAAGATAAGAACACGAAATCAAATCCACTAATTCGCAAAAAAAAAAAACAACTGCGGACTCTCTACTGCATACGAGCAGCACGCAGCAACCAAAGAAGATGGATTAGGTTAATGAGCAACCATAATGAAGGCATGCAATTACTAGGTGAGCTTAAAAAGAAAGGTGAGATATTGACCAACCATGGAGGAGGATGTAAGTGCATTTCATCCAAACGTGAGGGACCTGTTAGCAGTTTTGGGAGTATGAAAGTGGGGGACCAGACCTGGCCGTGTCTGGCCACGTTTTCAGTAAACAGCTCTTTGTTTCCTCCTCCATAACATATCAATATATATGCTCCATGATCATGCTCAGAACATAGCCAAGTGGACTTAGGTCCTGATGATCAAACAAATTGAAACCTTGTCAAGGGGCAAAACATAGAAATCTAATTTATTTACTTTTCCTCATGGCATGACTTCTTCTTGGTAAACTTTATTACTACTAATGTAGTAGTTCTCAAAGTGGCACTACAGATTTACAGAATTTACAGATTACAGAATTTATTAGGCTGGAGCGCCAAGTTTATGAGTGGTAAATTCTAGAAAATCCCTCCCTCAGCTGACAGTCCTGTATGAAGGGTAAATTTTGGACTTGTTGGAGTCTGATATTCAGAGAGCAGGACATGGTCAGTCAGGTAAGATGGCACAATAAACCTGTTCAACCTTAACATCTGGTCTCACAAGTCACGAACCATAATACACCCGTCGCTGTCATGCTGTGTGTGTGTGCCTATGACGGATGATGTGATGCAGTACGCTTGTGCAGTTTGGTTGGTATACTGCAACTTTCACACAATAGACCGATGCCAGTGGAAACTTACTTCTGTGCCGTTTCTCCCATTTCAAATTTATGCATTTATTAAAAAATATGTTTTTTTTTCATTTTCTGATCCAAGCAGGGAAGGGGACAGTCGCGCTCTACCTGGAAACAACAAACAAATGCCCTAAAAAACACCACTAGAATTTTGGACCATCAAGAAAACTAGAATGCAAAATTTGAATTTCAGTGCATCGATTAATAAGCCCATATGGTCCGTCGCGCCATGTATGTGTGACTGGGTACATATATAGATGATTAACAATAAGAAAACTGATAGCGGATGGCATGGCCACCCTGTCACTTGACCAAGTCTACTTCCAATCCATGCCGCCGTCACTCCGGCTTCGTCAACACCATCTCCCCTCTCCGCCCCGTCCAATAATTTTGTTTACAGCTCGCACACAATCTCTACAACTACTCCCTTCGTCTTAAATTATAGTTCACTTGATTTTTTATATATATATTTTGCTATATACTTAGATAAATTATAGTTCAATTTGACTTTTTTATATGCATTTTGCTACATATTTAGACATATTATTTATCTAGGTACATAGCAAAATGCATGCATCAAAAAAGTCAAAACGAACTACAATTTGAGACGGAGGGAGTAGATTATTATTATTATCTTATTTCCACAGTATACGATTAATTAATTTTGCAAAAAAAATATATAATTAATTAGTCTTGCGTTGGTGTCATGGCACCTATGCATGGGCCACAGTCAATTTCAAGACAGGTGGATTTGTCATAGGATTTTTTACATGGCAAAATTTTTTACTGAAAATTGTGAATTAAATTGTCTCTGGTCAAATTCCAACCAAAATAGGCTCCAAATTAATCAATACTCAGGCTTAACCAATCACCTCCATTAATCTCTGCCTGCCATGGCCATATCTAACTCGTAGGAGTACTAAGTTGGATGACCACTCGCTAATCACTACTACAACCACACCAACCTCCACCTGTAATTACTGTTGTACCCTTAAACACGACCACGTCTCTAGCAGTATAGCTAGTTCAAAATCAGCAATTTTGAGCAAGACGAAATTTGGAATCTTTCTCGCAGAGTATATAAATGTGAACACGTGTATATATATATATATATATATATATATATATATGCTCTTTCACAGTTGTTGAATCTTGGGACAAGCTAGAGGGACGGACAAATATCCATCCATCAAGCAGAGGAGGGTGCTGAAGGCGAGGTCTGTGACTCCGAGCGTGGAGATCGACGACGACGGCCGCGCCATGGCGGGCGCAACCAACGGCGGCGGAGGCAACGGCACCGGCGGCGCCAACAACGGCGGCGGAGGCGGGAAGGTGATCAGCATGCCGCTGCAGTACTTCTGCGTGCTGGCAGCGGTGCTGGTGGGCGTGATGGTGCTGTCGCTCTCCTTCATGTCGCCGGCCGCCATGGTCGCCGTCCGCCAGAACCTCGGCGGCTCCTCCGTGGCTGCGGCCGGCGCCGCCGCCCCCTTCACCAGCAACAACAGCACCGCCGGAGCGGGAGGCGCCGCAAGGCTGGCCGCGTCACCGCCGCCGGTGGCACGGAAGGAGGAGGGGAAGGAGAAGGAGCGGCCGCCGGTGGTGCTGTTCAACTTCGGCGACTCCAACTCGGACACCGGCGGCGTGGCGGCGGCCGGCGGGATACGGATCATGCCGCCGGAGGGCCGCACCTACTTCCACCGCCCCACGGGCCGGCTCTCCGACGGCCGCGTCATCATCGACTTCTTCTGTGAGTACCATCCTCCATACTTTCCATTGATTAAACTCGCCATTAATTTCACCGCGGCTTCTGCCGTTTGGTAAAACTAATTAAATTAAATCATTTCGCCGCACTGTTAGCTCTCTGGGATTAATTAGCCGATAATCCGAGGACTTAATTGCACACGAGAACCAGTTAAACTGTTAGGTGGCTGGCTGGGTGGCTGCTCGGTGCGATTTGGATTTTGGAAACGCTGGCAACTAGCAGCATCCCTAATTGCGCAGTGAATTTCTCAATCCGATATGAACCTTAGATTCAT
>CM041639.1:13092048-13112072 GCA_023333625.1 Bothriochloa decipiens | reverse complement strand
TCGCCTATTGGTTCATAAAAAGATGATCACAAACAGCAGTTTCTAATTGAATCATCTTGACACCATGACACCGGGCGTACCCAGTGCCGTAGGCTCCCGCACTCGGGGTCTGGGGAAGGAAAAATAGCCAGCAGCCATCCCTGCACAAATGTCTACACCATGGCAAGAGCACCCTCTAATTTGTTCTAGGTTGGCAATTGACTATCACCATGAGATTCTTTATAAAAGATAACATCACTCACAGTCAAGTAAAGAGTCCACCAGAACAGCCACGAATCCTTCTTGTTCATCCGAGCGAGTGACTGCAGGAGGCAGGGAACACTCAAATCACAACTCGCAACAATTTCACACCAAAAACAGTAGGATTAACATCGCAAGCAAAGCAGGCACGGACATCCCCATCGAGGCACTCAAACTTCCAGACACTGTTTCCTTCGTCGTCGATCTCATTCCACCACCGCAGCCCGACTAGTATCCTGCCACTGACGTTCTTCACCACCCAGAAGTCGAGCGCTGCGAGGAGCACCGTGATCACGAAGATGATGACGAAGCTCTTCACAAAGAGCGAGAAAAGAATGTAGAAGGCCAGCGCCCCCGCCTTTGAGCGAACATATATAAGATAAATAAGAATCAGTAAGTGTTAAAACGTACTCCTATATCACCAGTAAAAACACAATGTAAGATGGCATGAAATGGCACAGGGTTTACCTTAAATAGCACATGGAAGAAGCATGTAATGGGATTGGCATAATTCTCGCTAACCACCTGAAAAATGTTCACCCCCATTATTTTTTGAACAGATAATAATCAGATCTTAACTGGGAAGGAGTTTCTTCTCATAAGCTAAAAGAGCACCGACAGCCCGATCCATCGCAAGAAACCAACACAACTGCATCCCACTATCCCAGAAACCAAATAAATATTTTTGGTTCACTAATTCAGATCCCGTGCTACACCAAACCCCTCTCACCGAGATCCAGGCGCATTCCAATCCGAATCCGAATCTCAACTCGCAGGCCGTAATCCGAGAACCAGCAACAACGGATACGGGGCAATTCCTCGGTGAGATCAAATCCGAGCAAGATCGGGAACGCAGGAGAGAGTTCGGATCCAAACTTCGCGAGAGGATGGAGATAGAGGAAAGACGGGTGAACGAAATGGGGCTACCCACCTGGCGCTGATCCATGGACGCTTGGAGCTTCCTTCCGCGGCCACCGCCTCGCGCTCCGCTTCCACCGTCGCTTGGACGTCACGATCCAACAAGGCGCGAAGCCTGGAGCTGGAGCTGGGATGATGCCCCCTCTCCTCCTCTCTAGAGATCCAGGAGGGCGAAGACCGCAAGAGGTGAGGTGAACTCAACGGGAAAAAGGCCAGTGCTGAATCCTCTGTTTAAGTGTCATCAGGAGAACAAAGACTGTACGGAAAACCATAAGAGTTTTTTTTTCTTCAAAAGTTTTTTTTTAGAAAAAGTCTAGTTCAACCCTTAACTATCAAGCATGGTCTGCTTCGTCCCTAAATTATAAAATGATCTACTTTATCCTCTGAACTTTTTTAAAACCATCTAGTATACCCTCTAAGCGGGTTTTTTAAAGGTTTTATACAGTAACCACGGTTTTATCTTTTTTATTGATTTTTGTTAAATCTTTAAAAAATCATAGTAAAACATAAAAAAATTATAAAATAGAAAATCTAATTTTTTTGACTCCATATGAGTAGGTCCACGCAGTGAATGTATAATATGACATGCTTTAGTATAAAATTTTTGTTTAGTTTTACAGTGAACAAATCCAATTTTTTTAAGCAAAAACTTTATACTAAAGCATACTATATTATATGTTCATTGTATAGATCTACTCACATGGAGTCTAAAAAAATTATATTTTCTATTTTATGATTTTTAAAAGATTCAGCGAAAATAAATAAAAAGCATAACTGATGTTATTGTAGCAAAACTATGGTAAAAAACCGTCTGGGGAGTAAAATAGACGGTTTTAAAAGTTTAGGGTGTAAAATAGACCATTTCATAATTGGGGGATGGTTTGAATTAGACCGCCCCTAATAGCTTGGGGGTTAAGTAGATCTGTGTTTTTTTTACAAGAAACAACTTTATTAGCGGCAACGTGTTGAAATGGTTACACCAGTGAGGCCTACAGATTGTAGAGCCTCAAGCAAGTTACATTGAGATACTAGGTGTCGATAGGAGCAAGAGAAGTCTAAATGTGTAAAAGACATTTACATGGCTTGTCTTGCTAGAATATCGGTAGTGGTATAGTGGTGTTGAGTCTCCTATTGATCTTGAATATCTTGGAGGCCTTGTTTCTTGCTAGGTTAGAGAAGTACTGAGTGAAGGGTTTAATTCTCCGGTCGAGAGGATTGGAAAAATCTGCCCTACTGAGGAAATGAACTAACTGTTCACATTTAGATAAGTAATTGATGACTGTGATGCAAGAGCGACAACAGCTGATGCAAGAGCGAGGGTGGCTGCCCCGGCCATGATCACCGACGTATAGTGGTCTGAAGTTTGGCTTGAACGTAGATTGCCCGCGCCGGCTGTATCTAAAAATTAAGAATAAAAATCCCGAGTGCAGCCTCATGAGGATGAGGGTTGGGCAAGTCTGGTTTAGTGGAGGCATCCGCATAACACCGAAGCGTGTGCCTGTGTCCACACTGATGTTTTGTTGTGGTAGCACTGAAAATTAGCTTGCTGCAATCGTGTGTCCGTTCATAGACCGAAAAACTCGTAACTTGCTAGCTCGCTCGACTCATTCGTTAATGGCTTGACTTGATGATGATGGATCATGATCATGGAAGATAGCATACTTGTGTTTTCCATTATAAACTTATATGCATTTTATTTATTTCATTTTAAATATGTATGTGATGTGTTTGTTGTTGATTTGTAATTATAATCTTTATGTATATGTTTTTGTGTTTGGCTTGAGCTAGCTCGAGCTTGCTAATGAGTCGAGCCGAGCTAACCTTCTAATTCGTTTGTATAGCAAGTTATACGAGTCGAGTCATAACGAACCGAGTTGGCTTAACGTCTAGCAAGTAAAAAAAAAACTACAACAATAAAGGAGGTAGAAGTTTATCTGTTCAACATACAATTTTACTGGTAAAAGTTTATATTTCCAGTATATAATTTTTGTCTGTTTTACCGTTCGTTCTTATTCGTGCCGGCCGATATTATCCAACGCCTTGACCCCTAAGGCTCAACCCGTGGTGGCTATCCAATATTCCAATCCTTTCACCCTAAGTTTCCACCATAGCTACAGGCTTACTTTTTCTCCCCCCCTATAAAGATTAAAATTTGTAAATAAGAAAAAGATACTTTACTGTATTATTTACTTTATCTAATCTAAGTTATATTCTATACGTGTATATAATTTTTTTGGATCTATGGTGTATAACAAGGGGTATGAATGAGATATAAATGTTGTCACATTGTTAAGTGCCGATATGAAAGTTAATCCGTTTAACTATAATACAAGCAGTTCCTCAATAAGTTCAGCCACCCTTTTAGCATAACTCTCTCTGGTTTGAATTATAAGAAGTTTTGGGCTTTATAGATACACTAGTTAAGTGCCTGTGCATTGCTACGTGTGATATACAGATAGAATCCATGATATACAGTCACATAGATAAAACATGCTTTGGCATACGTTGTGTTTTTTTATATCAAAATTGATTGGAGTAGTCATTCGGATTGTTGCACCCACAGTTCCCCCGTCGCTCATTTGTTGCTTCAATATGCTCCTGAGCTTGGGTGTTGCGTCGTTACTCATTTGTTAAATTCTTCCTATGGAAATTTTTAAATGCCCATACATTACATTACAAACAGAGAACACTATGACAATTAAAATTCAAACATGTCTAAGGCAAGGATCTAACATTATGTTTGAAGCCAAAACTATTACTCATCACACATGAACAATTAGCACAAAAGCACATAATTACGGAGAACTTGTCACTTCAAACCAAAAAGATCCACACAAGATTCCTGTACTTATTCTCATAAAGCAGTACAAGCAAAGATTTGAAATATTTTTCAAGAAATCCTGAGGGATCAAACAATATTATTGCAATCAAATTATTCTTCTTTTTAGAACCAATTCTATGCTGAGGTAATTGTTGATTACAGAGAAAAAAAGATGATGGCGTTCAGAAAATTAGTGCCCAACAAGGATCAATGAGTATTGGCTCCAGATCTTGAGGCTGTGGCTCGGTTTTCTTCTATGCTTCAAGTGCTGAGGTTGATCGTGGCTGCCATCTTATGGTACCTAGGGAGCCCACAGCCAACATTCCTTATTAGTTCATAAACCTTCTATTTCAACAATGTTGACCGGCTCCAAACTTCAAACTGATAGAGCCTAGTTCCTCCTTGGAGTCGTCAAACCTCAACATCACCACTGGAAGCGGATAATTTACAATGCTCTAAACATAACCAAAGTGACAAAAAACAGGTGCTTACCTTGTATGTGTGCTGCGGCCATAGCAAATGTAGGTAAGCAACTAATCCAGAAAACCTTATCTGAAACAACAAACTGACCTGCAGTGACCCATTTTATATCATATACCATCTTCTACTGAATTTTAATGTAGTATTTGCATTGATAAAAAGGTAACAATTTGCAATGACACTGCAAACAACTGACTTAGAATTAGCTTCTCCTACTGTGTTAGTAGTAGCAAAGACAAACCACGGACACCAGCAAAGATGGATATTTGAAATATCCAGGCGTGTGACACAAATCAAGAAAGAGGACAATTGGTTTAGTTATTAACCCCGATATGTGAAAAGGAAGCAGAGATCCAATCAGTTCTTGGAAATGGGAGAAGGCATACCAGGTGGAGTGTTCATGCCTATGAAGATCGGCAAAAGTGAATGGCAGCGGAAGTGACAAGATCCAGCAGGCTGCCCACATTCTCCCTCCATGTTCCTTCTGAACCAATCCTACGCTCTCTCCCAGAAAAACAGCAATTGCACAACTAAAATGCATCCAATTCGAGCATGGCAGTTCAATGCAACTGGTAGCATGCGAGCAGTGTCGCCCATGAGGAGTTAGCTAATTATATATAGTCAGGTTAGCTGCAAGATAGATAGATGACTTCAGGGGGTATAACTGAATGGTGGTATACTGAAATTAGCATATAGAATTTTTAGCTGGTTGCACAGAGATTGTGATTCAGAGAGGAAATGCTTGAGTTTGCCAATGTTCTGTAATGATTTCCAGAAGTTGTAGACTGCAGAGGACTGCAGAGACAGAAACTTGCCGTGTGAAATTTGCAGCAAGTAACACAAGGGTATAAGAAGATGTGTGTGAGGGTGAACATCTTATCCTCTCATCCTCACCAGTTTATTCAAGCTAAACTGGATGTGTTCGGGCCGGCCTCCTCGTGAAGCATAGGGTGCAATGAAACAGTCAGCTAATGACCAACTATATATTAGCCAAAGCCAAACAAACCTTGAGCAGAACCCTTCAGGTTTACCCTATAAAAAACAGTATAGTTGATCATGATCATTGTAAGTATGAAACAAAGTCTATGATGACCTTGTAATCTGGCGTAAGCGTTTTAGGAGTGATGATGATGTATCCGGCCTTAATTGCTGGTGCTCTTTTCTTCTCTGCTGTAATACTTCGGACACCTCCACGCGTGTGGAGTTTTGAAATGAAATTTAGGTGGGGAATCTCTCCCCTCCGTTGCCTTCAAAAAAAAAGTATGAAACAAAGTTGTGAGTCTGTGACTGGATAGGAGAGGCCATGCAAGCAAGAGAAGACAAAGCCGCATGGATGCACTTGAGCACTTGAGCTAGATGTAACCTGCAAATTTCAAAACAACATAAAATAATCATCATACCAAATGAAACCCAGTTATAGCACTACAGTTCCACTCAACTTATGAAATCATTATTTAGACCACAAACACTAAAGTATTACACAAGAAACCGAAGTGATGAGAGGAGCACCTGGGATGTAGTATATCGAACAAAAAGGTTTCAGGTATGTGGTTATATTTTTCATCTCAGGAAGCACATTTTGTTTGAATCACATTCAGCGATTAAGAGAAATTGACGAGATGAACCTCTCGCCACAATCTCATGAATTACACAAAATTTATTTAGAAATCAGTAACTAAATCAATAAAGAGGCTGACCAATTACTGTTTCCATTGGTATTGGCTGCCTAATCCAACCTATTCACTAATTATTTTCCTAATTAGAGAGGAGAACTAGCTTGTGCTTTTGCTCAGGTCGCAATTCCAGACCTTTGAATTATTAATGAAACAGTATATAAAGATTTGATGCCATGGCAAGGGAACCATCAACCTTAATCTCTACAAAATAGGATTTCAGTTGCAATTCCAGACCTTTGAATGCAACATATCAAATGAACTCACTGCAAATTACCTAAATAGCATAACATATCTTCTTGTTCAAACAAATGAGCTCACTCCAAAGTCGGAACTATAAAAAATACACTAAATCTAAGGCACTGCCATATTGCAGAGACTGAAAAAGAAAAGGAGCAGATTTAACTTCCAGTAGAGTTGACCAAGTTGTATTGAAAGTGTAATTATAAACATTATGGTCTCGATAACCGATCATGCAAAGGGAGACTGTTCTAGTCTCATAAACATCCTCAGGAAATTATCAACTACTATCAGGATCATTTATTAGAATGTCCCCATAAAAAACAAAACACTGAACCGCTATGGCAATGCAAATGTATGGAGGAAACATACAGATCATTTTTGCTATTTATTTATTCTCCTCTGAAACTCAAATCAATACCTGATGCAATTCAAAACCTCGCTTCCTCATGCTGGTCCCATCATCGAATTCTCTTGCTTCGTATGAGAAACATAAATAGCTACTATACCTCTGGGCAGAGGATAATAGGTCCAATCTGAACCAAAACCCGTAGTTGAACCGATTGTCAACTATCGAAGAATGCAATGCGATGCGATGCGATGTCTTGTTTCAACTTCTCAGGACTGCATCAATTAAAGTATAAAGAACGGATTCTTGTTGACTGCCTTTCTCCTGCCATCATCCAACATGACACCTCTGGGACAAGTGAAAATTGAGCCTTTTAATTAAACTGCATAGAAATTCCTCAGTTGGACAGCACTCGAGAGGTTGACTTAGTGCTGATAAGACCATTTGTTAACAACAAATGTTTAACTTCACAATTCAAGTTCGTATTATCTCACAAACATTGAACCAATGCAAAATCAAATAGCATTAAGGCATCTGTTCTCCGTGCTCTACCTGTTTACTATCTCAAATAAATCTTAAACATATTGCCTCAGGGATCATTTCGAAAACAAAAAAGGGAAATTATCTCTGATGAGAAACTTCAAGAACATTGTCTGAACATTAATGCATCAAAATGCAGGCCATCACTATTACCAGATTCTATAAAACAAATCTATTTAGTCATTGCAGCTGGAATATCTGTAGCTTTTTTAGACTACAATTAGAGCAAGTTCAACGTTGACAATGCCACATTTGCAACTTTTAGCTTAACACAGTTCTAGATGAAACATCAGCCCTGAAAAAAAAATATGGTGATGTACTCATCTAGGCAATATGTAACTATGCACACAATTATTGCAGATCCCCATCGAACCCCAAGTATTGCAGATACACTCACCAAAAAAATTCTTTCCCAAATCCATTGGCAACCTGCTGCAAGGAGAGGGATTGATGGGACCTCCTTTGAAAACAGACAATGGCTACCATGGTTCATTTGCTCCTGCACAAAACGGACAGATGGACGCTGGCAGGTCGAGTTCATAGTATAGAGTTTAGAGACCTGTTGGCCTTCCAACTTCTTCCGGTACTATCTTGCAAACCTGAAGTCCAAATGAAAATTAAGAGACAAGAGCAGACACTACACGGGTGATGTTGGAGGAGAGACTGTGGATCGTTGACGGTAGATAAGTATCTTTTTTAACCATCAATATAACATGAGAAAGGATTAAAACATGAATATCATTTATTTATAGGGGTTACACTAACAGAATTCTATGAGTTTTGGTGATTGTCTATTTCTACAGGGGTTATCAGAAAAGTACCAAAAGAGGTCCACATATCGTATTTACATAGAGAGAATACCACGTCTAGTAATCAAAGAATACTCTGGAAGACTCGAGGAGACACCCCTGCGAAGCTGGGTCCACATGGCAGCCAGCCATGGGCGCCCACCCAAGGGCAGCGGCGGCCGCCCGGCCATCTCCACCAATGGGGAGCGACCTCGCGGATCCTGCCTCCACGGACCTTGAGGATCAATATGAAGCGTTTATTTAGGTCAGTTTGATCCGAGGGCCGTGGTGCATCCTAGGGGGCTATATATTCAGAGCCCCTGGCCCTTGGAGAAACCCTAATTCATTCTTGAATTTATTCTTATTCTTCATTTGAGAAATCCAGATAAGCCCTAGAGCCACCATCTTAATTAGAGCTCCATATTTAGTAGCATAGCTACATAGAAATAGATCTAGAGGGAGTCAAGCCAAGCTTGGAGTCCAGATCTGTCAGCGTTCTCGATAATTTCTTCTACTTTATTATAATATTTATTATTATTCTTGCTACTATGTACTTTATCCTATTCTACTATATCAGAAATGACTTTGCTCTATTTATTTATATTCTCAATTATATTGTTCTTAGTTTACTTTGATTATATGCTTATTATAGTTGGATTAGAATTATGTTTATGCATAGGATCGTATAGCGCTTGCTCATTAGATCGATGGGGGAGTGGTAAATATTGTGTAGGCATGATGCCTAGACTGTATTTATCTGTGATTGCACCCTATATTCCAGATCGTGAGGTAGATCACGGGAGTGACAGTCCTGTTGAGTCCTTTGTTGTCCTCCTCCCGAGTATAGGACTAGTAGAACACCAAGGAAGTGATTGCTCCGTTCTTGATCTTCCCTGATAATATCACTATACATAGATTTTTCGCCATGATTGCTAAGTATAATTGCACTAATCATTGTATGTTTTGACCTTATAGTTAAAATGACTTAGAATTTATTCTTATAGATCATCCTAGTCCATGCTAGTATTATAAACTTAGAGTACTCTATTGAGATGTTTATCATTATTTTATGTGGCTATGTGCTCTCATTTATCTTTTGTCATTTACCATTTATTTATATATATTATTATTTTATGTGACACTTACCATTTATGAGAAGATAGATAAAGACATGGTTAAGCTCTCCATTATCACATGCAGTGCTCATTGTTCATTATCCATAAGCATTCCCTTCTCAGTGGTAAAAATATAAATAATGATACCTGGATTACTCCCGGTTAAATTGCTACATCGGTATTATCTGTGCGCTTGCGGATTCCTCATTCATTTCTAGAAAGCATATGCATTTAATACCAGGACCTTTGGCACCATGCTGGGATGACAACCTAGTTTAAGTGGTGTTAGAGGTATCAACAAGCATTTTTTGGCGCCGTTGCCGGAGAAGGTTGATAGCTTACCAAATGGATAATGAGCATCACTGCATCCACTAATGTGATTGAGGAAACATGTTCATACTAACCCCTCTCTACAGGATTACCCTTGTTTTGTCTACTTATGTATCTTTTATAGGGTAATATATCAACAGGTTTGATTTTCCAGAAAACTACGTTGATAATCCAGAAGCTTTAACCTGGAAGACCAAGGCTAAGTTGAGAAAGCACTGATCATCATCATCATCATCATACATGGACACTTTGTTCTACCAATTTCTTGGCGAAGTTCTTCTCCATGGACAAGACCAATGCTCTCCGTGGGAAGATATCGAGTTTCCAGCAACAACATGATGAGTCTGTCCCAGAAGCCTGGGAGTGCTTTCAAGACTATATCCTCGAATGTCCTCATCATGGGATGGAAAATTGGTTGCTCATGTAGACCTTCTACATATCATGGGCTCAGCAACAGCACTCGTGAAACCATGGATGCCGCTACTGGAGGTGCATTCTTATCAAGCCATAGCTCTTGTGGAAAAGATGGCCTCCAACCAAGGTTGGAGTGAAGAGAGAACTCAGACCTGCAAGAGAGGTGGAGGAATGCACCAGCTCAAGGAGGTAGACATACTATCTGCCAAGATGGACTACTGATGAAGAGGCTTGATGAGAGAGCCACTGAGAAGAAAGAAGTCATGCACATTCATGATTCCCGCATGACTTATGAAGAGTGGATAGACTGGGCATACAGGTGCCAACTGCCCAGAGATGAAGGAGGACATGAACTACCTCAACAACAACAACTACTACCGTCCTCAGCAAATCAAGGCTAGAATCAGCAGCAGAGGTCTAACTACTTAGGTAACTACCAAGGTAATAATTCTTCTTATAATAATTTCAATCAGCCACCTTTAAGAGAGTGCTTAACCAGGGCAAGTTAATGGATAACCTATCTAAGAAGATAGCATCCAATGATAAAACTCTAGAAATAATTAATAATAGAATGGATAGTTTTTCCAATGCTATAAAGAATCAGCTTAGTTTCAATAAGATGCTAGAATCTCAGTTGCAATAGCTTGCCAGTTTTGTTCCCTCCGCCGACCAAGGTAAGATTCTGGGGCAACCAGAAGGGTTAGAAACTGTAAATCTTGTAGACATATTCAATGCAGGAAGCTACTGGAGTGACCCTCCTAGGGGATCATGGATTGACTCGACTCGGCCAATCAAGAAAGGCGATCCAGGGAGACCGATTGTTCTGATATCCATTGGAAGTGTTAACTTCAATGAGGTGATCTGTGACTTCGGTGCAAGCGTCAACGTCATGCATAAGGTGACATATGAGAAAATATTCAATTATCCTTTAGTGTACACAACTATTTGCTTGCAGCTTGCAGACCAGTCACTCTGCTACCCAATGGGAACCCTGGAAGACATCTATGTGCGAGTAGGTAGCTCGTACATCCCTGCAGACTTCATGGTATTGGACACGGGCAGTGATGAGGGGTCCCCCATCATTTTGGGATGACCATTCTTGAACACTGCCGGGGCCATCATCTACTCCAACACTGCCAAGATCATCTTCAACATCAAGGGCAAGCGAGAAACCTTCTTCTTCAAGAACAGGGTGTTGCAATTTCTAGCACACTCTCAGTATCCTTATGAGCTGGAGAAAGAGACCATCGATAGAAGGAATAAGACTAAGATTAAAACCAAGACCAAGAACAAGGGCAATAATAATAAGGCCCAGAAAACGGAGACAGTGAGGATGGTTACTGCAGTTCACAGAGAGCATGACCACCAGCTCGAGTCTCCGCATCTGATCAAGAAGGACGACCCAGGTGTCCCGACCATTCAATGTTCCATTAACAAGTGCTCCTTTAACAAGGCTGTCTGTGACACTGGATCGGGCGTCAACATAATGGCCAAGGTAACTTATGAATATCTATATGCTACTATGCCTTTAGACCCCACCTATGCGCAGCTGCAGATGGTGGACCAGTCCTTTTGTTTCATGGAAGGGATAGCCAAAGACGTCCCTGTCCAGATCGATGACCACTACATCCCCACTGACTTCCTAGTCATCGACATGGGTGAAGACGAGTATGATCTACCCATCATCCTAGGGAGGCCGTTCCTCAACACTACCAAGGCCATCATCTACATTGGAATAGCGGAGATCTACTTCCACTTCCCCTCAGAAAAGGTATGTAGTCATTTCAATGATAATTACATAATCGATGAGGAGCCCAAGAAGAACAGGTCAAGGAGAAGGCAGCGTACTCGTCGTCAGAAGAAGAAAAGCACCATAGATGGGTGGGCTGACTATGAAGGAGAAGTATCAAGATTCGAAGATCGGTACCCCGACAAGGAGAACGCCGTCGAAGAGGTAGAAGAGGTACCACCAGAAGAAGAAGAGATAGTGATCACAGAAGCCTCCTCCTCCAAGTCACCCTCACCAACAAAGCAGGTATGGAAACCAAAGGTAAAACCAGATTCAAATCCTGCACAAGACACAGCAGCACCAGTAGCGCCATCTGACGCCACCCTTGAACAATGAGCAAACAAGAAGGTCTTGTTCGGAGGATTTAAAACCACTGAATGCCGCGCCAAGAGGTAACTTGGTATCTATCTTCATTTTCCTTTGCAGCATTATATTTCCCTTTTGTATATCTACTTTTTATAAATGCATCATTAGTTGCATCTTTACCTTACTCTTTCTGCATTAGAAAAAGAAATAAAAATATATCATGCATTGCATCCAGAAAAATACTAAGCCCCATGTGAACAATGTGTGGTGCAACAGCTCACACAGTTATCCACTGTGGTGGCATAAAAATAATCTTTCATCATATTTACATTTTTTCGTCTACATACCATAAATATAAAACTATAAAATATTTTAAGATCCTGCTAAAAGATAAATAGGTTAGGGAAGTCCTAGACATCCAAGTCTTAGAGATTTATCACTAACGCGTAATCAGTTCCACAAGCTTTGCTGTCTATTTGAGCTTCACAGAACTTAAAGGATCAAGAATAGCTAACAGGCAAAAGGACGTCATGTCCCCTGTCGAAGCGTTGTCTCCAAGCATTGTTTTCAACAGCAACCACCCACGATACTCCAGGAGGACTAGTACGCCTTCAATGCCAGTCAGCAACATCAACAGACTATATCAACATCCAGCTTGGGGGAGAGCACCCCCCGTGTACCGAGCTAAGTATTCCTCACTCGTCTATTTATTTATAGCGTGCTATGATAAAACAACTAAAAAAGATGAATAACCTTAGAGACCCAAATAAAGTTTTTCCTATTTATTTCTATATTTATTTTTCTATCTGATTTGTTAGCTAAATTAAAGGAGAGCTCTTTAAAAAATCTATTGCCTCCATTTAGGTCGGTTTGATCCAAAGGTTGTGGTGCATCCTAGGTGGCTATATATTCAGGGCCCCTGGCCCTTGGAGAAGCCCTAATTCATTCTTGAATTCATTCTCATTCTTCATTTAAGAAATCCAGAGAAGGCCTAGAGCCACCATCTCAATTAGAGCTCCATAGTTTAGTAGCATAGCTACATAGGAATAGATCTAGAAGGAGTCAAGCCTAGCTTGGAGTCTAGATCTGTCAGCGTTCTTGGTAATTTCTTCTACTTTATTATAATATTTATTATTGTTCTTGCTACTATGAATAGTACTTTATTCTATTCTACTATATCAGAAATGACTTTGCTCTATTTGCTTATTTCTCAATTATATTGTTCTTAGTTTACTTTGATTATATGCTTGGTATAGTTGGATTAGAATTATGGTTATGCATAGGATCGTATAGCGCTTGCTCATTAGATCGATGGGTGAGTGGTAAATATTGTGTAGGCATGGTGCCTAGACCGTATTTATCTGTGATTGCACCCTATATTCTGGATCGTGAGGTAGATCATAGGAGTGACAGTCTTGTTGAGTCCTTTGTAGTCCTCCTCCCGAGTATAGGACTAGTAGAACACCAGGGAAGTGATTGCTCTGTTCTTGATCTTCCTTGGTAATATTACTATGCATAGATGTAACTTTTTCCCGCCATGATTGCTAAGTGTAATTGCACTAATCATTGTATGCTTTGACCTTATAGTTAGAATGACTTAGGATTTATTCTTATAGATCATCCTAGTCCATGCTAGTGTTATAAACTTAGAGTACTCTATTGAGATGTTTATCATTATTTTATGTGGCTATGTGCTCTCATTTATCTTTTGTCATTTACCATTCATTTATATATATTATTATTTTATGTGACACTTAACCTGTATGAGAAGATAGATAAAGGCACGGTTAAGCTCTCCATTATCACATGCAGTGCTCATTGCTCATTATCCATAAGCATTTCCTTTCCAGTGGTAAAAATATAAATAACGATACCTGGATTACTCTCGGTTAAAATGCTACATCGGTATTATCTGTGCCCTCGAGGATTCCTCATTCATTTCTAGAAAGCATATGCATTTAATACTAGCACCTCTGGCGCCATGCTAAGGATGACAATCTAGCTTAAGTGGTGTTAGAGGTGTCAACATGGATGGAGAGGCAACATCGGAGGAGGGTAGCACAGATCGAGTGGGACCTGGGCATCAATTTTATGGACTGGTGGCGTCCTCGCCTCAACACTATCCTGGTGACGTCCTCGTCGCCTCGATGCCCTTCTCCAGATTCCAGCCTCCACCTCGATGGCTCAACAGTCCTCGCGCGTTTGACGGGGAGCTTGGTCTAGCAGACTGGGGAGACAGGGAGGGGTTAGGGCGTGGGTCAGGGTGACGGCTTGGAAGTGGTGTGTCGGGGACGGGGTCCACCATGGCTTGACGGCTTCGTCCTGATAGACGCGGCTGCTCCCGCTCATGGCACGCCTAGCGACGGGTCCGTACATGGCGCCCGTCGATTGCAAGGAGTGAGGAGGGAGCGGAGCTCGCATGCGCCACCCATGATGAGGGCGAAGGCAAAGAGGAGCCTCCTCCGTCATTGCTCCGCCTCCACCACTGGGTCGCTTCCGGCGATGGCTTCTGTTTCATGCACACGGGGCGAGTTGCGGACCTGGGGGTCGTGCGTACGATGGTTCCGCGGCAGAGAGAGATAGCACGAGGTGGGGTGGGCAGCAGTTCCGCGTAGAGAAGGAGCGGGGAGAGAGAGCACGCGGGACGGGGTGGGGCGAGCGGCGGTTCCGCGGTGCGAAGAGAGAGACTAGCGACGAAGATGATTAGCGGGGTGATTACGGGAGGGGGTCATTAGTTAAGCGGTGATGATACCATTTGAGTCTTTTTAGGAGTAAGATTACTTTTAAAACATGAACATCAACGGTAAGCACATTCTCTACTCTCTAGCACTCCTAATGTACATGCTCCGCTAAAACTTTCAACTTTTTATCATTTCAGCTTGATTGGATGACCTTTCGACAGTACGCATGCACATTAAGGCTAATTGATGAAGTTTTCTTTTGCATTCACATACATAGGCTTACATACGTGTATTCATGGGGTTGAGTGTGCATACATGTTATGGGTGTGTGTTTTGTACTGTGTAATTCTCAAAAAAGAATTGACTTTAGCAATAGCCATGACATTGGTTCAAGATGACATTAAATTAATTTGGTGCCTTAAAATGAGACGACGAGTTAGTCTTGTTGGTTGATAACCTTATTTTATATGTCATGAAGGTCGACCTATGCTCTAATAAACTTTGCTTGATAATTGGTTGCCGAGAACCATTTCCTGGTGGCGTTTGGCAAATGGGATAGGCAGCGACAAAGCCAGCGGAGGGGAGGGGGGCGGGGGGGCTCCCCCCTCCCACTGGCCATGGAAACACAACGGGCCCCTTAAGCCCCCATACGCCATGGAGGAGGAAGAAGAAGGAAAGGAGGGATGAAAGAAGAAGAAGAGAAAGCAGCCCCCTTGGGATTTTCTAGCTTCATCCCTGGGGATAGGGAAACAATATCCCACCCTACAAAAGGTAATATTCTATCTACGCAATTCATTCTTCACACCTCATTTAATCCTAGTCATTCATCCACTTCCCTTTCCTAATCCCATCTCTCATAACCCATTTGGTAAATGCTTCCTTTGCATTGTCGTCTCTTACTAGAAAAATTTTAGATTCATGTAGTGGTGGGAGTGGGAGTATGGTTGTGCATCCCGTGATCTAGCATTCTTCAACTCAAATTCAAACTTAATTTTGGTTTAGAAAAAGTCTACTTAACCCCTAACTTATCATGGGTGGTCTACTTCACCCAAAAAAACTATGAAACTATCTCCTTTATCTCCTTAACTTTCCAAAACCAGTCAAATTACACCCCATGTGGTTTTGGACCTTTGGTTTGCTACAGTAACATTGATTTTGTTTTTTATTTATTTTTGTTGAATCTTTGAAAAATAATAGTAAATCATAGAAAAATAATAAAATGACCAATCCAATTTCGTTAGCCTCCACATGAGTAGGTCTACACAATGAACATATAATATGGTATGCTTTAGTATAAAGTTTTGGGTACAACTTTAGAGTGGACAAATTTAATTTTTTTTTACAGAAAAAATTTGTACGAGTTCATATCATATTATATTTTCACGGTGTAGATCTACTCATGCGGAGTTCAGCAAAATTAGATTTTCCATTTTATGATTTTTCTATCATTTACTATTATTTTTTAAATATTTAGCAAAAATAAATATAAAAAAGAAAACCAATGTTAGCAAAACCGTAATTTGACCGGTTTTAAAAAATTTAGAAGATAAATTAAACGATTTCATAGTTTAGAGGTAAAATAGACCTTAATAGGTTGAGGTTAAATAGATTTGTTACTTTTTATTTTTATAATGATTAATGGAAACCCATAGTTTCTTCTAAGTTAAATCTCGACACAGGCTTGGTAGGGTGGCAGTATGGACATTCTAACATTTATGTTCTAGCCTTCTCCGACTCAAATTGAGATCTTGTTATTTTCATTGACGTTTTTTTATCTAGATAGCCTTTTATAGGCTAGATCTCGTTATTTTGCATATGCACACCATGAAGTGTCAAAGGCATATGCATACAATTACAAAGTTTTTTTAAAAAAATTACACGGTACAATAGACTCACAACATAGACACACACTCATCACTATAAATACACGTACGCAAACCTACTCACACCCTCACCCCTATAAGCACCTCCGAGGACTGAACAACCGGCACATCTAGAGATTCCGAAGTCACTACTAGCGCCTCATTATCGATGAGAACGTCGCTTACCACTTAAAGCATGACGCCAAAAAATCCTAGAATAAATCAAAAAAAATGGTAGCACCCATGCCAAGTGGACAAATTTCACTGTAAAGGACCTTACCAACCGATCTATATGTTACTGATATTAATCTCTATTAATCTCACCCTTATGGCATCTTTGTAATCTAAGGTTAATGACATATTATGGCTGATTTATGGCTCACATAACCTCCATGTCATTCATGTCATAAGGTGTATATATAGATGACAAAGATGAATGAAAACTTGGTCTTGAGCTCTATTCTCTTGTCACTTGCAATTCTACTACTTTCAACACGTTATCAGCACGAATGTCACCTTGAATGCGTTCAAGAAACTTGAGCGGTTCGGCTCGAATTTTGAGGTAAGAGGGTCTCAAAATTAATTTTCCAGTGGCATATGCGATGCACACATAATCTGAGGATTGAGAAAATTTTGTATTACTTAAGTTGTGACCAACAGAATTAGTAATAATTTTCCTCATCATCCCTATGCCAGGGTGACCAAGGCGGTCATGCCAAGTTTAGAATGTATTAACATTCTGGAAAATTACTTTATACGCAACATGTTGTATGGGTTTGAGATAGGTATAGTACAATCCAGACGAGAGTGAGGGAACTTTTCAAGTGTTACTTTGCCATATCCATTGTTCTTTGTAATGAGAAGGAACTCTTCGTTATTCTCATCATAAATTTCTATATGGAAACCATTTTTTTGGATATTCTATAACTCAGTAGGGTACGAGTTGAATCAGATATATATATGAAGGTCCCAGATGGAATTTCTATACCGAATCAAAACGCAAGGTGCAACATGTATTGTGTAAAACTTCAAAAGTCACTCTATGGCTTAAAATAGTCGAGAAGAATGTGGTACAACCGACTCAGTGTTTACAAAAAGGATACTCTAACAATGATGATTGTCCGTGTGTTTTCATCAAAAAGTCACAAAAGGGATTTTGTATTATATCAATGTATGTTGATGATTTGAATATTATTGGCACCCAACGAGATATTGATGAAGCACGCAATCATCTAAAGACGGAGTTCGAAGTGAAGGATTTGGGTAAAACCAAATTTTGCTTAGGTTTACAACTTGAGCACCTTCCAACTGAAATTTTTATGCATCAATCTGCCTATATCCAAAAAGTATTAGAGAAATTCAATATGGATAAATCATATTCTATCAAAACCCCTATGGTTGTTCGATCTCTAGAAATGGAAACTGACCAATTCAGACCACGGGATGAAGAAGAAGATATTTTGGGACCCCAAGTTCCATATCTTAGTACCATCGGAGCTCTCATGTATCTTGCAAATTGCACCAGGCCTAATATTGCATTTGCAGTGAACATGCTAGCCCGACACAGCGCTGCTCCTGTATCCTCAGATATTTAAATGGCACGAGAGATCTTGGACTTTTCTACAAAAGAGGTCAAAATTCTGACATTATTGGATACACCGATGCAGGATATTTATCTGATCCCCATAATGGCAGATCACAAACAGGCTTTGTGTTTTTACACAATGAAACAACCATTTCATGAAAGTCATCCAAACAAACTTTGGTGACTACATCTACAAACTATTCTGAGATAGTTGCACTATATGAGGCTTCACGAGAATGTGTATGGCTTTACAGAATGATCAACCACATACAACAGTCTTGTGGTATTGGTGTCATTGATTCACCAATCATTATCTATGAAGATAATGCGGCTTGTGTTGCACAGATGGATAAAGGATATATCAAAAGCATATTACCAAGCATATTTCTCTGAAATTGTTCTATCCTCATGAATTGCAATAAGAGGGAGAATCAATATCTTGTCCACCAAATCATGTGATAACCTCGCCGATTTATTCACTAAGTCCCTACCAGCTTCTTCATTTGAAAAATGTGTCGAAGGAATTGGTATGTGTCGACTTAGGGATTTGCAAGGTTCAGGGGGAGAAATCTCATAGATATTGCTCTATCTGACACATCTTATCGCACTCTTTTCTTTCATAAGTTTTTCCTCTCAAGGTTTCTCAATGAAAGTTTTTAATGAGACGATAATAACATAAGCATATGTCATATTCCTCATTTTTCCCCACAAGGGTTTTTAGAAGGAATATCAAAGACATAATTGACCTCTAAACTATGTTGAGTTTTCTCCTAAAAGGTTTTCTCATAATAGTTTACAATGAGGCAATAATCACAAATGCTATACTTTCTTCTTATTTTTTCCTTAGGGTTTAAAGGAGTTTTTAGTAGCATATCCATATATATTTCTTCCTTTTTTCCCACAGGGTTTTTGGAAGATCGACATTCATGGATCTCAAGAAGGATTCGATCAAAGGGGAGTGTTACAAATATTAATCTCTATTAATCTCACCCTTATGTCATCTTTATAACCTAAGGTTAATGACATATTATGGCTGATTTATGGCTCACATAACCTCCACGTCATTCATGTCACAAGGTGTATATATAGCTAATAAAGATGAATCAAAACTTGGTCTTAAGCTCTATTCTCTTGTCACTTGCAATTCTACCACTTTCAACACTATGATCAGTTCACAAACAAAATTAGCACAAACCTTAAGACTTAACTAGTAATTGAGACCTAAAGGGTGAATGTGGTGACATCCTATTTATCATTATATCGCACCTGTGCCTGAAGTGCATAAGATTCCCACTTGTTTTTAAGATTCCCACATGTTTTTTCAAAGATTCGTTGACACTAGAAATTGAGGCCTTAAGTGCTAATTTCGTAGTCCTATTTATCTTTACGTCGCACCTGTGCTTCCTTTGTTCATATGCTTCGAGTGCCTTTTATAGCTGTTCATAGGTTAGATGGAAATATTAGCCTTAAGCTGCTAAATTTCTTCAATGTGGTAAATAGTGAACAATAATAAACTCTAGATCCACAAAAATACTCTTGTACTAAATTGCAAAGTTTTACCAACCGAAACTCCTATGTGAACACTCGATTGCAATTGATTTCCTTAGTCATAGGAATTTCTGTAAAAGTACATATGTACATGCCATGACTGATTAGACAGCATCTGCCTATTTCTCTTGGGGAGCCCTAGTTAGCAGCCAGCTATATTGTAGACTCCCTCCAGATATCCAACTAGTCTGAGAAACAACTGCCTTTTCTATTTTTTTTTTTTTCCTTCATGGGGCTTCAAATGGGGCCGATGTTTGGCAGATCGGCCCTGGGTGCGTTTAAGCTGTTCTCTAGCAAACTATCTACACTGCACAAATAATGAATCCCGATCATGATCAACTTAGA
>CM041639.1:13077608-13090295 GCA_023333625.1 Bothriochloa decipiens | reverse complement strand
ACACTTTCTGAGTAGAAGAGGATGGAATAACCCACAGAAGTTGCCATAACGCCTGCAGATTGATATAGTATTCAATTGAAACAAACAGCGAATACTGGACAGCAAATCACAGTTGAAACTATAGTTATGATGTATGCACTCTTTTTGACAGTTTCAGAACACGACACTATTTTTTGTTCAATATTTTATAAGCTTAGTAGTACAAGCCAGGAATGGAAAGTCGTATCCCAATCAGAACCTACTACAGGTACTGTAGCATGATTGAAAATAAGGTGCAGCCAGAGAGACAGACATCCAGAGCTTCCATAACAAAGGGAGAGTTATAACCAACAACACTACAACATAAAGCATAAGGGGAGCACAGTAACTAACAACAGCTAAAATGCTTAAAAGACTGTATGTTCAACATAGCACGAGAAAAGTTTATGATGACACAATGGTAATAGCGGTGTTGTTATACCTGCTTTAAAATGAGAACCAAGGACTTCAAATCTTTAAGGGAAAGGGGTTTCTCCTGTTCATAGAACTCCCCATTATCAATTATCTTCAACATGTGCCTGGTATGAGGAGCAAAGACAAAGCACCATAAGCATCTGAGGAAGGATGCTGCACTTTTTATACTTATTCCAATAACTTGACAAAATAAGCCGTTAGAAAAAAAGAGGAGATTATTGGCTAACTGTTTCACAATTGGGGTGGGTGGGTGGGTGGTGGGGTGGGGGGGGGGGAAGGTGGAGGATGGGGGCTGCCTTACTTGTATATTGGACAGAATACAGACATGGGAAGGAGCCAACCAGGAACATCAGCAGGTAATGAAGATGCAAACTTCGAAAAAAATGGCCATCTTCGGTTTGCATTGCAACGCTTTATGAAGTTCCATAGTGCAGGGACAATTTCAGTCCGGTAGGCCAGTACAGTCATAATTCGCTCTAGAGGGATTGTATTGGAAGTGACATGAAGAAAAGCACAAATAGATCCTACAGCATCCACTTCAGTATCTGATGGTCCAGACATGTCAGAATCATCTGTGCTTAATGTACCTCTGAAGAGGGCATTCACCTATGAATATACAGCCTATGGTCAAACAAGATATAAAAGAATAAGAAGCCCAATGGGTCATGAAGGACAAACATCCATGGTTGTTTAGGATTTGTACCAGATGTTGAAGTAGCTTTGAATCAATTGATGCAGTTATCTGCCTTTCCAAATCAACATCAAGATTAACTTTAATATCGACATCCATGGGCATATCATCATCGTCATCTGCCCCTGTACATATTACAGAAAAATCTTGTATTAGAGATTTACCACCTGTGACCAAGAGGTCCAGGGTTCAAGCCCCAGCCTCTGCACATTTGTACGGGAAAGGCTGCTGGCTATTTTCCCTTCCCCAGACCCCGCAGTGCGGGAGCCTACGGCACTGGGTACGCCCTTTTTTTCTTGTATTAGAGATTTAGAGTTTATCATCTTAGTCAGACCTTTGATCCAGCTTAACCTTATAGATTTGACTGTTATGGCAATAACTACATCCCACAGGGAGCCTAATCATAGTTCATAGCCTAGTGATTGGCTTATGATTTGAAAAGCTAAGACAAGGGTGACTGCTCTAAAAACTTTCAGGATTTACTTTCAAGGGTAAATCTAAACATTTCCTCCATGCAAATAAGACCTAACAAACTGAGTAGTTATTTCCTCTCAGATGGTTCACTTGCTCATCAAATCTAAACATTTCTTTAAGATCCATGTCTACCAAGGCCAAAGGCATTCAAACCCTAGAGCCGTGGACATGTAGAAAAATACTCTCTACCTTCTTCATTTGCTAGTTTATTAGTTGCAGGGCGTGGCTGATTTGTCCCAATCATGAATCCTTGTGTAAATTTGGTCAGTAAAGTGAATAATCTATAAATATATGTCCATTGAAATGGTTGTTGCAAAACCTAAGTTTCATGTAAAATGAACTGAATTGCAACCTTTTACAACTTACACTACGGGAGTTCATAAGGACCTTCAAATCAATAAAACCAAATGATAACAAAGTAAGGCCGCATGAACACACAAAAAGAACTAGAACAACCTAGGAGGAACTAGGTGGCACTTTATTAAGAACATATGCATCCAAATCAGCCTCGATAAGGACTTGCCCCATTAGGTGGTCTAGGCCATACATCCACACCCACAAAGCCACAAGTCCACAACCAACTGAGCAGGTCAGCTTCCTTGCTATTTTTTGCTCGAAAATGCAGGAGAGCTGCATTTCTTTGCATTAAGAAGAAAAGGGCCGAGAAACCTTACAAACACACACAAAACTCCAATACAAAAATAGCTTCCTTACTATGCCATCAATAAATCAGAGTTCATCATTTGCTGGCATGTAACTTACTTTCAGCAGGTGTTGTGACTTCTGGCAACATATCCAACAACGAGGTAGAAACAGCAATGATGTCAGCCGCCTGGGTTGGAAAAAGTATACATGGAAAATATTTATAAACAAATAAATTACACCTGTGCACAATGAAAAACTAGCATGCATGGGTTTGCTATCACAAAAGAAAAAACAATCTCAAGAAGCATTAAGGCGAGAGGAATAAATACACAGCTAAGACAGCATAGCTCATAAAACCATATAACCTACATACAACATGGAAAGCTCTTTGGAAAGTATGAAACTTAGATTCCAGAGTTCCCTATTTATTTTAGCTGCACTTGAGTCATGTACTGAAACTAAAAGTCCCTATGTTGTGCTAAGATTTTAGAAGCACTATTTTTCATAACCAAGGAAAACATTTGCTGTCAACTGAATAAATCAAGACACTAGCAGCAACCGAGAATGTCAACAAAATGAAATAAAAGCTAGTTTACCATACCCATGAAATTAGACTTAAATCCACAGGAAAATGAACATTGTTTTTCAAAGTCAGGACACTGAATCAAGATTGAAGAATGATAAAGATATCTGTCTCCCAAAAAGCTAATCAGCAGCTTATAGACTCCAAATAAGAAAAAGGGAAAACAAGCATTGAACTAAGATTTGTTATTTTTATCTTATCCTTATCTTACATAAGAAATAACAGAAGAATACATCTGAAAGTTTGCAAGTAGCATAATTGATCAAGTAGCCTAAGGGGTGAAAAGACAACCAGCTTGACATGGATAACTGGACCCTCAATCTTACTTATCTGAACGCATGGACTTAAAAGCTACTTTGGAATAACAACCTAAATGCCAGTTTTCACAACATAAATCAACATTTGATGGTTACGAATACAATGCTGTAGAAACCCAGAAGGTAGAAGAAAACCTACTGAATCAGAAGCGAACTTTGCATCAGACAAAATCCAGGTTGTAGCTTCAAGAACATTTGCAAGGACACACGCATATCCTGGATGATTAGCCGATATATCGTTTGGAAGGACATCAGCGAGACTGGGCAAGAAGCAAGCTATTTGATGGACATAATATTTGCTGAGCCCATTAACTGAGAAGACCTGAAGTATAAAAAGCAAGCACATCAGATATTGCCATTTCAATAATTGGTGAAAGAACTTAATTCCTCAAAGAAATTTTTCTTCCAGAAATATTGGTTATAGAGATTAATATTGTAGCATGACTTTAGACTTCAAAACAACAAACATAATATATATGAGACAATACTGAGAGAAATGTATTGCAAACAAAGATATTAAGGTAAACGCTGGCCTTCTTGAGGTGCGGTAGACGATGCCATAGAAAAGGGATGGACAGAAGCTGAGACGAGAAACTCCATCTTGGATCCACTTGCAGACAACAACAGGGATGATGGCCAACATGTGAAGCAACAAGCATGAGAACTTGCTCCAGCACAGATGCACTATCAAAATGCCCAGAATTTCTGACCTTTTGCTGAATCATAATCATATAGGTCAGAAAAAAACTATATAACATATCATTGTAGCACTAGCATCATTACAGTGAACTCCATGTATCATCTATCAGACAAATGATTTGTTTCCCCTAGAACCTATCAGACAAATAAATGACAGAACAAGGTTTGCCTAAAAAGTGAACCTGGCTGATACGCATGGTTTCAAAAAGTTACATGGGTGCAATGTACCTTAGGTTTTACAGAAATATAAACAAGTCGTTTCATTTTTAATAAAGGGGTTGTTTCTTAGAAGAAATTAGCAGTTACATGCCAATACAGTGAAGGAACTAGAGGCATGTACAATCAAGTGCCAATTATCAGGGTCACGTGAACTAAAAATATCCAAAAAATCTTTTAAAAGAAATCCAAACGGATGTAAAAGAGCAAACAGAAGACCATAGTACAGAAACAGGACATACCGGTACAGATACGATAATGCCACGGAATAAGCAATGGATCTTTCTCTGCTGAAGATAACCAACTACTTTGCAGTTCCAAGGAAATTTTGGATTTATCAAGCAAGCTACAGTTTCCAGTAATGAGACAGAAGGCACTGATGTGCTTCCAGATGTTGTCAAAAGTTGGCTGCCCCAATCATGCCTGCCAAAACATAAAACCAAGTCACATGCTATGTTGTTCACTTCTGCTGCAGCAAGGTTGCACATTTACAGTGGGGGAAATCTCCATTGAAGACACAAGAAGATAGTTTTAAGCATGTGATCCCAAAGAAGAATAAACAAAATAGCTTTGCATGGTTGAACTTGCCTCTTTTGATAGACGGCTTGCACACAGATGAGAGCAAATTTTTTTACTCTGTGAGCAACGATAGGTTGCAGTGAGGAGCCATTCACACCACTAAAGAGAGTTACAGCATCTCCTGCAACAGGAGAAAATACCATTATAGCCAATGCTGTACAAGGAAAACAAATATGAAACATCAAGATAAGATTGTGCCCAAGGTAAACGCAAGTCGTAGCAAATGTATTATACTAACTAGAAACCTCTAATGCTCGAAGAGTTAACACAAATAACAAAGTTTAGAGAAATTAACTTCCATATCATTGATTAATGCTCCTTGAGAAAACACAAAACAGATCTTTTTTTACATACAGAATCAAGGGGACACTAAACATTGCTCTGAATGAGGATGTAAGTTGATGACAAGTACCAGAATCAAATAGAGATAAGATAATTAATAAAATTAACTCATGTCTGAGAAATGTATATAGTCAATGCCTAGCAAGTCCACATATGAGGGTAAAAGGGGGGAGGGCGTAATATTTTTTCCTAAGTACAAGTGCAAGCTAATACTCCCTCCGACAGGATTTACAGAAGCACAAGCATTTTCATCAAGGCCAAGGAAAAAATAACTACCCTTAATTCACCAGCTCCAATCACTGATAAACCCTTCGTTTTCCATGCTGCATGCCCTGCATGCCGCATGTTCCAGCTCCCCGCGGGCCATACGCTTCCCTAGAACGCCCGTGCCTGCACTCTCTTGCGCTCCCACGCCTGCACGTCGCAGTAACTCCCGCATGGGAAGACTAGACGTGAGCGACAGCACCAGGGCTTGCAACAACTTGGCGCCTGTGAATCTCGGAAGCTTTCCAGAGTCCAGACCCACGCCTCTAAAGCCCACACCAGACAAAGGGGGTAAAATTTTAACAGACATCATATTTGTTGTCAAGGTTTGATAGAAAATTAACCCAGAGCAGTGCAAGGGAGCAAATTCCTCCGAGTTGGCATTCAACGTATATATCTATTTGAATCAGCTCTTCCACCTTCAAATGTATCATCTGATCCGGAAAATCAAGCTCGATTGAGATGTATCCTCTTCTACCCTTTCAAGATTTCTCATGAATACATCAAAATCAACTATAGCACAGATCTGAATGCCTTATTTGTCTTTTTCCTTTCCTGGTCCTTATATTACAATACTACTTCAATAGTAAGTAGTCCAATACTTCATGTCCTTAAAGTTACATTATATAAATAATAACAAGATGAAACTCCAAGCTTTCAATTTTTGGCAAGGGGCAATCTAAGCTCAGCAACAAAATATATGCATGCAAAAGCAAAAAGAAAAGGAACATTGCTAAATAATATTATGATAGTTACCTCCTTGTTTAACATATTGCAGCAACAAGTTGCAGACTTGACAAAGTGTAGCTATGTCATTGTCTTCATTTGCATTGAAGAAAAACAGTAATTGTCGAAGAAAGTCCGAATTAGTGCCAAAGTTGCTCCTGATTAAGTAGCAGAAGTCATCAGAGAG
Source organism: Bothriochloa decipiens (assembly GCA_023333625.1). Classification (NCBI taxonomy): domain Eukaryota; kingdom Viridiplantae; phylum Streptophyta; class Magnoliopsida; order Poales; family Poaceae; genus Bothriochloa; species Bothriochloa decipiens. The sequence continues at coordinate 13,084,119 of CM041639.1, read as the reverse complement.
CTTGACAATGAAAGGGGTATGATGTATCTTTAAGGTTAGGTAATGATTACCACTCTATCCTCTCACAATGCTCCCCAAAAGTTGAGTAAAAATTCTTCCGAACCTCTGAGCGTGCCAATTCCAAAGCCTTCTTCCCTCTGAAGAATTTCTGCAGCTTATAATTAGTCAAGTTCCATTTTTTGTGAACTAAAAGTATGCATATGTCAGCTAATATGCAGGACTGATGGAATGGTAATTCCACTCATAAGGGCGTACACTATCCTGAGGAGGTCCACCGTGGCAAACAAAACCAAGTAACTGCAATAAACACCTTGCAAGCTCATGGCATTGCGTGCGGCCTAACCCACAAAAGCAAAGGTGAGGATTCCCCCCCACCATGTAACGTCTTTCCACACTTTGTAACGTCCTAAAAAGAACCAAAAAAGGAAACAAAGAAAAATTCCCACCATTAATTCACACACACGAAACGACAAGACGGATAACGGAATACATGCACAAATATCCCACTCCACTCGCCTCACCAAACCCAGCAAACCAAAAGGAAACTGGCAGAATTTATCTGGCAGTCTGCGAGACACCACACCCACACCCCTTATTTCCCCATGCTCCCGCCTAATATGCAGAAATAGACCAAAAAAAAACTTCACGTAATTCTGTAAGCTATCATAACTTGCCTGGACAGACAGCATAAACACACTAATCCATCTCATTTGAGACATCTCATCACAGAGCCAGAAAAAGGAAAATAAGCCAATGCAGGAGTATATCCTAATTCAAGCTAGTGGTCCATCTTAATTCCGCGAAGCCTACCGCTATATATCTAACACATAACCCAGTCTTCTGCGAAACTAACCAGCTGAACCATGGCTATTCACAGCCGCGTAAAAGCCCATGGTTGGATCTCAGAGTCACGAGGACACTACCGAGAGCAGAGATAAGCTTGTCAGGCCCGATCGTACTGCCCCCAACAACGCCTAGTCCGAGCCACCACCAGGGGCGGGCGGGCACCCCGGGGGCGCGAGTCGTGAACAGACCTGGATCTTCGTAGCGGAGGTGTTCTGGAGGCGGAGGCCCTGGCGCCGCCGCCGCTCCTCGCGCGTCTGCTCCAGCAGCACCTTGCGGTCCCGCTCCTTGTTGCTCCGCCCGCCGAGGTCGACCCGCCGCCGCGCCGACGGGTCACCCGAGAAGAACATCGCCGCAGCCTCCCTCCTTCGCCTGCCTGCACCCACCCACGCCCGCGCCGACGACGCCCCCCGCACCGACCACCGAGATAAGAATCAGCAGAAAAAAAAAATCCGAGTAAAATTCGTGCGGGGGAAGGAACCTTGGGCCGGTCGGATCGTAGTACCGGGACGAGGCTCGGAGGGCGCGATCGGCGAGGCGCTAGGGTTTGGGGAGCGGGGAAACTTCGGGCGCCGACGAGACGAAGGAAGGAGAAAGAGGAGTCGAGACGGTGGGGACGGGTTTGGGATTTGGAAGACGGGTCGAAGTGGGACGGCTCAATTCACGTGATTGCCCCTGGCCTGCCCTGTGCTCGCCAACCGCGCACAGTGCGTGGGCGGGCTGCGGTCATCAATCAATCAAACACCTCTATGCATAGCACCTTCAGGCGCCTTTGGTTCACGGGCGAACCAAAGGAAAACCGAAGGATTCGATTCCTACGAGGCCGCTGACGTCATCGTCCTTTGACACCGCATAGGAGAAACGAATTCCATTCCTTCGGAATCGAGCTCTCACAGCAGCACAGTAAAACGCAGGAAAAAAATCCACTCCGACCTCATAGATTGGTGGAGGAAACGCTGGGCCGAGCACCGCCTCCGCGCTGGGGCCGAGCCGCCCGCGCCCGCGCCTGAAGAGGCCGCGACGCTGACGGCCACCACGCCAGAAGAGGAGTCCCCCGTGCTGCCGCCTAGGGACGAATACAGCGTCGATGTCAACTACGGCGGGCTCGGGCTACATCTGCAGTCCAGCAACGACGCTGGCTCCACCTCTCCGCCGCCGCCCTTCCAGTCCGGCCAAAGCAGCGCCGGTCTACTCAGCGGCGAGCGCAATGGATGGGGCTGGGCAGGATCTCGGCCACAAAGCCAAGCAGCCATGGACGCCGGTGGAGGAGCAGAGGGTGGAGGAGCAGCCATGGACGGAGGAGAAGAGGGGGCGGCACCGGTGGAGGAGGAGAGGGTGGTGCCAGTGGAGCAGCAGCCATGGACGGCTTTGAGGAGAGAGAGAATGCCGAGATGAGATAGGGAGGGGCGAGCAGATGGGTGAGCTTTCAAATAAAAAATGGAAGCAGCGGCCGGTTCCTATCCTTCGCTTCACCTGACTCATTCCTACATTTTCTGCAAAAGGGCACCGAAGGCTCATTCCTTTGATTCACTGTTCCTGTAGGATAGGAGAGGTAACGCACCTTGATTCCTCCGGTTCTCCTATTCCTATCCTGTGTTTCACCGCCGAGCCAAAGGAGGCCTCAACCTCTGACCTCCCCCGTACTACCACACTCCTTGTTTTCCTCCAAAAATAGAGAAAAATAATTGTATCGTTAACTGGCTCTTCCAACTACTAAACTTATCATCCTGCTTTTATCATTCGGTAGAAGAAGCCAGTGGTCTTCGCTCCCCATCCCAACGCGCCAGCAAGATGTCACGAGCATCCTAAAATCGGTCTCTCCATTCCAAATTGGTGGATGCAGTTCACCACATTACCTCACCATCCATGTCTATGTGGCTCCACAAGTGGCGCGAGAGCAAGCAGCTAAAGGTGGTCGTGCTAGAAAGGAGGGCACTGGCGTGTGTGTAGGATCGCGCGGGACACAAGGAAGGTATTGTCGCGTGTGAGGCACATGCATTGACAAGGCCTACCTTGGTGAGCCAAAAAGGCGTCCATGTGTGGTGCTGATGAGAGTGGGTCGGCAATCGTGGCACGCATGAGAAACTCAAGCTCGGGTGAGTCGACAGTGGTGAGCGCAAAGGAGGCGAAGCGGCCAGCAAAGGTGCCATGTACGGAGTATGACTATGAGTACAAGTTGGAAGCCACGACATGTGCGGTAGCGAGTATTCCGATGGGCCTAGGGAGAGGCGTGGCGTTTGGGCATGTAACACGTGCATATGGACTATTGGGGAGCCTGGACCGTGTACTCCGTCTAGCGATGACCACGTGGTAGCAGTCATGTATGCACGTGCTTTGAAGATGTGTGGTGAAGGTGTTTGCTAATATGTTTCACAGTGACATCGCTTCTGTTTAATCTAGACCTGATAATGTGGAGGCAAGTTTAGAAATAGAAAGCTAGTTTGGAGGATAAAGTTGTTGCGGTACTTTTTGATTTATGACTAATTGTTTTAGAAAACCAATTTACCTACTGAAATTTATCTAAGCTCTTGGAGTTGTTCTTATTAGGACAGTTCAAACCTCTTCTATTCTTGTCATTTTATGGATCTCATTTTGTCCTCCACCTTCATCCTCTCTTTAAGGTGTGTGTTCTCCCTTTGTTCCATCGCCGTCAATAATACGTGAGCTTTTCTTTTTCCTCTATTCTATCTCTTTGAGATAAGCAAAATGTTGACATAAACTTATATGACCTACTAGTTGAGGTGGTATTGGAGCTCCCTTATTAGAGCATCCACAATAAGAATGTGTGCTAGCTAACACAAGAGGGATTAGAAATGAAGAAATAAAAATCACCAGGGCCATAGGATACACGGAGATGGGCCAAGCATACAAATTTTTTATGGGGGACACGTGAGAGACTAGTGATGCACACCTCACTAGCTATGAAATTTTTAGTTGTTCTCTCTCCTCTATATCGGAAACCATGACACATCAACAAGCTAGGAGTCCGCTGTTTGAGATGCTCTTACGTGTGGTTACACGCACTCATTGGCTTGCTTGTTATAGGTAGATTGTGTAGCTTTATCATGTGATTTAATAAAACTGACTACTACTCTTATACTTTGGAGAGTGGAAGCAATGGTGAAGGGAGAGAGGGGGCTAAACACACCTAACCTCCCCAATACGCCACTATAGGCCTCCCATTAATTAACTAAACTGATAGAGTTAGTATCGAATATTGATTATTTATTTTCTATTTTTGTCGTTTATGATCTAGATTAATGTTTATGTTTTCTTCTCCCCCTCTTCTTTGTTATTGTTATTATTATTGTTGCAGTATTTTTTACCTACACAACATTATGTTTGTCTGTAAGTTAGATTCATCATTGAAGGTTAGACACTTAGGGCTATTTTAAGTAGTGTTTGTCTTGTTGGTTCTCTCTCATTGTTAATCTTTAATGTCATTTATATGTTTTAGGCTTGCTTTTTCTCTTATATTCTCCTTCTCCTTCATTTATGTTATTAACAATGATTTGTTTGTGTATAAATTATATGGTTGAGTGGAAGTTAAAGACTCGATGCAAATCATTTCCTCTCTTTCTATGTAATTTCTGAAATTATTATGGAATTTTTAGCTTTCCTTTTTATCTCAAAACATTTGTTGATTCGGTTTACATATTCTCTTGCTAACTCAATATATATGTTCGTGTGCGCAATGGTTATTGACATTATCACCCTCTGTATCCAAATTCTGGCTCTACCCCTAAGTAAAAAGGACAAAACTAAGAGAAAGGTGCAATAGACCAAAATTTGGAGAAAGATTTTTCACTCTTTAATATTAGGTATGACTAGCAAAAATACCTGTACGTTGTAACGGGAAAAAGATAGTATATATCACGATAGGTTCCCATGACACTTCACCAAGCGCATGCTCCTCATGCTCAAGCGCCTGCGAGCGTGCTCTCTCTAGTTGAAAGCGTCCGTACATGTGCCATGAGCACTGCATTGTCATTGTAGAGAACACGCTGGCTCTAATGATCCTACGTGTGACGACATGTTCACGAGCAAATCCATGATGAAGCTGCTAGTGCAGTAACGAAGGCACGCGAGGATATAAATGGAATGTAGCTATTAAATACGGATCATAGCCACGAGATATTTATTTAGTTAATTAACTACTATAATTTCAAAATTACATGTAGAACAATATTGTTATTAGATTTGTCATTGATGCATGTCTGGGCTGCATGCCCAATTAAATTAATAGTCACATTAGGATATGCCTTGTAGGTCTTGATATATTTTTCCACAAAGCGTATATAATTATTTAGATATAAATATATCAAAATTTTAATTTTTTGATACTACCATATGGATTTTTCTATCTAAAAACAAAAGAAAAAAAATACTTGCATGGGCTTGGTCCATCCCACAACGAAGTCGAATCAACTATAAGGATTCAGTCCACGTCAAAACGAAGCCTGCTTAGGAGACCCATTAGAATATAAACATTTAGCATCAAGAACCTGATATATTTAAAAACTATTAAAAACCATCACAACTTTTCTTTCTCTCTAGCGTTTTCAATTCTGGAACCCTATATTTTTTTTCTTCTAACTTATCTATTCCTAATCTCATTAGAATCGTTGACCGCGGCACACGGACACGTCCATATACTTTTTTCTTCTACCTTATCTATTCCTAATTCCTAATCTCATTAGAATCGACGACCGCGGCACACGGACACGTCCCATCCGGCAACCACGACACACAGACACGACCAATCGAGGTGGACAGAAAAAAGTGGCAGACATAACTTTTTCCTAATATTAGGTAATAAGATAATAGATTTTCGTTGTTTTGCTATCTCTAGGGCCGTGGAGTCTATATTTGGTATTGTAATGAGTCCTATATGGATTGCAAGTTTGGGCAGTAGAGGTCCTTTACAGACCATGAATCATGTCAGGTAGAGGAAGACGTATAGAATCTAAACTGTCTTATACAAACTGCAAGTATATGTCTCCTATAAGAGACTGCAAATTTGGGCGGTCTCAGTTCAGGCATGGCCGAAGAAATATTTTATTTGGTATATGACACAATCCTACTCCTACACAAATATAAGTGGCGGAAGAAATTTACTGTGGCAGACAGAAATTTTTATAAATATTAGGTAAAGATTTCAAGAGTCAGGCCATATGATTAACAAATGTAGGCATTTTATGAAGTCGCCTATGTAACACTGGAAAGAAAAAGGTCACCTAACAATTTTGAAATTTGAACTGACATTCGACGTTGGTCCGATTTACATCGAAGTGGTAGGTGTCGATGACATCTGCAAATTTGCAGTTTATAGATTTTGATTTGAAGACATTTAAACTCCAACACGTTCTTTTAAAAAGATTAGATACTGAGATTCAAGACGTTTAATTTTCATGGATACACACCTATATTAAAATTATTATAGATCCCGGCGAGATAAAAACTTTGTTGTTATATTATAACTTTTCATTTGACACCATTTAAGGGCTGAAAATATTTAATACGAGGTTACAAAATATTGGTCAAAACGGTAGCACCCTCTCTCTGTATATTTACAAATGAGTGCATAGTACAGTAGCATAGAAATGGGTTGGTTTAAATATAGTTTAGGCGAAAAAGCTACCCCCAAAAGAAAAATGAGTGAACTTTT
>CM041639.1:13067126-13077508 GCA_023333625.1 Bothriochloa decipiens | reverse complement strand
AACCGCGCTCCGCCGACATCATGCAGCAAAGACCACTTCTCCTTAGGCTCATTCTCTATCCAGTGCGAAAATTTTCTCACAGCAGATGCCAATCTTCTTCTGATGTTTGGACCATCTGTGGGCAGCGGTCCTAAGGACTCTGGACCATCCTCACCAATAGGTGCTGATCGGCTTGAGTGTTCTTCCATATGCTTCGTTGTGAGCTCGTCCAACCTCCTCCAAAGCTCGTTGAATTTTTTCTGTTGATTCTGTCCGCACAGCCTCTTGAATAGATCCATCAAGCTCTTGCGCTTAAACTGCTTGTAAAAATTAGCACCCATGTGACGCATACACCACCGACTTTGAACATCTGGCCAATCTTTACCATATCCCATCTCTGCATCACCGTGCTTCAGATATTCAATTGCCCGAAGAAGGCCAGCGTGACGGTCATGAATTAGGCATACACCAGGCCTCATACCAACAATGCTAACCTTCACCTGCTTGAGAAACCAGTACAACTATTGGTATTCTCGCTCTCCACAAAAGCGAATGCCAGTGGTAGAACTTGATTGTTCCCATCAACGGCAATTGCTGTTAGTATCTGACCTCTGTATTTACCTGTCAGAAATGTCCCGTCAATACAGAGTACTGGACGACAATGCACAAAAGCCCTGATGCAAGCACCTAGTGCAAAGAAAGCTCGTTGCAAGACCAATACTGCACGGTCATTCTCCATGGTTGGGTATGTTATAAGATCTGTACATGTCCCTGGATTTCTGGCAGCTATGCATTGAAGAAGAGATGGTAAATTATCATATGAGGCTTTGAATGTGCCAAATCTCATCTCGATAATCTTCTGTTTTGCCCTCCACGCCTTAGCATATGAAATGGTGTATTTGAATTTATCTTCGATATGTCTTATTATTGACCTTGGCTCGTATCTCAGATTATGCACAACATCTGAATACATCTCTGCAGCAATAAATGTAGATGTCATGTTTCTGTGGTACTTCTGTACACCTTCCAAGTGACAGTTGTGCTGGGTGACTATTGACACTTTCCAATAATCCTTCCACTTTCCCTTGAATGCATGCACCCTCCACGGACAACCATCGCTGGATCTCATGCACTTAACTTCGTATACACACTTTGTGGACTTTGCTACCCAGAACTCCCTCTGCAGTGATACAGCCCAAAGCTTGACTGCCTCCATCAATTCTTCCTTCTCTGCGTACATCGCTCCTTCGATTACCTCATTCTCCTTATACTCCCATGGAACATGGTATCCCTCTGAAATAGCAAGTCCAGAGAAGTCTTCATTAGACCACTGCCACGGATTCACATTGCATCCTTCCTCATCAGAAGATTCATAACCCTCCACTTCCTCATTCGTCGCATCTTCGTTTTCCATTTCCTGAACAATGGAGTTGATCCTCTTGCCCTCATCTGCCAAGCCTCTCAGCTCACTGGTTTCTTCTTCTCTTTCTGGTTGCTGCACATCATGTCCCTGTTCTTCTCCTTGTTCAGCACGGTCATTTTCCTCTTCTATTTCAGCATCAGTCCTAACCATGCTTGTACCCTCCACATCTTGCAGGGTTGCATTGTCTTTATCGTGCACCTCCATAAAATGCTGGGTTCCCAGCCCCGCTGCAATGCATTTTCTACGTACCATTTCCATGTTTCGGTGCAATCTACCGACATCAATTCCCAGAAGCATTCTTCGTTGCCGCGGTTGACTACTACATTTACTTTTATTGTGTTCACCTCTGGGTTGATATGAAATACCCTCATTAACCAGTTACACACTGACCGAAAATTTCTTTCCGCTGGCCTATCTATCCCCTTTAGTGTTGACCCAAATTCAGACAGATCTATACCATACGGCCCATATCTGACAGTGCCACTACCATGGAACAACCGAAACATCACTTTGGTTGACATATCTATTCAGAGAAAATACGATATTCGTCACATTTCAAATCATGCAATCCATTGTTTAAAGCATAGCATAAACATCATTATTCCTAAACCCGACACCCTAAACCCTAAACCCTAAACATATCTATTCAGAGAAAATACGATATTCGTCACATTTCAAATCATGCAATCCATTGTTTAAAGCATAGCATAAACATCATTATTCCTAAACCCTAAATATATCTATTCAGAGAAAATACGATATTCGTCACATTTCAAATCATGCAATCCATTGTTTAAAGCATAGAAGAAACATCATTATTTCTAACATGAACTGCAATGCTCTAACATCATTATTTATAGATCTAATATACATACTACTCACAGATCTACCCAGAGTCAACTAAAAACTAAACAACTCTAGTGCACATTATATTTTACTAATGCATAGCAACAGACTTGTAATGTATGAGAAACTTACCTAAAAGCCGAGGTCTCAAACTGGCAGGGCTTCGCCGTTACTTCCTTCTCCTCCCTCCTCTCTTCTTTCTTTTTTTCTGAAAATTTTAGTGAATATAATAAAAATCTGAAGAGGGGGCTGTCTATTTATAGAGTTGTCCCAAAAAAGTGGCGTTTTTTGGGGGGCCAGGGGGCCGCCTGCAAAAGTACGCGGCCGGCCTCGCCTGTTTTGCAGCGACCCCCTGGAGCGCAAAAAACGCCCACGCAATGGGCGTTTTTTGACTGCTCCGAGGTCCGTCCGCAAAACAGCGCGCACTTTTACAAGCGGCCCCCTCGCCACCAAAAAAACGCCCACGCAGTGGGCTTTTTTTGGGCGCCAGGGGCCGCCCGCAAAATCCGGCACCGGCGGCGGCCGGCTCTGTGCCATATCACATATAACGTCCACTATAGGCGACTAGTTCTGTCATATTTCGAAACAAAAAATTAAATTTATAAATATTTTTTAAAAAAAAATTAAAAATAAAAAAAAATTCGCTGGCCGCCGAGGAGTCGCCGCCGAATGCGACGGCGGGCGGGCCCGCGGATCTGCTGAGGTTCGGCGGCGGTGACGGTGAGTCCTCCGAGCTGATGGGCTGGGACCAGATGCTTGCTCCGTCTGGTCTTCGTGCCGCCGCCGGTAGCATCCTTGCCTGTCCCGGTGACTGCATTATGCGTGCCTGCAACCGCAAGCCCGGGGATCAGGTAAGAATGGGTAATTACTCACGTATGCGTATAGACTCTTTTCCTGTCTCGATGAGAGTAGACGGGCTGGGGGGAGGATATTGGTATTTTTGCTACATTTTGTTTGCGCACAAATAGTTCAGCTTCCAATTTCCGAACTTTTTAGTGCGAAATTATCTATTGTTCATTCAGCTCTCTGAGTAAAGTGAGCTTGCGTTAGACCAAGGAAGTCTGAAGGTGTTTTCAACTGCCAACCTTTGGCTGCAAGTGAACAATTTGTTCCTTACTAATATATGCAAGTCTCCCCTTCTGTGCCATCCTTTAATCCAGATTCGCTTACTGTTCACATATCATGCTCTGATTTGCTGGATGTAATTTTGAAGAATCAAGTTCACATACCATAGGAATGGAATCGACTAGTCTAGGCTCTAGGAGCAACTTAAATGCCGTTGCAATTAGAAGCTATTCTGTCCAATCAATACATTAAACTGAGCATCTCAAGTAGGGTATGGATTGTTCATATAGGCGTATCATGGAATATCTCCCTACCTTTCCGCATGTTTTTTACACCATGCCATCATATAACATCTAATCCATAAATGAAATTGCAGAAGCTAGAGGATTTGTAGGTAATGAAGTTAAAGCATGAATAAAAAGTGTTAACATCTATTTGTCCACTTAGCTGCTTAAAAATCTAACTTGTTAGACAGATGGTCAGTCCCTAGTTTGGCTGGCTGTTTTGGGCCGACATGTGACATGCCGCACCAGGCCTTGAGCCCTTGCAGGCTTGCACATTGTGTGATTAGTCATAGAAAAAAAAAAAAACTCCTGCGTTTTCATAAACTCATAGGCAAGATCTCCATTGATTGGTTCTATTCCCTTAAGTCATCATACATGCGTGCATATTGCAGCCTCATAATCAATCTATTATTTTGCCATGTGCAAACATTGCTTACATGTCCTTGAACTAATATTTCCAGATTCTATCATAAGTGCAAACAATTTAAGCAATTTGGCTGATGCCTTATGATTGCTAGAGCTGGAAGCCTGGAAGTATTCAGGGATCCTTTGGAATGCAGATGCTAATCCACATCTTATTTCTTCATTAAATTCTAGTGCTCAGCTAACCTTCTGACTACAAGCAACTTAATACCTACTTTAAAACACAAGTATCTTCTTCTTTTCCATCAGCACCAAAATACTCATAAAGCATGATTAGAAGCACTGAAATTTTATTCACTGGTGATTGTAATTCATCCGGTTACTCTAGGCCTTTTCCTTGCATCTTGCAAGCAACCAGTGCAGTCAATATTTACAATTCTCTATGGAGACCTTTTATCATCTGTTTGGCAGCATATATTTATACCGCAGGCCTATTTTTTCTTTGAGGTCTTACATGTTCTAAAAAAATTCACCAGAACTGATATGGAATAGCTAGAACATGAGGAGGAACTGGACTGGAACGCCAGGCAGGCAACCTGGCCAGATCGCCGAAGAACAGGCCGCCCAAGGCTGGTTCTATTCTTCTTCGATGATTTCCTTATTACATTCACTTGGTGCTCTTATAGTACCAGCACTCTAAGAAATCTGCATGCTGCCTAAAATAGACCAAATACTCCTCGCCACTGCATGCTTATTCTCTTTAGCCTTATTCTCTTTAGACCGGATACTCCTAACCACTGCATGCTTATTCTCTTCTAAACCAAACTCTCTCCTCAGCCACTAGTATTGGCTGAGACCTCTTCTACTGCCATAGCATTACTCCACCCCTCCAAGACAGCTCGTCCTCGAGTTGTGGCAATTTCTGGAGCAATTGATCTGGTGGAATCTAATCCACCCATATCAAATCCATGGAGTGCCCACATATGGAGTCAGTGGTGCCCTCCAACAGCAGGCACCCTTGCTATGGGTTCAGCAGAATGGGGCTGCACTAGAGGCAGCCACGGCCCTGCTTGTGATGGCTGAACCGCCGGCAGATGAAAAGGGATTGGTATTGCGGATGGTAGTGGCAAGGACAATGCTGAAGTCATGGCCGCCTGGGCCTTCGCTGGTGGTGTCAAGCGTTGGACAGCGCCGCCCGCCGGAGCAGCCACCTGGTTGTCATCCATGATGGCCTGGCTGGCAGCGTTGATGGCGATGTCGCCCTTCAAGGCCTTCACGGAGAGAAGGGGGTGGATGAAGGCGACCATGGCTACAGAGGAGGAGAGCAACGGCGTAGCTGGCACCGTCTTTGTTGGTGATGGCGCTCATGCAGCAAGTGGCGTAGCAGTGTGGAACTGCACAAGCACCACTGCGGTTGTCGGTGGCGCTGCTGGCGACGTTGTTGAGGACGGTGGTGCAGCAACCACAACAGAATCGACAGCCACGGCCCCCTGCTGCAGCACAGGGTCCTCCACCACGAGGTCCATTGTTGATGAAGGTGGAGCAGCAGGTGTATTGCCGTTGATGATGTCAAGTAGTGCGAGGATGCGGTCGAGCTTCGCATCCAACCTCACCTCAAAGGCCACAGGATCGAACGGAGTGCCGGACATGATTGTCGATGCACTCGGGACTGGCTCCGGTACCAAATTGATATGGAATAGCTAGAACATGAGGAGGAACTGGACTGGAACGCCTGGCTAGGCAGGCAACCTGGCCAGATCGCCGAAGAATAGGCCGCCCAAGGCTGGTTCTATTCTTCTTCGATGATTTCCTTATTACATTCACTTGGTGCTCTTATAGTACCAGCACTCTCTCTAAGAAATCTGCATGCTGTCTAAAATAGACCAAATACTCCTCGCCACTGCATGCTTATTCTCTTTAGACTTATTCTCTTTAGACCGGATACTCCTAATCACTGCATGCTTAAATAAAAAGGGCGTACCCAGTGCCGTAGGCTCTCGCACTGTACGGGGTCTGGGGAAGGGATTTCAGCGCCAAGCCATACCCGCACATAATGTGCGGAGGCCGGGGCTCGAACCACTGCATGCTTATTCTCTTCTAAACCGAACTCTCTCCTCAGCCACTAGTATTGGCTGAGACCTCTTCTACTGCCATAGCAAGAACGTGTCTGTTCTAACAAGTGTCAACCCCCTCATAATGTGGAATCTCAGTTTACCCCATTTTGACATGTATATGCTGTTACCAGAAATACCTTTCAAATTTTTTCCTGTTACTGATCACTATAACTTATTTTCTTAAAATAGATTGCATGAATATGCGGCGATCAGAGCTGTCTTAAACAGCTATAAATGCATTGGTCAACTGCAATCATGGCTCATGCAGCTATGACGATGCCATCCTGCATGGAGAATCAATCAGAAAACTATCTTGGATGTATCAGGCAGAGCTCTTACTGTTTTTTTGTGAGGTTCAGGAGGCCAATAAATTCTGTAGTAACAAACATGCGGCTGCCATTGTAGCTTCCAAATAGGACCTTGAGCTGCTCGAGGGCTGCCTAATACCTCTCCCAAAATAATAGTTGAGGCATATTGACTCCATGCAGCTAGTTTATCTATCTATCTTTTGTGTGTGTGTGCCATGCAACTAAATTCAACATCCTTAATTAAAATCACTGATTCTCCGTATTTTCTTGCCATTGCATACAATTTAAGGTATTAATTCTCCATTAGAGAGATTCACACTGTATAACAGTGTGAAAGACTGTACCCTGTAGGTTTGTGATTGTATATGAGAGGGGGCCAATACACTGATTTGCTCAAATCATACTTTTTTGTTCTTGCATGGACAGTTGAGGACAGGAATGGGTTGAAAATATCATCGAAATAGTCCATTCTTTTGTAAATTGATCACCATAACCCATTTCAGGATGTATTGTGATATATGCCCTCTTTACCATTAGCCTCCACGCATTGGCTTATTCTTTTGTTGAATCCACATTTGGTAATTTCCTTTGATTCTGTTGTCATGAAGATTGGCGCTTTACCAAAATTAACTTATTTTATTCATTAACTATGATTTGAAACTGAATTATGTCATTTTAATAGTGAATAATGTCTTGTTATGTCCATTGAGTTAAATAATGCTACCCTTGAGCCAGTTGGAGGCAAGTGCCCTGGAAGGCTCTAGGATGTGATCGGGTTGTTTATGGGCATGTGTAACTCACTGCAGTGGATTTTTGTATGGAGTCAATCCGCTTTCTTTTTCTTCTTAATATAATGATACACAACTCTCGTGCGTGGTCGAAGAAAGACTTACTTATTGTTCATGTAGATAATACAATATAGTTCAATTTGGGTCAACATTTGCTCTATGAAGGTGATAAAGAGTGTGGAATAGTTTGTGATGGAATGAGTTTGCAGAATTAATTACCGGAATATTCTGTCACTTCCTTGAACTAACTTATGCTTATAGCATATGTGACTTTTGAAGTCCTTTTAGCCTTTGATTTTAGATTTCTTAAACAAGGATACTGTATCAAAATTGTCAGCAGGAGTCTGAGTTAGGTCTCACTTTTGTGCAAGGAAGAGGTTTCTTTAAGCAAAGGCAACACTAGAAAAGGAGGAGAGAGTAAATAAAAGTTAGGTGGAGATAACAAACTGCTAAAACAGGCAAATAGTACATCAGTACCATACAACAAGGACTTTTGTACAATGCTAAATACTATTACACATTGGCAGACTCACAAGCCTACACCATCATAATACTAGATATCTGGCTGTGGAAGCCAGAGAGCCAAAATTTTGGGGACAATTCTACATACCTATAGTCCCCACCACAAACTCTGCCTGCAGTTCAGCAAGTGCTCCCTATTCTTGTTCTCCTTTGCCGACATTGATATGGTCATCATGGTCGATGTGGAAGAGGTTGAGGCGGCTGTGGCTCAGGCGGAGGGAGTACATTGTCTTCTTGTACTCGGCCCAGGTGAAGGGCCGGTATTGGCGGGGTGAGTTGGCTGTGAGTGTCTCTGGGAGGGCCAAAATTCGCGCATGCAGTGGCGGCGCAGCGAAGTAGATTGTGGACAGCCTTGCCCTGCAGGAGCTTGCAATTACCCTGTGTCGGACACTTATCACCTTCCCATTTGTCAAAGCCTAGGAACAAGAAAGAGAAAAGAGAGATGAATAAAAATGAAGTACGAGAGACATAATATTGTATCATTGCACTATGGATTAAAGATTAATATCTGGTTATTGTTAGATTCATATGTAGTAACAACTCAAGACAAAAACAGAAACTCTTGTCAGTTGGTATGATGACTTGATGCAGTCCAAGAGATGTGTCCAAAAATATCAGTGCCAGCCCATCTTTTCACAAAAGGAGCAATAGCTAACCTGGTGTCTATTTAGAGTTCGAATCAAATATAGATACATGTCTTTTTCATATTTTTAGTAACTGAAGAATCTATTTCTATGATGCACTGAGACAGGAGTTGCATAATGCAATTTCATATGTGAGTACTAATGGTGGGGGTGCTGAGTTGTGCCTAGCCTCTTAGCTTGTTTTAGACTTAGGAGTCTGCTAATTTAATTTCTAAGTAGCTCATAGAAGCAATTTCCATTTTCTTAATCTACTAGTGCTGCTTATTTTCAGGTAAACTGATGTTTTTACCTGGAGGAGATCACCAACATTGACAAAGAATGCTGATGGATCGGATGGCACCTGAACCCACACCTCCCTGCCATCGCAGTTCAGAAGCACCTGAAGGCCGTCAACATCGTTTGATCGGAGCAAGCTAAGAATCTGTGGGTCTGAATGCTCCCCGAATCCGATCCGTGCACCTGCCGACTGGTTCACACCATTGCCATTCTTGATTCTGAAACTGCTCTTCATCTTGCATTGGTTGTCATGGTCAAGCTTCTGAATGGTGCATGCTGGAGGGTAGTGGTTGATCCTCAGGAGTGAGTCGCTGTCTGTGTCAGTGATGAACTTGCTGAAGCATCTGGGGTCCTTGAGCCCTAGCCCCTCTCCTAACAGGTCCAGGATCTCACATGCAAGCTGCCTCATTGCTCCCACATACTCGTTCACCACATTACTGCAACAACAGTGAAGAAAAAAGCATGAACATGTGAGTTAAAATGTGCCCAGGATCGATTTGATATAGAATGGAGTTATCACCAATACCAAGGCCTGGTTTAGTTCCCTTCAAAAGTTATAATTTTTTCACTCTCTTCGTCACATCAATATTTAGCTGTTTGCATGGAACATTAAATATAGATAAAAAAAACTAATTATACAGTTTAGTTCAAAATCACGAGATGAATCTTTTAAGCCTAGTTGGTCCACGATCGGACAATATTTATCAAATAAGACGAAAGTGGTACTATTCATCGGGTTCAAAAAATACCACAATCTAAACGCCCCAATTGGATGTGTGCCATGAAAGAGAAAAAGGAGGCTGATTGATGTATGAATATGCAGCAACTCAAAAGCTGCAGCCTTGAAAAGACGGTAGCTTGATGCTATGGATGCATCTGGGCTATGCAGCAGAACCAGAATCCAGTCACATGCTATACATATTCGGTTCTTGTGATTCACGGATAGGGGATAGCTCTGGATCAGACTTACATGAAACTTTGGTGTGGCCAATTTTCCAATGGGCAAATGGGTTTTTCGACAGGATTGGGCATGCTTTTTCCACTGCTCCATGGATAGACCCATCAGTGCTTGGTATCACTCATCACTGCCCCTGCCTGGGACATCTCATTCATCTTGCCATAAAAAGGACCCGTTGCATGTGTGCCTCCTTTACTTTGCTTGGCTTTATATGGATAGCATGGATATGCACTTTAGGGGCCCTGGGCAGCATTTTATTTTTTATCAAGCTTTTGTACTTATGTGGACCCTACTTGCTATTACCTATACTTACGTTCTATGGCAAAACGACTACTGCAAAGATTCTGATGCCATTTCTATTTTCATCCTTGTTGCTAGCATTCTTACACTGGTTGAGGTAGCCAATTCATATGGAATTCATGCAATACCATTTTGCAGTTGTATGTTTCCTTACTGCTTTGCCTGTAAGCTTAGATTTTTTATGTGATCAAGGCAACCTTCTACTTCTTTATAGATGCTACATTATGAATATTGGAACATTTGCAATATATTAATGATTCATGTCTAGTTGATAGAGAACAAAGGGAATTCATTTCAAAATTCATGCATGATGTATATCCTTTGGCCATCTAAAAACATCATTTTCTGTATGGATCTTAATGTACTTCACTGAAAAAAGCTGTAAGAGCTATCCAATAGCCATGGGTTCTGTTGCTAGCTGCATCAATTGGTGGTTGGGTATGGCCATTAATTGAAGACCACTGCACCGCAGATATATATGTGAGACTGATTGACATGCAAATACATATATA
>CM041639.1:12951826-13067026 GCA_023333625.1 Bothriochloa decipiens | reverse complement strand
TCATAGTCACGGATAAAAGCATATAACTAAAAAAGTAAAGTTAAAGATTATGAGTAAGAACCCTGAATGAACTATCTTTCTTTTCTATTCATTTATAGTGTGATTTCAGATTAATATATGTTTGGATTTCGAATGCCCACATTGCTATCGAACCATTATTCTCTTTTTCTATCAAAAAAGTTTGCACTATCAATTATCAAAGGATGCTTTCTCAGAAAGCCCAACACTCATGCTTCAAGTTGGGCTTAATTAAATCTATATATATGTACTATAAAATTTCAAGGAACACTTTACAAAATATACATTATTTTTGCAGTTAATCCTTTTTAACATTATGTTGATATATATGCACTCCATCAGAAATTGGCTACAAAGCCAGCCAAAACTAGAGATAGCTAGGCAATGCATGGCACCCCAAGTGCTAGCTCTTGACTTCTAAACGACCAATTACCAATATTGTAAATGAGCAGGAATTAACAAAACTATACCAAACATGCATGCATGTACACATCATGCATGTTGACCTTAAGTCCTTAACTATATAATATTTGCAACAAAGGTTAATATATATCAAATGCTTTCATCACCTTCCATATACAAAAAGAAACCTACTACTCTCACTACTATGTATATATACTAATGCGCGCATCTGTAGCTGCTAAGAGCTTAGCATCAAGCGAGACATTCCGACAGGTGTAGGACTATGATATGCAAACCACGCATATATGATATCACACACACACACACTAGTACTGTCATCAGCATAGTATAGCATAGGCTAGCTGTTGGTTAATGAAGGAGCACTGCAGGCACAGTGCAGAGGAGCATGACACTCCAGGTAGCCATCAACATTAACACACACCTCACAACACCTGTGCGTTCCTTTGGCGTGTATGTCTCTCTTTTTGACAGCTTATTAAGCCTTTAAAACCTCGCTCAAAGCCGGGCCTATTAGCATAAATCACCGTGAGCGACACCGAGAGCGCGACACGTATGCTGTGTATAACATCTACTTTGAGTGTAAAACACACTGATGAAAACTTTACCACAATGCAATACAACACCTAAATAAAATTAGCTAGCTCTAAATACATGTATATGCGTAAACCAAGTTAGCTTTGAGATTCTTGATGGAGCGAGGTGGCTTTGCAGAGGATTTCACTCTAGCATGGATCTCTAAATGTGCATGGTTTATTTCGCATTAGCCATAATCATTTCACGAGTATATATCTATCTATCTTTCACCAAGATGTACATATGCACGCATATACAGTGTGCATAGATGAATGAGGTAGATATAGTGTATGTAAGTATAGGTGTATTGTATACCTGAACCGTGAGGGGTCGTCAGTGTCGATGGACCTGGCCCTGTGCGCGACGGCGGCCGGGTTGGCGTGGAGAAGCAGGTACTCGAGCTCCCCGGCGTCGCCGTTGAAGCCGATGGTGCGGCAGCCGTATCCCAGCGGGCTGGGCGGTCCGGCGCGCTGCTTGTCGTTGGGCGGCCGCGCGAAGAACGTCCTGGCGGCGGCGTCCAGCCGCGCGGCGGGCGCCGGCGCCACGCCGTGGTTCACGGCGCGGAAGAAGCCGTGCTCCGCGCACGCAAGCGCCACCTGCCGCGCCAGCGCGCCGCGGCCGCCCGGCGCCGACAGGTCCACCGTCGGTATGCCGTCGTGGGACGGTGGCGGTGGCGGCGGCGTTTCTTGCTGCTGGCGCACCACCACCGGCGTCGTGGAAGGCACCACCATGCTGGTTGCTGGCGCTTGTCGTGACGAGCTGAGCTGAGCTGAGCGGAGCCGAGGTTGGCGTTGGCGGAGGTTGGCGCGCGCTGTGTCTCTTGTAATAAGGGAGTAGGGCAGTAGGCTTAGACGGTGCAACGCGTAGAATGTAGCAGAGCTAGTGATGCTAGCGACCGAGTGGGATGTGTGTAGTGTAGGGGCCGGCCTTGGGAGCGAGCTGGGGGGTGCTTATATGGACCTCTGGAAGAGAGAGAGAGAGAGAGAGGCTATGGTTTCTATTGAAATGCTGACCTGAGACTGACCCCTAGACCTGCCTATTGATCTTTTTGACTTGAACTGCTGTGTGTGGCTTGATGAGTCTTGACGACTGCTGTATCCTCCTGTTTAGTATAGTTATAACACTAACAAATCTCTGAACGTACCACAGATCAACAGCACGCAAGATTTCTCTATTTATAGTCGTTTCTCTCTCTAGCTAAGCTGTGTACTGAAATGGCTACACACTACACCATGACACCAGTGCGGCTGATGACGACGGTGGAAAACTTGTTTAACCTTTTTCCAACCCTTTTGTATTTGATTCTTAGGAGAGGGACGGATCGGATGACATCTCCTTCGATCTAGCTAGCCGGCTGTATATAGCTAGCTAGATTCAAAGTAATTAAGGTAGATTGTTGTGGGGCTCGAAGATCCTTTAAGACCACTACCATATATATTATTAAGGATCATGCTTGGATCAATCACAGTTGGTTTGCTTAAAATTGATGCTAATAATGCATTGCTAGGGGTGGACATAATTATCTGAGACTAGAAAAATTGAAATGACCAGGACCGATAGAATTTTGGTCTCATCACAATATTCTAAGTAATAGAAATTATAACCAATGAGTTCTAACACATTGGTTATTCATAGTAGAAATGGTCCCATATGTTTCCCACTTCATAGGCTAACCCATAGGCGGCACAATTTGGAACATAGAAGGGATGACTAGTAGTGTACTAATTGACCATTGAAATAAAAGAAATCACCTCTTCCCATATATCTTGTAGATAAGGTCTTAGGGCATTTTCTTCAGTTAGTTATGGTTCCAATCGAAGTGTCTGAAGAAAAAAACGAATTCTTCTTTCATAAACTTTTGGCTTCTCAAAGGGCTCTCTCCCTTTTAAATATTTGAGTTTACCTCTAAGGCTAACTAAACCAAAAGTGGAGGCCATTCTTGCCTTTAGTAAATAGATGTGAGAGAATACTTGTCAACACTTCTCTTTCCTATCTCAAACATGAAGATTAGAGCTCACAAACTTGTTGTCTCATCTCTTCTCACTTTCTTCAGACACTCTTTCTCTACTAGTTTCCATTATTAACCAAATTGATAAGTACATGAAACACTATCTATGGATTAGAAAGACCTGAGGCAATTACAAGGAACCCTCCAAAAACAAGACTTTGTGTGAAAAGCAAAAAAAGGTGGTCTTGGAGTTCTAAATCTGAAAACTCAAAATGAAGCATTGTTTCTGAAAAAAACCTACATAAGTTCTAGAGCAGGAAGGCATCCCTTGGGTTAACTTAGTCTGGGAGAAACTTTACCCAAACAGAAAGTTGCCTAATGGCACAAAAGGTTTTTTTTTTGATAGAGAGATAGCCTAAAACTTATTGATAAATTCACATTCTTTAATGGATGAATTTGTTTCCTTTGGGATGATATATGAGAATGAAATAGAGTCCGTTTCCATGAACTACTGTCTTTTGCCAAAAACAGGTCCATCATAGTGGATAAAGCTTGCCTATTCTATCTTATTGGAGGAATTTTATTCACAATTTCTCCAGTTTGTTGATTGTGGACTGTTGAGGAGAGGAAACCTTGCATGTTAAGAGAAATTGAGTGATAGTGGACTACAAGGTGAACGTCTTTCATATACCAGAAATAGCTAGTGAGGTTTATAGTGGACTGTTGAGGTGCTTACATGTCAAGAGTAATAGCTATAGTAGGGTCTTGTTTTATAAGAGTTATAGATAAATAAGCATCACTACATTAGTTGTTAAATATATTTTCATAATATGTATTAAAAATATAATATCAATAATATTTTTCTTTAAACCTAGTTACATCTAGGATAATTTAACTCTTTAGCATTTTTCTTATTGGAATGGATGGACCTCCAATAGGTAACTAATGGAACTAAGAAATATATCTGAAATACATACTAGCTTTAGGAAAACACACAACAGCAAAACAAGTTTGAACAAGCGCTAGGTACAAAGGCAAAAAATAACTTGCTCATCAGTAATCAATATGGACAGATCGTAGAAGGGATGAACCAGATTTCATCAACACACATTAATAAAGCTTGACTCTACATCATTTCGATGGATGTCATACTCAACAATCTATTCACACACTCGTAAAAGATCACCATTTAAAATATCCAAGAACATATACAATTCCCCACTGTCAATGTCTAACTCCCCGGTCGTTCGGATAGCAGTCATCACCGTTCACCAGCCCCTTTGGGTCCAATCCACAATAGAATGATAGAGCAACCTATGACACCAACAGGTCATGCCTTGACGAGAATTCTGTGTTCTTTGTTTTATCCCTAGTCAACAGTCAATTCATAATCATATCAATGTTGATAGATGACGTGCAAATAAAACAATTAATTATGGAGTATTACTTACTTCTTATTATGTTATTCATACTATAGCCCTGTTTAGATCATGGTCAAATTAGAATGCTAACTTTTAGCATTGGTCAACAACCTTTATCTTGCTGTTTTTTTGCTAATAGTTAACATAGCTTTTAGCACTTGCGTGTTTGGATCCTGGGTTGCTAATTTTTAGATGCTAAGTATCTTAGTACCTCCAGTCCATTTTTATCTGGTGCACACACATTTCGAGATTCAAACTTTAAAAACTTTGACCAATAATTAGGCTAAAAATAATTTTTAACTATTATAAAGCAAATGAGTAGTCAAAGTGTAATCTAGAAAACCGTTGGATTCTAACTTGCGTCAGATAAAATAGAATGCAGGGAGTAGCACACTGGATCCAAAAATAACCTAGCTAGTTGGTATAATAAACAATACAGCCACTACTATAGGATAGACAATCACTGTCGAGACATAATGATTGGTCAATTTAAGACCGACAATAAGCATACATGTACCACTGACAGTTCATAGTGAAAATCCTATCAATGTTGGATTTTGGAAAAACGAACCGACAATGATAGCTACAATCATTGCTAGTTGTATATTATATATATATATATATGACCCGGCTGATGGGAACCGTTATCACTAGATTGTATTTCCAACCGGCAGTAGTGACTCCTGGTACCTAGACCCAAAACTTTGTTTCAATGTGTTTATTTAAGTTCGGGCTTTCACATCCACCTGCGCACTCTCTCGTGTTTTTTCTCTCCTTATCGTCTTCCTCTCTGTCATGTTTTTCTCTAACAACGCTCCTCAGATCGGTAGATATTTGGATCTCCTTGCCTCATCCTAGATCCAGTGTGTGGATGGAGCTCCCTGACAAGTGCACCATGGAGTGGTGGTGGTGGAAGCCCTAGTGCGTGGGGAGCAGTTGGATCTAGCGCACGAGGAGTAGCGGCACCCTAGCCCCGTGGCAAAGCCAGTTTGTTGAATTGATATGTGATCCCCTCTCTCTGGCTACATATTGAATGATGGTAAATCTCTTTGTCACCCCTCTCTCTATGATGTGATAAACCAATCTGTGATTTGTTCAACCTCTCCCTCTGTGTGATGTGGATGTGGATGAATCGACATATGAATTGACATATGATGTGGACGAATCGACGTGTGATGTGTTTAGGCCCTGTTCGGATACCATGTGATTATAATAATCAGATTACATTTTGGAAAAATGGCCATTATACCTCATATTTTGGTTTTACCACATAATATTTTGGTTTTACCACATATAGGAATTATAACATATTTTTCTTGAATTTTCTCACATATTTTACATTTCCAATGAATTGTGTTTACCGAGATGACCGCTAGGATTAAATAATACATAGATCATTATTTCATCTATACCTACTGCTTCCTCCGTTCCAAATTATAGTTACTTTAATTTTTTAGTGCATGCATTTTATTATGTATCTAGACATATTATTTATCTAAGTACATAGCAAAATGTATGCTCCAAAAAAGTAAAAATAAGCTGTAATTTAGAACGGAAGGAATATAAGGTAATAGCTCATATCTATCTAGAATTACAACTTTATGGAAAGCGAACTGGTCCTTTTGGTGCACTACAGAAATTGCATGAGGCCTTGTTTAGACCCTTGTTCATTCTTTGTATGTTTGAGACCCTAAGTGCATCCAAACATGCCCTGAAGTGATATGCTCTGACATTGTTGCATATGTTGATATATATGCGCGTATAGTTGCGAAACGAGATCACCACATACAAAAACATGCTTTGTGTAAGAATTGATTCGCATATAGTGCCAACTTAATTGCCTCTCAAGTGGTCGGCGCTTAACCAATCGAGCATCAAAATGAGAAAATTAATGAGAGCAGGTGCACACACATTTCCCCGAATCAAAGGAATTTAAATTAGAGCAGACAAAAAAGCAGCCACAAGCATCCGCCTTTTGGTTGTATATATAGAGAGCTACAACGTACATGGCATCTAGCCCTACTTGTTATAATCTGTTCGATAGATATATAGAGAAGCACACATGCACCAACAGATTCCCAAACAGTGGTCTTCAGTGTGATTAATATAATAATTCAGTCTAATGCATGAAACAGGCACATCACTACTAGTAGCCACATAATTAATCCATCATCCTCCATCATCAGCTAGCTACTGCCTAATGCATGGCCTAACTAACAAAACAAACTCAATTATATATATAATTGGGGCTGCCGTACGTCGAAGACATTGTTCAGGTGCAATGCTCCTCAATAATGCATCCATGCATACTTGCTTCACAGTGTGTGATTGTACCTACGTCCATGCATGAATCATTGTTGGTGTATAGTTTCACGGAGCTTTTGCTTAATCATGTATCATCATAACAGCATTAAACTAATTAACTACCTATACTTATCCTCTCAAACGACATGGATGACACATATGACAGATGCAATGTTTCCAACATATATATACTAGTACTTCATTCATCACTTCCCTCACCTGATCTTTATTTATAACTTACAAGTACAGTAGTATATATAAATAGATAGTCAAATGAAATTCAGTTCAGTTCATAACAGAGAGTCTAGTACCTATAGCATTATTTTTTTTAGATCAAAGGCGATTCACCCAGCTTTATTAGAAAGCTTATCGAGGCAAACAACTTTTTGTTACTGGGGTTACCAGTTTTACAAGTCAGGCCCATAACCAAAATAAAAACTCTAACGCGTACCTTGACATCGACTGTAAACTCTGACCACATAACCAAAGTTTGATAAAGCGAAAGGCAACCGACCACACGACACATCGTCATAGCAGAACTCATACCACTGAACCGAACTAAGTGCAAAAGAGAGAAAATGACTCTTAAGAGAAGCTTTCACAGCTGCGCCGCATTTGTCATAAGCATCGTTGTTAGTTCTTCCATCTTGGGCTTCAGCTTCGGCTTGAGAAGTGGCCTCCAAGAACGGACCAGCATGAGGGTCCTGAAGATCACCGTTGTTGGAGTCGCCAGCACCTTCTTGTTGAATACAGCATCGTTCCTCGTCTTCCACAGTGTCCACATGGCCCCTGCACAAATAATGAAATAACTCTTTTTGTTTATACCTCTGCAGTCTTCAACGAACGCGAAGAGGAAGCCTGAGCATTTGGTTGGTGATTGTGACAATCCCAAATTATCTCTCAGAAAGGCCCAAAGAAAAATTGCAATTGGGCACTGAAACAGAATGTGGTCAGCCAATTCCAATAGGCCACACAGCATGCAGTCAGGATCCCAGACCACTTCTTCTATTTCGACTGGACCGCCGATTGAATTCTATCATGAACAGCCATCCATACAAAGATTTTTATTTTTAGAGGTATGTTACTTTTCCAGACAGTCACCATTTACAAATCTTTAACACCACTTGAGGTTATAGCTCTATATAAGGATTTAGCTGTGTATTTCCCATTTGGTTCAAGAGCCCATTTCATCTTATCTCTTCCTATTGTCAGGGTCACATCTCCTAGCTCATTAAGAAGATTTTGCCAGTCCTTCATCAAATTGCCCACAAGCTATCTTCTAAACTGCAACCCCCAATGCCCCTCTTGATATGCCTCAACCACACTCAAGTTTTGTTTTATAGCAATCTGGTATAACCTGTGATAACTAACCGATAGGGGGGCTCCCCCCAACCATACATCATGCCAGAATTGAGTTTGTTCACCACTGACTACCTCCAACACCCTCCCTTTCTGGTATTCCTCCCTTAGTTGCAATAGAGATCTCCAGAATTGTGACCCCTTCCCTTTTTGACCTGAAATATGCTCTTTTCCCCCAAGTATTTGTTCCTAAGAATTGTACAGCATAAAGAGTTATCATCTCTTTCTAGTCTGTCAATCCATTTTACCATTAGATAGGAGTTCATAGCTCTCACATCAGTAAAGCCTAGACCTCCAAAGTCCTTTGGTCTGGCCAAAGCTTCCTATTTTATCATATGGTATTTCCTCTTCTTACTTGTGTCCTGCCAGTAGAACCTTGATCTGATTGTATCAATCAACTGGAAGTTACCCTCATACAGGTAGTACACACCCATTGTGTACATTGGTATACTGGATAAGCAAGATTCAAGGAGAATTGATTTACCACCATAAGTCAAAAACTCACATTGCCAAGTTCCTAGTGTTTTCTCTATCTTGTCAATAATATACCTGAACTAAGCTTTGGTAATCTTGCAGTCACTAACAAGAAGCCCTAGATAAGTCATAGGGAAAGTGCCTTTTTTGCATTTAAGGGACTGAGCCACCTCTTGGTGCTCTAGCTCATTCATTCCAACTACAAAGACCTCACTCTTCTCATAATTTATCTTCATCCCAGACATAGCTTCATAACATGACATGATTAGTTTTATATTTTGCAGGTTCTCTGGTGAATTTTGTAGCAGCACCACAGTGTCATCTGCATATTGTAGGTGAGATATACCTCCAAGGATAAGGTTTGGGATCAACCCCTGAATCAGACCAGCATTACTAGCTCTAGTCAGCATGGCAAATAGTGCATCTACCACAATGTTAAACAGGAGGGGTGAGAGAGGATCACCTTGTCTCAGACCCTTAAAGCTCCTGAAGTATTCACCCCTCACCCCATTTATGTCTATACAAACTCTGCCACCTCTCACTGCTTTATTCATCCAATCAGTCCATTTATCTGAGAAGCCCTTTCTATTCAAAACCTCTTCTAGGAAAGACCAACTCACTTTATCATAGGCTTTTTCAAAGTCCAATTTCAAAATAACTCCAGAGGATTTTGTAACTCTCAATTCATGTAAAACCTCTTGAAGAATTACTACCCCCTCTAGAATATTTCTACTGGAATGAATGCTATTTGCATGGGACTGATTACTTTCTGTACCACTGATGTTAATCTAATAGTCAACACTTTTGTAATTATTTTGTATATCACATTCAGTAAACATATTGGCCTGAACTGCTTGACATTGACTGCAGGTTTCACTTTCGGTAGTAAAATGATCACACCATAGTTTAATCTCCATAACTCCAGTCCTCCCTCATGTAGATTGTCTAATAACTCTAGTATAGTATTACTGATTTGTGGCCAGAATGCTTTGAAGAACTCTATTGAGAATCCATCAGGTCCAGGGGCAGTGTTCCCCTTGATTTCTTTTACTGCAACATTTAACTCATCCATGGAAAAGGGTCTCACAAGCCATTCATTATCCTCAGGCTGAATCTGTTGGTCAGCAGGCCACATATCTCTATCCAAGTGAATATCTGCTGTATCCTCCTTCCCAAACAACTTTTTGTAAAACTTTGTAACATGAATTCTCAATTGGTTAGGATCAGTTATAATCTCATCATCTTGTTCTAGCATTGTTATTTTCATTTTCCTTTTTCTGCCATTGGCACATTTGTGAAAATATCCAGTGTTAGAATCACCCTCCAGTATCCATTTTTCACCCCCTTTTCTTTGCCATTCCATTTCTTCACCTGACAGGATTTTCTGTAGTTGAGAATCAAGATCATACCTCTGTTCCCATTCTAAGTGGCAGAGATTTCTCCTTTCACTTTCTTCATCTAGAATACTGATACTATGCATTAGCTCTTGTTTCACTCTCTTTTGCTGACTATCATTGTTTAGGCCCCATCCCTTAATAGCTCTCCTTAATTTCCCTGATACAATGTGCTAGTGATCCAAAGGCTTATATTTGAATCTTGTTGGCCACTTTTGTCTGACCTATTCACCAAAACTTTCTCTCTGTAGCCAATGATTGTTGAATCTGAAATAATGAGTGTTCTGTGTAACTACTCCCCCAGTGTCCACCACTAAGGGATTGTGATCAGATCCAGGTCTTGTCTCAGTAAAAACAGATATAAGGTTAAATCTATCCTCCAGAGCATTTGACATCAGGACCCTATCCAGGACACACATAATGGGGGGTATCTGCTTATTGGTCCATGTGTATCTATAGCCTGATCTGTGTACCTCTCTCAGAGCAGTGATATTGATCATCTCATTAAAAGCATCCATCAAAGGAATATTTACATTTCCAGTTGATTTCTCTTCAATCTTTCTTACTATATTGAAATCACCTCCCATCAACACTGGTACCTCTGTAGCTGATTTTCCTCTGTATTTCCTCTAAGAACTCTAGTTTTTTATCATCATGGGCCGGTCCATATACATTGATTAACATCCACTTAAAATCTTCATTATTCATAGATAGTTCAAAACTCTGAAAAAACTCTCCTTGATCCACTGCCATAACTCTAGCAAGATCTCTATCAACTCCCATCAGCAGTACCTATAGCATTATTGGCAGACAGGACTCAGTTCCGTTCGGCGCAGTGCATGATTGAACCATGTCACGGATTATAGTAGTGGGTTTGCTAGTTTGATAAAGCTAGGGCATGCACGTAAGGTCAAGTGTTAGTTTGGAAGATAGCATGACACAGAGTCTTCTTCCATAATTTATGCCTTAGATTCTTGGAACAAATGTCATCTGATGATAAGAACATCCCGGCCGGCAGGACGGCGCTTCTAGTTTCAATTTTTAATTTCACTTGCACACGCACGCATAAGCTAGAAGCTAGTTTTTATTAAGGTCAGAGGGCACCGGCTTTACCAGACAGAAAGGATATGTATATATAGTTGTGCAATGCTAGCACATACTATATAGTTTAGCCTCTCTTTTTGTCTCTCTTTGTCTGATGAATGCCTTTACAAAAAGCTGTAGTGCCTGACTGCCTGCTCTTACTCCCTGCGATGTGATGTTGCTTGCTACTTTCTCTGTTAAAAAAAAATAAAATTATCACTTCTCCGATTTCAAATTTACGATACCAAATTGATATAGTGGGATTAATTCTAAAATATATTTTCGCAACAGACCTATTTAGAGACAAAACAATGTCAATATTTTTCATAAACTTTATTGAACTTGTGAAAGTTTGACTCTCATCTCAAAACTAGAATTGCATTCTTTTTGGGATGGAGGAGTATATCCTAGCTTTTAATTTTTGTAAATAATAACTACAGTAAATACTCCCAGGCAAAGTAAAATAAAGCCCTAGGCATTCACATGCATAGCCTTTTCTTAGTGTGTTCCTGTGGTTAATTAATTACTGTGGTCTTGGTTTCTGGTTGCCACGGCAGCGACACATCTATGCATATCTAGTCTACTATCGTTCGTCGATAATTGGGGTGCACACTACTAGTTATTAGAGAGCTAGCTAGGCACTACATATATAGCTATTATAGCCTATGACTTGTGTGCACTTAAAACTCACTAATTTTAGTGTTCATCTGAGTGACTCACGATCGCTAAACGTGGCACTTGTTACATCCATCCATTGTAGATTGATATATATGATTTGAAGAATACCAACATGGATTTAGTCGAAGATAAAAGCAATAAACATGATGAGTGACGAAAAGGCGGTGCTATTTATTTGCCTAATTATACGCGATGTATTTTGTTTATCTTGTGATTTTTTTTCTTGTCTAAATAATAATACATTCTCTGTGAGAGGAGAGACCACACACAGAAAGAGAAATTAAATCATGACGTTGCTTTGATTAGTTTGGTTATATATGTAAAGAGAGAGAAGAACAAAACACATAACATGCATAGGTGTACCAACTGCTTCTCGTCACCTTTTCGGAACATGGCCACCAAATACGTTTTATACTACGTAGAAGACGCCTGAAAGCGAAGGAACAAAGCACTGAGGCACTGGCAGGAGAGTCGTGAGCGACGTCATCGCAGCGCCGTCTAATTAGGCGAGAAAGATTAGCTAGATTAAGACAAAGTAGGTCGATGATTCTCGTTTGCATGCATGCATTAGGCCGCAAACACGTTGGATGACAAACCTACGTGTACTTAATACTGTGGCCGATCGTCAGAATTCAGATGGAGAAGTGCATGGAGACGCCGGCAGCTTGTCATTTTCATGGTCTGTTTGCTTGCATTGTGACGACTGCCATTTGAAAAGTCCACAATTATTAATTTTTTAGATTTGCCAATGATTAATATATGGCCGAATATTTTCCTGATTTGTTTTTCACTCGATTTTAATGGTTGGATCATTTCAAGATTTGTGCAGTGCAGTTCTGCCGCTGTATTTCACTTTTTTATTTGTCCCTCTCAGCATCATGCTCTTCCGTGGTCGAGTTTTTGTGTTTAATTTTCTTCGCAAAAGAAAATGTTGTTGTTTCTTTACTTTTTGGCCCAAATCTAGATGAAGTGGCCATGGCCCAAGGCAGCCCAGGTCATGAAGAGCTTCGGCCTCATGGGCAAGCATGTCATCTGTGGGCCAGGATGGCATTGCCGGCTTCAACGATGTGGCCGGATATAAACCAAGTGGCTAGCAATGGGCTTGGGTCTCTCAACAATACCCGGCAACACTGCAATAGCGCGCTCCACCAAGCCCACTGCAATAAACCAACTGGCTAGTAGGCCTCCAAAAAAAAAAAAACAACCCCAACTGGCTAGCCAATTTAAGCTATTTTTTAACCCAACTATAATACAGTAAGAAGCTATATGTATTAAACATGCCCTGAAAATAACATTTAACACAATTAAAAGGTTTAGTCTTACAAAACAAGCCACAACAGAAAAAGAAAGCAAGGAAAAAAATCTAAAAGGGAAATTACAAACGGATTTTGGATCGAAAAGTTCGTTTTTGCAATCAATTTCTTTTATTTTTTGCCACTCAGTTTCAGCAAAGAGATTTGACCATTAAATAAAGTCCTGCAATTTTGGATAGTACCATGAATTCCTCTCAAGATGGACGGAAGGGCATTACCAATCTCATATTTATTTTCATGATTTTTCTTTGGATTTGGAATCGGACATAGCTAATGTATAGTTGATAAATATACGAACACAAATATGGATTATTAATTCTCAAGTTAGACTTTGAGGAAGCCTTTGATAAAGTTTAACATGAAGCTACTCTCCAAGTACTTGTACACAAAGGATCTCTAAAAAATGGGTTGGCTGGACTAGAGGGTTGGCTGGATAAAAACATATTAAGCAGTGGTGACTCATCTGTTCTTCTTAATGGCACAGGTACACCCTTCCCTTCCCTTCCTCTTTATTCTAGTAGCAGATTTGCTACAAACCATCATTAACAAGTCCTGGCGGGATGGCCTTATTAGTCACCCAATCAATGATAACTTTGGGAGTGATTATCCCATTGTTCAATGTGCAGATAACACCCTTCTCATCCTGCCTGCTGATGGAATGACCTTAGGCCCTTTTCTGATTCCACATGCCTCCATGTGAATTTCATTAAGTCATTTCTAGAGCCAATTAACAGTTGTATAGAGAAAACTTCTCATCTGGCTAATATTTTGGTTGTGCTGTTGGGAGCATGCTCTTCACATTTCTTGGTCTTCCTCCTGGTATCACGAAGCCTAATATTGAGAATTTTTCTCTAATGCTCACCAAAATTGAAAATAGCCTAACAATGGTCAGCAAATTTCTGTCTTATTATGGTACGTTTACTTTGGTCAAATCTATAATGACCGCACTGCCTACCTTTTATATGTGCACATTGCAACTTCCCCCTCAAATTATCAAATCAATTGACACCAACAGAAAAAGGTGCCTTTGGAGTGGAGGAGAGATTAATAGGAAGGGTAATTACCTTGTAGCATGGGAAGATGTTTGTAGACCCAAACATGAAGGTGGTCTTGGTATTATTGATCTGAAAATTCAGAACACTGCCCTGCTGCTTAATTTTCTTGACGAACTCTACAATTCTGCTAATCTGCCATGGGTCACTCTTATTTGGGAAAAGCTCTATGCAAATCCAAAAACTCCTCCTCAGGCTAGATCCCGCACTGGGTGTTTTTGGTGGAAAGATATTCTAAATCTTTTCAGTAGTTACAAAAGTGTTTCTATCTGCATTCCTAATAAGGGCAATACTACACTCTTTTGGCTAGAGGATTGGGCTGGCAATTCTCCGGAACTCAGATTTCCCCATCTCTTCTCCTTCGCCAGAAAACCCAAATTTTCCATTTTGTATTTCAGAAATCAGGATGCCAGTAACCTCTTCAGGCTACCCCTGTCTTCAGTAGTGGCCTCTGAATATTATGAATTATTGGATGTGCTTCAAACTCTGAACTTGGACACAGAACTGGCTGACACCTGGCGGTATCAGTGGAGGGAATATTTCTCTGCTAGCAAAGCATATAAAAATCTGAGAGGAACTGTTCCTGCTTCCCTACTATTTAAATGGCTCTGGTCCTCCAGTAATCCTAGGAAACAAAAAATTTTCATCTGACTCCTATTAAGAGATAGATTGAATACTAGGAATCTATTAAGAAGGAAGAACAGAACCTGAATGATTACACATATGTACTCTGTAGTAGTGGCATCAAATAGGATCTCTTTCACCTTTTCTTTGGCTGCAGTTTCAGTCAAAAGACTACTCAAAATTGCAGGAGCTACCTGCACATACTGTGGCATGCCAACCTCTCACCCCTGGACATGATTATCGAAGCCAAAAGACTCTTTGGACATAACATCTTCAGAGAAATCCTGATTGTAACTTACTGGAGCATCTGGAAAATGAGAAATAGTATCATCTTTGATGACGAGACATGCAGCTCTCAGAGATGGAAGATCATTTTCAAACAAGAGCTGGGCCTAGTGTGTATCCAGGCCCGTCCGGGGGGGGGGAGGCGGTCGGTGCAATGCCCACACTAGAGGGCCCGTAAGTATGGTGTGTATGTAAAGTATAGGAAAAAGTCTACTTTTAGTCTCTGAACTATCGCGAAAGTTTACTTGTGGTCCCTCAACTTTAAAACCGGACAAAATCGCTCCTCAACTTTTGAAACAGAGCAGATTTAGTCCCTCGGCGGTTTTGGAGGGCGGGTTTGCTACAGCAGGTTTGCTACAGTGATAGGTGGTTTTGCTATCATGACCGTATTTTGTTTTTTAGTTATTTCGGTTAAACCTTTGAAAAATCATAGTAAATCATAGAAAAGCATAAAATAGGAAATCTAATTTTGTTAGATTCCACATGAGTGGATCTACATAGTGAATATATAATATGGTATAGTTTAGTATAAAGTTATTGCTATAAAGATTTTATCTTTTTTATTTATTTTGGCTCAATCTTTGCTATAAAAACTTTATATTAAAGTATATGGTATTATATGTTCACTGTGTAGGAGTCTAACAAAATTAGATTTTTTTATGATTTACTATGATTTTTTAAAGATTTAACCAAAATAATAAAAAACAAAGCATGGTTACTGTAGCAACCCGCTGTTACTGTAGCAACCCGTCCTCCAAAACTGCCGAGGGACTAAATCTGCGCTGTTTCAAAAGTTGAGGGGCGATTTGGTCCGGTTTTAAAGTTGAGGGACAAAAATAAACTTTTACGATAGTTCAGAGACCAAAATAGACTTTTTCGTAAAGTATATATATGTATTTCTCCTTCGATCAGGCACGTCCAGGTCCAGTCCACCACTTCGTGTCTTTGCGGCCTGCGGCCCTTCATATTTGCGAGTACGCTCTGTTTGCGGCCGCCGTTTTCGTCTCTCGAATTAGATCTCGTCTTTGTCTATCGGTGGCTGACACTGCAGCGGTGATAAAAAGAACATGGAACAGCCGAACCAAGATGGACGAGACAGACAGATGGTAGGCCCCTTGGACATCTTGATTTCAGTTCAATATAGTTTGAGCGGACAACTTCAATCTGATTTTTGTCCTTCCGATCCAACCATACAGTAGTCAAGCAAGAAGTGATTTTGCATCCATAGTTGATCCATTATATTCATCCAGTGAGGGAACGGTTCAGGGATTGCTGGCTGCTTAGGCTTGTATGCTGCAGGTAGTTTGTTTTAAATTTCCATTATTCCATGTTACTATTACAGCGTTCTAATTTTGTAAAATTTTTATTATCAATATATTTATCTAAACATGTTAGGTGATGCCTACGAAACATTATTGTTTTTCTCAATGATGTTCTACTTGAACATTATTTACAGATAAGTTAGCTTTTGTAATATTAAAAAAAAGATTGTTGGGTCTCTACTGTTTTGCTTGCCCAAGGGCCTTTGAAATTGTTGGGACGGGCCTGTGTGTATCAAGGCCAAATCAAGGAAGAAATCTGATCTGACAACATGGCCTCAACAACTTTAGGCTGTTCTTTTTTTTTCCCATTTGGGCATTTTTGCCTTGTACTTCTCTTTGTGCATTTAGCTTCCTCCTCTGCCCTGCCCCTCCCTCCAACCCATGTACAGCTCCCCTCTCTCTCTTGCTGCTGTCCGGTTGTTGTATGTTTTACATCATTTTTTCGTCCCTTTCAAAAAAGAAATACGGATTATCTCAGTTACAGATATGAATAAGTGCATGTCAAATACGAGACGAGTCAATCCATCTTTTACATTTCAGCAAAAAAAATTATGAATCGTTCTCATGTTGGTCCATTTGGACTGTCCAAAACGATGCCATCTTCTAAAAGGTGTTGCCCTCGATTGATCACTGCAAATTGTCCGATACTGGATCTGAGACGAATAATGTTCAAATTGTATCCACAACAAATATCCGTATTTGTATTTGATATCCAAAAGAAAAAAAATGCAGACATTCAAAAATCAAATAACTATTCGACCCTCTTTCCATAACATCTGCATCACTTATGCGAATCCAAGCCAATCATTCCCAGTAGTGTCAGGCGCCCGGACCATCCATCTCCCACCGACCCCTGGCGCTGGAAATGGCAGCAGCACGTCTCTTCATCTGCCTCGTCTCCGCTCTCGCCTTGCTGCCCACCTTCTCTTCCTCCTCGCCGTCGCTGGCCAGCGCCACCAGCGACCAGCGGGGCGCCGACAGGGTGGCGCGCCTCCCCGGGCAGCCGGAGAGCCCGAGCGTGTCGCAGTTCTCCGGCTACGTCACTGTGAACGAGCGCAACGGGAGGGCGCTCTTCTACTGGTTCTTCGAGGCGCAGACCACGCCGGAGGAGAAGCCGCTCCTCCTCTGGCTCAATGGAGGTAGATTCTATCTGCTCTACCTTTAGCTGCAGTTACAGAATTTCAAAGGATTAGTTTCCATTGGAAATTAGTGACCTTTACTCGATTCTTATCGTACTGCTCCTAACATTTGTTCTGCTTCTTTAGTTGTTGAGCAGCGATAATGACCTGTCAACTGACATGCATATTGGTTACTACTGTACTTACTAGTACATCTGTTTTGTAGTTCATTCTTCTCTGTGTCGATTCATGTTCTTGGTATTTGTGATCATCTCTATGCACTGATGATATTTTTTTCTGAACTAACTTTTTTTGTCTCATTTTAGAACTTCAGTTCTTGCTACTTTTCTGCGCATTTGTTTTGATTTCTAGAAGGTTTGAATTGTGGTTACCGATTTATTTAGGACCTGGTTGCTCCTCGATTGGCTATGGAGCTGCATCTGAGCTAGGGCCTCTCAGAGTTGTCAGACAAGGAGCAGCGTTGGAGTTCAACGAATATGCCTGGAACAAAGGTGCTCTGCTTCCTGATTTTTTTTTATTCCTTTTCATTCTCAAGGTTAGCTAGTTGCATTTGTTTCAAAGTCTTATTTTGTGCTTACCAGAGGCTAACCTGCTGTTCTTGGAGTCTCCTGTTGGAGTTGGCTTCTCCTACACAAACACATCCTCTGACCTTGACAAACTCAATGATGACTTTGTAGGTAAATTCATTATGAAACAACGTTAAACTGATCATAAAAGAATGCGCCCCACTAAAGGATCCAATTCTTCAAAAGATTAAAACTTTTCTTTCTTGTTCAGCTCCGGTCATT
The DNA here is from genome assembly GCA_023333625.1 of Bothriochloa decipiens. NCBI lineage: Eukaryota > Viridiplantae > Streptophyta > Magnoliopsida > Poales > Poaceae > Bothriochloa > Bothriochloa decipiens. Next base: position 13,048,828 of record CM041639.1, on the reverse strand, counting down.
ATGTGGTTTACTGACTAACAAATGGGATTCTGTGTAATCCTTTCCTCTTTCTAGCCGAAGATGCTTATAGCTTCCTAGTGAATTGGCTAGAACGATTTCCAGAGTACAGGGACAGAGAGTTCTACATCTCAGGAGAGAGCTATGCAGGTAATTTTGGCTAGAAATCATGAAAGGTTTTCAACCTTGTTTTTTTTGGCATGGTTATTATTCTGGACTTATGTTGAGAAACGTAGACAATGTGCTAGAAGGAATTTACAACACACAAAATATGGTGTGAAGCATGCTGAGTGTAGCTTTACATGACTCCTTTTCCATATTCCACTACCACTATGCAGTCCAAATGGAAAGCAGCAACGCAGGCCTTCAACAACCTTCTATTCTTGCTTGGATTTCTCAATGTACTAAGTATTCCTGTTTTTGCTTTGCTTTATCAATATAACAAGTGTGCTTGACAAAGTAGTGCCACCATCTTATCTGAAACTAGAATTTGCACTCAGAAAAAAATCGGTTGCTTTCTAGAAAGGGTTGAGGTTGACAGCTTGGCTTTCCACTGGGTTGGCCATGACACCAAGCCATTGTTCATGGTCTCCTAAGCAAATAATAGGTCATACAAACTGGAGAAATTGTAAGATCAGAAAGCAACACTTTGAAAGGATCATTTTCAGCCTTCGCTTTCATGACACACAATGTGCTGACCGTCATCCAATTATCTAGAGAAAAAGGGAAACCTGAGTTCAAACCAAGTACTAAAATTCATTTCTGGGTATGTGCATATAATTAAATATTTTTAGTGGTTCATTGGATCTCCATATCTCTCCTAAAATAATGATCAAATAACTAGTGTGGTAGAGGTTCACGAGTCACTTTTTTTTTTTTGTTGCGAAACACACATTTTTTTTTTGTGACTTGCTTGCTTATATATTAAGCTCAGCCAGCTGAAGCCTCCAACATCTTAGTTGATAGCAACATCTATGGAGAAATGCCTTCAAAAATGTGTCTACGTCACTGAAGAAGAAATCTCAACTTCCTATGCTGCAGGTCATTATGTGCCACAACTGGCTGAACATGTTTTTGATAGGAACAAGGAAAAGAAGGGAAAAGCATATATCAACCTCAAGGGGTTCATTGTGAGGATTCGAAATAGATTTATGCTGCAAGAATTTTTCTTTTTAAACAAATTGTATCACATGTACAAAGATACAGCACCTGAATAGTATGAGGTTTCTAAACTTTCTATGTGGATAACTTTTCTGAAAAAATTACATTGGGTATATAAACCAAAAAAAGGAAACTAGAGTTATGTTCAAGTTATGCACATGAGAGATCAATTCCTGCTGGAATATGACATATTCAGAATGGACTTATTGTAGGTTGGCAATCCTATTACTAATTATTACTATGATTCAAAAGGGCTAGCTGAGTATGCTTGGAGCCACTCAGTTGTGTCTGATGAAATATACGACCGCATCAAGAAGTATTGCGACTTCAAGAACTTTAATTGGTCTGATGACTGCAATGCTGTCATGGATATCGTCTATAGTCAGTACGACGAGATTGACATATACAACATCTATGCACCCAAGTGCCTTCTAAACCAGAGTTCAGCGTCTTCTGAAAATCATGCATTCTTCATGAATGATCAGGTATAGTATCCTTGCTTATGAATGCAGGAAGTTTCAGCAGGTCAAAGATCCTTCCTAAAGTTAATGATGGTTATCTTCGAAATGCCAGAAGAAGTTCAGGAGAAGGATACGGATGTTCTCTGGCTACAATCCCTGCTACTCATCCTATGCTGAGGACTACTTCAACAAGAAGGAAGTGCAGAAGGCGTTTCATGCTAGTGTCAGTGGATCGCTTCCAGTGAAATGGCAAGTCTGCAGGTGGATTTCTCAATTTAGTACCAGTCACCGAATTCTTCTGGAACAAAAAGAACATGAACTTATCCATCTCTTATGCAGTGATCCCATCCTGAATTCCTACAATTTCTCCGTATTCTCGGTCCTACCCATATACTCTAAGTTCATAAAAGCAGGAATGAGAGTTTGGCTCTACAGGTCTGGTTCTTTGAGGACACTGAGAATGTCCTACATCTATGCATGTTAGGCATAACTTCCTTTTCATGTGTACCTTCTCTGAAATCTCACAACATGTGCATGCTCAAGTGGATTCTTAACACACATCAATCACTCTGTTTATTTGTCAATGAAGCGGTGATGCAGATGGTAGGGTCCCAGTGATCGGCTCCCGGTACTGTGTGGAAGCACTCAAGCTGCCGATGAAGACCCAGTGGCAACCCTGGTACCTTGACAAACAGGTAGGTCTGAAGTCTGAACTAACAGCTTATCTGAACATCTTGTGCTTTGAACATATCAGTATCCCGTGATGCTAAAAAAATTAAAATGAGGGGCAAAACGTGGCATGCAGGTTGCTGGGAGGTTTGTGGAGTACTATGGGATGAGCATGGTGACGGTCAGGGGTGCAGGTCACCTGGTGCCCCTTAACAAGCCTGCTGAAGGGCTGACACTGATTAACACATTCCTCCACGGTGACCAGCTTCCCATGCACCGTTGAACGCTGATAGATGGTGCGGTAGGATAGAGCAAAATTTCAGAGAGGATGACATAGGATAAACTGCGATGATTGTGAAATTGGAGTTTACCATGATGCCTGTTAGGGATCACGGTTCCGTGTTAAATAGCCAAGAACAGCCCCTGAGCATGGCTTGTAAAAGTGTAGCTTGCATTACAAGATTACAGAGAAAGAAAATGAAACAATTTGTGCTAGCATTCCTAGTCTGTAGAGATACAACAATCAATAACTCATACAAGGGAACAAGCAATCACGCCAATCACTAATATCTTAACACCTTCCATTAATCACAACTTTCTGTTAACTTGAGATTACCTCGAAATGTGATAAGCCATCGCTTGGGAAGCCCCTCTGTGAAGCCATCAGCCGTATGATCTTCTGCATGAATAAACCGAATATCCAGAAGCTTCTGCAACTTGTCCTCTTACAAAATGATAATCAACACCAATGTGTTTGGTGTGAGCATGAAACACTGGAAGCTACCTAGCAGTTAGCACCCATGTTATCACACCAAAAGCGAGGTGCAAGGTGTGTGTGGAATTCCTAACTCACCAAGTACCTTTTGAACCCACATCAACTAAGCAGTGACATTAGCAAGTGCCTCGTACTCGGCTTCAGTGCTGGATCTTGATACACATTACTAATGGTATCTAGATCACCTATATGTATTTGGAAGCGATGGAATGTAAGTAATCTGTTGCAACGGAAGGGTGTACTAACTGGGTCGTCCAAGAGGCCCAGCTAGCCGCGCAGGCCCTGACATCAAGTCCTCAACTCCCCTCCAACTCCACACTTGCCAATTTCCGTTCCCAGGCGGCCAAACCATCTCTAACCAACCCATGACGATGGCACTAGCACGTTGCTTCGTCTTCTCTCTCGCCTCGGTCACCTTCTCTTCCCCATTGCTGTCGCTGGCCAGCGACCAGCAGGCTGCCGACAGCGTGACACGCCTCCCGGCCAGCCAGAGAGCCCGTGTGTGTCCCAGTTCTCTGGCTACGTCACGGTGAACGAGTGCAATGGGAGAGCGCTCTTCTACTGGTTCTTCGAGGCACAGACGACACCGGAGGACAAGCCGCTCCTCCTGTGGCGCAGTGGAGGTCACTTCTACTCTCCTTGTACTACCTTCAGCACTTAAAATTTGGTTTAGCTTCTATTGGAAATATCATTAGCTAGTGAGCTTTACTCCATGAGATTATTCGGAGTGTACTGCTGCTACAATCTGAATAGTGCATACATGTTTTTATAGAATTATACAGTATATAATATATATAGACACCCACAACACGCATGCACACTCATCCGTCATCCCTACCAAATTGTTTATACTACATTCAAATGTAAGGTGTGGCGTATTTCCATAAGACAAACACTTTACATTTTCATGCGTGGAGGGGAATACTTTTACTAGTACGTATGCCCTTGCTTTGTCCTGTGTTGGTTCATGTTCATGGTATTTGTGATCCTTAATTTTTATAATTTAGTAATGGTAATTTTGCTGAATTTTCTTCATCTCATGTTAGGTCTTCTGTTCTTTCAACTCTTTGAACTTTTGTTTACACAAGCTTTTACTTCTAATTACGCTAGGACCTGGTTGCTCCTCGATTGGCTTTGGAGCTGCATCTGAATTGGGGCCTCTCAGAGTTGTCGGACAAGGAGCAGTGCTGGAGTTCAATAAATATGCCTGGAACAATGGTGGTTTTCTTGCATGCGTGCTTATTCAATTTCTGATTCTTTTCAAGTGCAAGGTTAGTTTTGTGTAAAGCACAATGTCAAGTATATTTTTGGTTCTTGCCAGAGGCTAACTTGCTGTTCCTGGAGTCTCCTGCTGGAGTTGGCTTCTCCTACACAAACACCACCTCTGATATTGAAAAGATGAATGATGATTTTGTAGGTAAACTGATCCTGAAACAATGTTTTGCCTCACCCTCTATTATTTCAAAAAAGGCCCTAAAGCTCCATCCTGATTAGATTTTTTGCCTTTTTTGAAGGAATGATTAGATTTTTCCTTGCTATTGAATTTCGGCCATTATACTATAATAAACTGCTAATTTGCTGTTAACAAATGGGATTTCATGTAATCCTTTTCTCTTTTCCATTTTTAGCTGAGGATGCTTATAGCTTCCTAGTGCACTGGCTAGAGCGATTTTCAGAGTACAAGGACAGAGAGTTTTACATCTCGGGAGAGAGCTATGCAGGTAATTTTGACTGGAAGCCATGAAAGGTTTTCAGCTTTGGTTTGGACTTTTTAGACGTGGCTACAATTTTGAACTAGAGCAATAATGAAGGATAGTTTGACTGGAAACTATGAAAAGTTTGGATATTACAGGAGTCAACAGCATATAAAATCTGCCGCGAAGCATGTGAGTGTAACTTACGTGTGCCTCCTTTTCCACATTCCACTAACCAGTCCAAATGGAAGGCAGCAACTCTGACTTTCACCAACCTTCTATTCTTTGTTTTGTTTTGTATTCTCAATATGCTAAATATAATTAAAGTGTTGTTCTTGCTTGGATTTCTCAATATTCCAAGTATGCCTTACAAAATGGTTTCACAATCTTATTTAGAGCTAGAACTTCCACTCAAAAATCAAAACAATCACCTGTTACTTTCAAGAATGGGATGACAGATTCGCTTTCTACTAGGTTGGTGATTATATATGACAACCCATTGCTCACGCATGATAGTAGAAATTGTCATGTTTAAATATTGCATATTGAATTGCTAACAAGGTTACAAATATATAAACCAAGGCTATGGGACCCACTCATTAATTTTAGATAAAAGATAGGTTCAAGATGATAGAGGGGCGGCTATATGATCACTCGTATGCAGATAGGTACAGTGCAGGGGTGTCACACTCGGTGTTCTGGGCGGCTATGTGCCTGTTTGGTTTTTGTTTTTAATGTTCCATTGAATCTGCGAACATATGTCATTAAAAAAATGGGTGCAGAACTAGTATGTTAGTTGAAAACTATATGTAAGGAGAAATAATGCCTGAAAAAACTCTCTTCATCATCAAAGAAGAAATATGAGCTCAGTGCTATTTCCGTAGGTTGTTTCTCACGTATTTATGGCATGAATGTAATCTTTCAAGGGTGCTTGGCCTGGTTTATTTTCATAACTTTCTTCTTCTTATTGCAATCATAGGAAGCTGCCCTACATATTCAATAACAAAAAAAGGGAATATGAAATTCCCTATGATGCAGGTCATTATGTGCCACAACTTGCTGAACTTGTTTATGAGAGGAACAAGGAGAAGAAGGGCAAAGCATATATAAACCTCAAGGGGTTCATTGTAAGGATTTGGCAGATTTTACAATTCGAGAATTTCCCTTTTAAATTAATAATTTCATGACTACAAATACACAGCATGCAACTAGGATGTATTCTGGTGGTCTGAATCTTTCAAGATTTCAAATGTGGATTTGACCTTTTTTCCCAAAATCTACAGTTCACACATGAACCATGAAAGAATAGAAACAAGAGTTAGATTCATGTTTTGCACATAAGAAATCAATTCTTTCAGGCACAATCGTAATGGACTTATTGCAGGTTGGCAATCCTGTCACTAACGATTCATATGATTTGAAAGGGTGGGCTGATTATGCCTGGAGCCATGCAGTTGTGTCAGATGAAGTGTACAGACGCATCAAAAAGCATTGTGACTTCAAGATTTCCAATTGGTCTGATGATTGCATTGTGGCCATGAACTTCATCGACAGTCAGTACCAAGAGATCGACCCATATAAAATCTATGCACCCAAATGCCTTCTAAATCAGAGTTCAGCATCTTCTACAAGTCATGGAATTTTCATGAATGATCAGGTAAGGTTGCATCAATGCGGATAGTTTTAACTAGGCCAATGATCACTCTCAAAATGATGCATACCATGAGCAGTTCAAGAGAAGGAAACACATTTCCTCTGGCTATGATCCATGCTACTCATCTTATGCCGAGGACTACTTCAACAAGCAGGAAGTGCAGAAAGCGTTTCATGCGAATGTGGGAAAATGGCATATCTGCAGGTGGATGGCCTCAATTGTTCACCTGGATGTATAGTAAAGTACAAGTCACTGAATTCTTGTAGAACTAAACTGAAGGAACTGAGCTCATCCATCTCTTGTGTAGCGATCCCATCCTGAACTCCTACAATTTCACGGTATCCTCGGTCTTACCCATATACTCTAAGCTCATCAAAGCAGGACTGAGAGTTTGGCTCTACAGGTCTGGTTCTTTTTCAAGTGAACCTTCTGTGAAATCTCACAACAAGCTAAGTGTATGCTCAGTTGAATTCATAACGCTCATAATCACTCTCTCTGTAACGCACGTCAATGCAGTGGTGATGCATATGGTAAGGTCCCGGTGATCGGCTCCAGATATTGCGTGGAAGCGCTCAGGCTGCCAATCAAGACCCAGTGGCAACCCTGGTACCTTGAGAAGCAGGTCTGATTCTGAACCGGCAGTATCTGGACATCTTTTGGATTGAAGATATCAGTAGCAAATGATACTTAACATGGAATGCAGGTTGCTGGCAGGTTTGTGGAGTACTATGGGATGAGCATGGTGACGGTCGGGGGTGCAGGACACATGGTGCCCCTTAATAAGCCTGCTGAAGCACTGCTGATGATCAACACGTTCCTCCATGGCGAGCAACTTCCCACACACCGCTGGTCAATGCCATGTATGGTGGGATGGTACAAATCCAATCTTCCGACACACAGTTGTTTGAATTTGGGTTGTCATAATTTGTGGTTTTCATTGTCATCTAATTCTTGGTGTGGAATATCCTTTTTCCCCCCCTCAGTTTTATGATAAGACGAATGGAACCTTGATCCACGAGTTGTTTGAAAATTGAAACTAGTCATAAGATCAGACCTCTTTATGTATTGAGCACAACTGAAATCAGTCCCTGGTTCAAAACTTACTGCATTGCACCCTGCAACACAAATACGTACACTACTATCCTGCACATCATGAGTAAATGAGAGTGAGCACTGCAAATCCAATCTTCAGATGTTTCCCCAACATTATTCGAGATGGACTGGGTGGAGCTTCATCGTATTCTGGAATTGAGCCACACGTTTTTTTTTTTAATTTAAGCACGTATTTATAAATGTGAGATGCATGTTTGAATGAAAACAAGTTAAGTGGTGAGTCGCTATGGAAAGAGATCAATGCAAAGAATAGACGAGTTAGTATCCACACAAGAAACGGCCCAAGGTCCACGTAACTGACCTCTCCACGACCACAAAGAGGCTTGGCTTGGCAGCCCAGCGTCCGCGAAGCTTTAGGTGATGGCCTGCCAGGGCGAAACAGCGGTGCCAAATCCGAGACCGATAAAGTTTTCTCTCTTGTCTGAGTGAGCTCCTTTTTTGCCGTAAAAATATGGCCTTTAAAAAAATTCATTCTCATCTTTCTTTCATGACCTATTTTTTCTTTGAACTTACCTGTGGGGCCCAAAAACAAAATTTTCTTCTATGGCCTTCCGCCCATTTCAAGGACTTGACGATGTTAAGTGATGGGTAAAATGGCCATATAACCCCTGACGAAAAATTTAATACATAACTGCAATGATTTAGATGATATTTTTATACCATTCCTAAATTAATTACAAATTTGATGAAAACATTATTGCCAAAAAAATAATTTAGCATTATAGTCATTCCTAACATATACAATTTTTTTTTAAAAAAACTTCTCATTAGCTAGACCAATACTATATATCTTCAGAAATAAGAATAAGTATGATGCAATTTTATTGAAATTTACATATGAGTATGTAACTGCATGAAATTGAGAAACAAAGTTAGTACATAATTATGATGCATCTTCATTTAGAGTTTCGTTGCACTATGGTACCTATATAGAATGAACACACTAAGTATTTCTCTACAAAACTACAACTACTTTGATCCACGTCATCTAGGGTGCACTTCTCTTGCCTGACCAACATAACCGAGCGATGCCCCTCAACTTCTTCTGCTGATCCTGACGCTCTATGTATTCAGACATTTTCTTAGTTTCTCATTTTGCCATCCACACTAAGGCCCCGTTTGGATCCTAGCATCTTGAGAATGCGGATAGAGAAAAAAAAAATCCTGCAATAATCCTAGATTCTACCCCAATGATCTAGGTTTATAGGGGTTTAAACTCACAAGATTTTAGAGTCTCAAAATCCGAAGAAACTGCACATCCGAGTCAATATTCTGCTTCAATAGCTAACTTTTTTTTTTGTGAATACTTCAATATATAGCTAACTTATGTTGGTTGGATATCAAACCAAGTGCACTTTTTCCGACCTTTTCTAGAAATTGGCATAATCTTATTTACCATACTCTTCTGAATTGTTTCGGAGCCCAACTTCATGTTGAGCTTAATGAGCCAAGCCTAATGAGACGTGCCGAAGTTGAAAGTTATTCAAAATCAAGTCATTTTCAATTGGAGCACCTTTTGAAAGTAGCCACCGAGCCTGCTCCACAAACATTTTGTCCGGCCCTGCATGTACTATCTATTCTTTTGTAGTGGATGGCAGATGAGTTTAGAGATGGAAACGATCTTAGTAGATGACAGATGCGTTTAGAGATAGAAATGGATCAGATTTGCATGCATCGAATCCAGTGTCACCTTTTACGCATTTAGATTGGATTCGAATATAAATATGGATTTTATCAAATATATATGAATTCAAAACCATTATCTCTGATTCGGATTTCTATGCGGATATTTACTTAGTTCAACAAAAAGTGTATATTATTAGATTCAACATAGATGAATATAACTTTAATACCAAATTCATCGATAATAAAAGTAAAATAAAGTTAAAGTACACTTCTAATAATCTCCAATATTGAAGTGAATTAAATTATAATGGATAGTATCTAATAAAATGATATGTTAAGTGAAGAAATTTAAATATGAATTGTAGGCAACAAGTAGACTAGCCATTTCCCCTTTATCAACAATCGATGTTAGTACCTACTTATTATTTTTGTGAGCTATTTTTGCCAATGTTATTATATACCTACGTACTTGAGTACTTAGTTCTATCGACTATAAATCGATCGGTTGTTTCTTTGTAGGGTCCTTTCAGCCTTTTAAAGTTTGTAAATACTAAAAAATCTATTGTATAAAATCAATCCACTGTATAAAATCAACTACCGATTGTATGCTTACAACTAAAAAAGGCTATTGTATAAAATCAATCGGTTGTATTTTTAGCTTAAAATTATGTATAAGCATAACATATGTGGCATACTTATCGCTATTTTTAATTGTAACAACTCACTTGTAAGTGCCAATTTACGCTAAAATTTTACTATTTAATCTAAAAACCTTACCTCTTTTAAATCATTCTTGCTTATAAACTTTCCCGTGACAACGCGTAGGGTATCACCTAGTTATGTTTTATGTAAGAGTTCTAAGAGGTTGCTACTGGTTAAAAAATACGCCATCCGGACACGAACATATCAACTAGAAGGATACCCCATGTGTGGTTATATGGGACTTTTAAGAAATAAAGGTGTTGCATATATGAGAGTTGGAGAGACATGTTCTTACATTGGTTCTAATCAAAGACGGGTAACGAGAAAAAATTGAATAAAAACAACATATAGAATATTATATTAAATTATAAAATGATGAAAAACTAGTTGGCCTTGTAGCTATTGTTTGCTCGATAAACAATGGCGCAACTTTGTGAAGCACTAAGACCTGTTTGACAGAGCCTCTAGTGACTATGACTCTTGAAGTAGCAACTGTAGCAACACTTACTACTGGAAATGTAAAATTCCCTAACGGCTTTGAGTTTTTTAACAGTTATTGCATAAACCATTAGGAAAATAACATTATCTTGATGGTTCTTCAAACCGTTAGCTTGTTTTGTCATAATTTTAGCATTAGAGTAGCATCAAGTTTAACATAAGCCTATATTAACACATGATCAGGTAAACATGAATAATGTATAGCAAAAACAATAATATAATCATAATGAGTATTTTTATCATTAAAATCATTTTTTTATCATTAAATGTTCATCAACTATTCCATAAGGGTCCAAGGCCGCTCGTGACTGTGAGCATGGCTGATATACCAGTTTTACACTCTGCGAGGTTGTACATTTTTACTGTGAGTCATGATTTACCCTTTCGCCCGAGGTGATCAGCCTCTTGACCCTCAAGAAAGGTCGGCAGAGTTCACTATGAAGTCTTTCAAAGGTTCGTCTAACAAGTTAGAGCCGCTAGGTTTCCAATTGGCGAGCAGGTGTAGAGCCCCCCTTCCAAATGGCACAATGCCACACAACCTATATACATTTGGACAGAGGCCGCACTATACCCCCCTTTTGCGCCCTTTCGGGTAACCACTAACAAGCTAGAAAAGGTCCTCATACTTGACTAAAGCCAGAGCCATATAGCCCACACAGTTGTACTATATGTATGTCCTAGATGTTCGCTTATGGATAAGTCCTTATGGAGAGGAACTAGAGCACTATAAAACAACCCAATGCCCTAGCACTTGAGCCATGTTGATGAAAATAATCTTTTAAATATTTATGGCATATACCATTAGTCAAGTTACAAGACCATGGTCTTTAATTGAGCACTAGCATCTCTACGCAATGCAATAATCCCATAGGTGACAAGGAATCAGGATAGCAAATAACTAGGATAAATCTCTATGGTTATCAAGTTGAACACACGCAATATGAATATAATGATTAAAGTGAATAGGACAACAAGGATAATCCCATGCTATACTTGCCTTTTACTAGCATAAACTCCCTCATAATTTGCTTCTTGCCATCACCTTCTAGTGTCCACAAACGGTCATCATTTACTCGTAGCAAGCACCACACATAGACGAACATACAAGCAACAAATAACAGCATCTAAGAACAGCATACCAAGAGCTCTAAAACAACATGCTAAGAGAGCTCGTTGCTAAGATAAGAGAACTCAAGAAACGATGACAAACGAATTCTCATTAAAAAGAAACTACTACTTAAAGACTTATTTTATTATAAAAGAAGCCTATATGTTTGATTTATTTTAGTTGAGAAAAATCATGATAAAGTGCTAATTCAGATTAGACAAATTATGTTTAAAATTAAAACCAAAGTGGAAGCTAACCATATTTTATCTCATAAACACTATCACATAATTTATTAAGAAAGCTAAACATTATCTTTGCAAAAGAAACGAATATATAAGAGCATCTATACAAATCTAGTATATGTAGCGTGTTTAAACTAACCAAATTATAATTAAAACACATATTTTTACATTAACCAAGTTAGTTAATTATGTTGCTTTTATTTAGAAACATGTTTGCATAATCATTAATCAAATAAGTATTTATATTTACACCTTAAAATTCAGAAACATGTTATGTGGCAAACATCAACACTAACCCGTTACTCGCATTGACACAAATCTAAGGCATTTTGAACGGAGAAAAACAGAGATTAAATGAATGAAGTACGGAGATTGGAAAATGCAGTGGCAAACTCAAAATTGTTTCGTCTTGTACCTTGCGTCTTCTTCCTCTTTGCTGCTCGTACAGAACATGGTGGGCTCGGCCAGAGGGAAGGGCTCCAGCCGGGGCCTGGTGGCAGTCCAGCGGCAGCGCGCCAGCCCTCACGCGGTGCTCGCAGGGGCGGTGCCGGCCTGCAGCCGCGCAGCCACGTACAGGCGGCGGTGCTGCTGCTTCACGCAGAGAGCACGAAGGGCGACTGGGTTGTGGGCTTGGGCAGCGGCACGAAATGGTTCGGGTCTGGAATACGGAGGGTATGGTTCAGACGCGAGGAGACGACCGGAGAAGATGAACGGAGCACATCCATGGAGTTTGCCGGAATCCTCGTCGGGGAAGGGAGAGAAAACTGGGATTCGCTCATATGTCATGTATTCGAGAAAAGGAGGACACCACGAGGTTGAAAACGACGAGCAAAACCTCAGGGTCGAAGCGGTGTTCGTTGGAGATGGAAGACATGGCCGGAAAAGCTCCCGGAAAGTTCGCCGGGAATCTCCTTCCCATACTTCGGCGTAAGATTCAGGGAGTTACGAGTGGATGATCGCAATGATATATTCAGATCTGGAACCAGCGTGTACTGGACAACAACAGCATATATATAGGTACGAGTTCTGGAGACGTTTTGTATTTTCTTAATTTTAGGATTTATTTCATGCCTTAAAATGATTCCAGGAAAATCCTGAAATCATATTTAAGAACTCACCAAAAATATATAAAAGTATAAAAACATTTGCATATGTATATATCAATATGAGGAATCAAATAAAAGCGTTTGGAGTTCATGGAAATCTTATTAAAAGCTTCAACAAAAATGATTTAGCCGAGAGAAATAGGAATTTAATTCTCAACAAATCAGGAAAAACACCCAGAAGATTCATACTAGGATCTAAACGTGTTTTTGAAAAATTCTACACGCACAACACAAAAGTCACACAACAAGCTAAACATTACATCACGGAAATGCTGTCAAGTTTATTTAAAAACATTTGGAAACCATTTTTTATATCTAAATTTGCTATATTTTAAACTAATCTTGGTAAATATTTACATAAACAATGAAATCATTTATTTTGTTTAGTGTTTTGTATGCATAACTCAAAATTGAAAAATTTGGGGTGTGACATGCACTTTTAAAGGTAATGGACCAAGATGATACAAGAGAAAAAGGTAATGGACTTGTGGTGCATTTTTCTCAAAAGTAATATTTTTTAATCTTTATCTTTACTCTTTTCAATATCTTTACCTATATATTTTTTTAAAATAAGTAGTAAATACGAGAGACTCGCAACTTTTTCTGTAATTTTTTCAGGATGAACGGCACTACGTATCAATGTGTTAGGCGACGTCCTCATCGATAACGAGACGCCTGTGGTGATTTTATGAACTTCAAGATGTGCCGGCTCATTCCTCTGGAGATGCTCATAGAAATAGAGTTTGCGTATGTGTATTTATAAGGTGAGCGTGCGTACGTGTAGACTTCTACACTATACTATATTCTCAAAAAGAAACTATTGTTTTTCAGATTTTTCTAAAAGAAGTATTGTACCAAGGCACGTAACATATGTGGTGTGGGTAGATGTGTTTGTGCGCACGGGCTGTCGGCGTCCCTCGCAGCTGGTCGCTGTCTAAAGCTGATGGTCGCGTCTGCTTTGTTTTTTCTTTTTTGCCAAGTATATATAGCTATAATAACATGGTACTCTTCCACAAATTTTTTTAGGTTATTATTGACTTTTATAGTTTCTCCCTACCTCCTTAGATCGATGTTTTATTTATTTATTTATTCCATCTTTGTTACGATATGGCGAAGCAAGGTTGAATTAAAACAACTTTATAAGCAGGGTATAACTGTAATACCTAGTTTAAATTTACATAAAAACCTACAAAAATTACAGGAGCTATTTCACACTAATTCTAGGTTTCCATCCAAATTTCACCTTATTTGGATAAGCCTATCATTCTACACAAAAATCACAAGGCAGCACATTATAGGGGACCTAAAAATACTTTGTACTATGAAGTATATCAAACCTCATATTTTACTACATCAAGAGCTATCTTATGGCATATAAATGTCCTACTAAAATTATCAACCCCAAAGTAGTTCTATATAATGCATTTATGAATTATTCCCAGTATAGCTCTAATATCCCACTTGAACTATAACTTCATATTCTTACATAGCAAGCATGCACCACATATTTTTTATAGATAGAGCATCACTATAGAATACTAGAAAAATTAGAATCATATTTTTCTGAGCAACGTAGATTTAGTTATGTATTTCCAAAGATTATAAGCATTTAATATAAATAAATCATATTAAATAAAATTATACAGAAAAGTATCCTAAACATGGCATTTTATATTTTTACCAGGTAGTACACTTCACAAAAAAACTAACAAAATTGGTTTCACTCGATTTGGATAAAAAATGAGCAAGATATGACTTTTGCAAGCTTTTTCACAAAATCTAGAAATTTCATTTATTCAAAAATCCGAACCCTAAAATGCTACGCGTACCCGGAGCTACACCCGGAGGCCGATCTATGCTAGGTTCACCCCGCATATGTACCCAGGATGGTACCCTGCTGACGTCAGTGCCCACGTCAGCGTGGGTCCCTCCTGCCAGTGACCCGGAGGCAGAGGTGGAGCTCCGCCGGCCGGAATCTCGCCTGCGGCGGGGTCTTCGAGGACATGGCCACTACCATCGACACCGCCTCAATGAGACGCACCTATTGAGCCAAGATGTGCAGGCCCAAGCGACCGGAATCGACGACGGCGGCGTAAGGTGGCCAGCGGCGGCTCTACGTACCGGCGGCGTGGCTCAATGCGGCCATAGTAAGGCCGATGGGCGTGCGTGACTGCGAGGTGGGGTGAAGGCAACCGTGATGCGCATAAAGATGGAGGAAAAAGGGAGGGACGGTGGCCCGAGCACGAGCTCGCTGGAGTTCGGCGGCGGACGACGGCGCGCCGGCCAAATCCGGCAGCGGCGATGAGTATCAGCAGGCGTATGGGTTTCCTCGCATCTAGGCGAAGCTAACGCGCAAGATGAATCAAGAAAATGGGGCCAGAGCGAGGCCAGCCATACGGACTGCGAGCTCCACCGGAGCCCCGGCCATGGCGGCGTGAAGGAAAATGGGTCGATTGGGCTCTTATCCTCGACAACGGTGGCTGCGAGCGGGCTTAGAAGATGGCTGGGCTCATTGCGAAGCCGTGCGTGCGAGCTGAGGAAAAAGTGAGGTGGTGGCGAGGTGCTATGGCAGGGCGAGCTCATGGCGGCGGCGATGGCGGGCTTGCAGCCGTGGCTGTGGGCGTGAAGAGGAGTGGTGGGTGGCGAGGGAGCGAGTGGAGATGCGAGTGATGATATAGGTGACCTGGTGCCCTCCAATTTTGATCAGATGGCCGCTGTCATGGGCGAGCAGGAGGAGGGAATAGGGCGGCGGCCATGGCGCCCGGCGCAGCGATGGCAGGCGGGTAGCGGGGAAGCAAGGGCGTGTAGGCAAGCATGCGCGTGGGTGCTCAAGTACCCGTCCACGTGCTCGATGGTGGCGTCGCGTAGTGCTTGGTCGGGCTCGGCATGGTAGCCAGCAGCGGGCGAAGCACTCATGTGCGTGCTGCGACGCTGCCGCCGGCTTGCTGCATGTTGCAGCGCTGCTGCTGCCGCGGCGGCAGGCGATGGCGTGGCAGGGCACTAAAGTGCGCGTGCGCGTGCTCGCTGGCGCGCTGGCTGGCTCACCGTGACGCGCGGCTATGGCATCGCTGCGGTGCTTTGGCGTGGGGCAGCAGAGAAGAAAGGGGAAAAGAGAGAAGGAGGGGATGACAACATGTGGGGCCCGGTGGGTCCCACCCTTATTATTTTGAACTGGATTTTTGATTTGGTGTAGCGCCCAAACCGTGCCAAATTTGGAGAAAGTTTGAATACAAAAGTTGTTCCTTTTGAAAAGTAAAACATTTCATATATAGGAAGTTTTGGCTAGTTTGGCTTATTTTTGAAAATATGAATTTAGGTCAAAAATCTATTTAAAAAATAATAATTTATATATATATGTGCAACTGTTTTTGGCATTTTTGAAGACATTAAAAGCATTTTCATGAGATGCACATTAAACAACTTTTGTTTCTTATATTTTTCTCTACAAGTCATATTAAGGGTCCAAATTAAGATAAGCAATGTGGCTACACTTTCTAGTTTAGGTCAAGCAATCACAACTAGGGTAAATAAATCCCAGTTTTGCAATACTTGATTTTTAAACCACATGACCAAGCAAACATTGACCCTAATACACTTTTAAACATGTTTAAGTCCTAACCACAATCATTTGCACACATTCATTACAATCCTGCATCTAGGTCAAACCATTTGAACCGAATGCAAGCGAACATCAAGCAAAGCATGCCATGAATGTGATTTGATGCAAATGATATGATCATGCTCGTGAAGTGCGGTGCAAAGATGTAATTAACACCAGGTGTGTTATAGGGGATGCGTACATGGTATACTACTCGCGGGCGGTTTGGTGGTTTGGCCTCAAAACTATCGGCGACGGTTTGGTGGTATTGCCTCAAGACCACTGGTGGCGCATTTCGTCGGTTTGCGCCTCAAAACCCGGGCGGAGGTCCCGATGCGGACGGACGGCATGTGGTGGCATCGGGCCGATTGCGTCGAAATAAGGCTACCGATGAGAAGGCGTGGTGGGCGTTGGATCTGGAGAACCAAGTGTTGGACCATTATGCCCATGAAGCTAGGTGGTTCAACTTAATGTACCCAAGGGCAAATTGGGGATATGTAATAAGCCCAGGCAATAAAATAGGATAAATGGGCACCCATCCCCTCACCTCTCTCATTACAGTTGTTCATTCCCAGGGTTTTTTAGTCTATAGTTCTTCTATGTGAGTGAGGTCTATAACTCTATAGTGTTTGTTCATGGGAAGAGCACCCCCGTATTGTGCTCGTGCCCTCTGGGCTTTTGGATTCACAGAATTCATGTGATGGATTTTGTGTTTTTGCTTGTTCATCCTGAGCTTCCTCTCCCCCTCTCTATTTCGAGCTCGGATTCTTCATTTCTTGGTTGTTTGACTCCGTTTTTCTTGCATTGATTCATACTATGATGTGAGAGGATCAATCCCACCGAAGAGTTTATGCTAATTCCTCACAAGCGCATAGATCGGAACAGTTTTGTGTTCATGGTGAGTTCTTGGTCGTTTTTCACCCCCTTTGTGAATTCTCAAGATTCTCTTTGAATTGAGCCAGTTCCTTTGAGGATAGCTTCACAGCTGCATAAGGAACATCTCTTCCAAATCTTGTTGCAGTTGGTGTTGATTCGAGAGAGATCGGGTTGATTCTTCGTGAGAGGCGATTTTCGGGTGATTTTCTGGACCACCGCCGACAGTCCGCGCCTTGGTCGACGGACAGTTCGGACGTCGGGGTTCAGCCAAGGCTGTTCTTCATTTTGCTGACGTGGCTTTTGTCTGCTACAGCGGACAGTCTAGGGTGCCACCGCAGACAATCCGACGGCTGGAAGTTCGAGCCAGTGGCTTTCGCGTCTGGTCTGTTGAGTGAGCGCGGATAGGCCGCAGGTCATACCGCGGACAGTCCGGGACTCCTCCAGCCCAGAACCGAGCTCTCGACTTCTAGTTTAATTTCTAGGATTTTGACCTACGGATAGTTCGGACTAAAATTCCGGACAGTCCAATGGTGTTCTGCGTCAGCAGTTCAGAGTCTGTTCTAGAAGTTTGGTTTTTGGATTTTGAACCGCAGACAGTCCAGCGTCCTAACCGTGGACAGTCCGACGGTCATTTGTCTTCTCTGTCCAGAACCTGTTCTGATCTGTTTGAGTTTTGAATCTTTGCCCGCGGACAGTCCAGCCCTGGACTCTGGGACAGTTCGACTTTGACGGCCTGATACCGCAAACAGTCTGCCCCCTGTGTAATGAAGCTGAGTTTTTCTGGTTCGTACTCATTCGATCTTTGATCGTTCTTAGAGTTGTTTCTTGGCTCTTGTGGTGACCTGTTATGTTCTTTGGAAACATCTATCCTCTCAATAGGGCCATGGTCATTATTGTGTTGTGTGTTTGCTTCTTGGGATGTTTGTTGAGTCAAAGACCTAAAAGTTTCGAAAGAAATTTTGAGGCTCCCATTCACCCCCCTCTGATCGCCAATCTGGTCCTTCAAACACCACCAGCCTTAATTAGCTGGATAGGGTGAAGTCCAGAAGAAGCAACAATT
The DNA here is from genome assembly GCA_023333625.1 of Bothriochloa decipiens. Lineage (NCBI taxonomy): Eukaryota > Viridiplantae > Streptophyta > Magnoliopsida > Poales > Poaceae > Bothriochloa > Bothriochloa decipiens. Next base: position 13,030,488 of record CM041639.1, on the reverse strand, counting down.
TTTAGATCATCAGTAAAAGTTGTGAGTTCCTGTAAATAGATCCAATGTCTCGTACAAGCAGAGGATATATACATGTATACATGATCAAGATTTGCATGTTCGGCTATCAAGGGCACTCATGCACTACAAAGAGCGCTGATTTGCCAAGTGCAAAATGCTTTGCCGAGTGCAATTCTACAGACACTCGGCAAAGGTTGTCATTGCTGAGTGCCGGTTATGGAGGCACTCGGCAAAGCAGCCTTTGCCAATACTCAGCAAAGGACGGCCGTTGGCAAAGACTGACGGCGGGACGACGCACACCTAACGTCAGCCTTTTGTCGAGTTCTCGCTGTTAGGCGCTGGACAAAGAATTTATTATTTTTATTTTAAAAAATCTTTGCCTAGTGCACTGTGCTGGCACTCGGCAAAGGCCTTCTTTACCGAGTGTTCTTCCTGATACTCGACAAAGGCCTTCTTTGCCGAGTATCCTTGTTGGCACTCAGCAAAATATTTTTTTTATTTTTTTGAGTCCATTTTGTTTTAGGAACTCCGAAAATCATAAAACTTGTCGATGTGTCGTGTTATCGTACGTGGAGGTTGTGGTAAAAACTGAGAAGGTTTTGAGCAAGTTGTGATGACAGATGTCTAAAAAATTTCCTATTTGCCGAGTGCCCTGGCCTTGGCACTCTGCATCGCCAAACACCAGCTTTGCCGAGTGCCAGGGCAAGAGCACTCGGCAAAGAAAAAAAAAATTCTTTGTCGAGGGCCTGACCAGGCACTCGGCAAATAAATTACTTAAAAAAATAAAATTCTTTGCCGAGTGCCTAGTCAGGGGCGCTCGGCAAAGAAATTACAGAAAAAAGAAAAAATTCTTTGTCGAGTGCCTGGCCAGAGGCACTCGGCAAAGCAACCTGTCACGGCGCGGCGCCGGGACGTCCGCTTTTGTTTGCCGAGTGCCGGGAATTGCACTCGGCAAAGACTTTGCCGAGTGCCCGATTGAAAGCACTCGGCAAAGACATCTTTGCCGGAGTGCTGCACTCGGCAATGGCTTCGCCGAATGCAAAACAGTCTTTGTCAAGTGTATTAGGCACTCGACAAATCGTCTGTCTCGAGTAGTGATGGGAGTAGTGCTAAGAAAAAAGGCACTCATGGGAAGTACGGCCAATTAATATGGCCACCCATATTTGGAAAATATCACGTGCAAGCCAAATAGATCAAAAGACTGCATGTATTAACAAAGGAATATTTTATTTGGCCAAGCTATGCAAGGGGGTAAAGAGGAATCATTTGATGGAGTTCACACATGGAGTCTAAAGGAAGCACGTATAGTGCTCACGCAAATCGACTAATCAGAAGAAGGAATCGGCTATTCTGACCCAAATGCCGATATATGGTACACGGGCCAGTAAAAGCCGATGAGATCATTTTCCACGTGCGACTGGGAAAATCAAGAATCCAAATGCATCGCATTGAGTTGAACTCTATCTGTTACCCATTTCCATCAATTCCAGGAACAAGATGAACAGAGATCGGCTGGGAGGCCGGTACACGGTTCAGTTTACTATTCGACTACTGCATCAGGTGATCCGGCCTGGCCAACACGACATGGCCGTCTCAGGTATATAGGGCTACCGCAGCGAAAGGCACGTAGACGACCCTCGGTGGAAAGAGTTTCAAGACGCAGGAGATCTAAACATAGAATCCAGGTCCCTTCGACCCTACCATGAAAATAAAGCTAAAAGATTCAGGAAAGTGGACATACCATGATAGGAGAGGATTGGGATATATCCGGCTTATTGAGATATGCTCATACCTGGCCGATTGCTGCGGGGACAGACTCCAACAAGTGTAGACGTGCCCAGATTGAGAAAACAAGAAGACAATGAAGCCAGCCGGACAACAGAATCCAGGCTTTGCAAATCTTCGGGCCTCGACCTATCAGCCATGGATCCTGGCTTGACAGGGTTGGAGGACGGCTTGGTGTAGTCCCCTGTTCGTCTGTCGTATAGTCGCAAATTCCCTTATGAAATCACAATCTCGTGTATCTTAGTGTCGGAAGGGCTTCGGTAACCGTGGGTTACTATCCCCTCTATTTTATTGTACTTGCAAACTTGTTTGTGCTTAATGAAATACGCTCTTCGGCATGCTCTTAAAAAATGTATGTGTGTGCACATGGCTGGCGCAGGTCACGTATACCTGAATATTTGTTGAAGAAAGCAATGAGGAGCATTCAAGATTTATTTTGAATCAAGAGATTGTTAGAAAACAAAGCAGCAGCCAGTGCCACGGATTGACGATGAGGCTAGCAGTAGATTTTCTAGAGGATTATTAAAAGCCAGAGTGCTATTTCCAAATTTGCAAAAAGGCATCTGCTTTGGTTAGTTCGTTCCCATCAGTGTGTACACCAGCAAGTGTCATGCTATGATCTGGTCGTCATCGAGACAAACACTGAGAAGGACATTGAGAAGAATACGTTCGGTGTTTCAAACTCCTGCTTCGGCTACGCATCGGGCCCGGGGGGGGCCGGGGGGGGGGGGGGCTGAACCTACCGTGTGCACGCATCTGCACGCCGCCAAACTCTTCTTCAACCTTACGGCACACTCAACATCGACTTCGTCGCCGTGATGTTCTTCAGGGCTACCCATAAGCTGCCTAACGACGTGCTCAGCTAGAAGTTCCGATCCTCAATAAGAAGGGAAAACCAAGGATACAAGGATCGGTCCGACAATATATGTGAGAAGCAATAGGCTCGGAAGGCTTGTTCTAAACGGGAATAACATATATGAAGAAAAATCATCACGGGAGGTTACGAAGGATGTCAAGCCGATAAGGGACCTTCGGCTGAATTTTGTTATTGGCATACTATGAAAGATGATAGAAGATTAGTTACCAATGAGGTGGTTGTTGCCGATGGAATTGCAACGATGAAACAAAGGTACTCATGGTCGAGCAGGCGTCGAGAAGGAAGAACGCATCAGCCATCAGCTCGGAGAATCCAGGTGTAGATGTGCAGTGCAGCACAATTTTATTTATCTGATGAAGGTCCTGGCTGGTTGGAAGAAAAATTGGCTAAGGTACAGATGCGAGTCACAAGATGTCTAGCTGATTGCTTCCTGAATGGGGGTTCACTATGAAGATATCAAATCCCTTCACGGCGCATGATGATCACAGCTGAACAAGATCCGTGTTCGGCTAGAAGACCAATGAAGAGATCATTATCGAATCAGAAGCCATATGTTGCCATTCAAAAGTCTCAAGGATAAAATTCAGGATGTACTGTCGGGGATGTCAGCAATTTATAAACGACATAGGAGTGCAGAACATTGCCCCAAGTCTGCTTCTCATTATATTGCATGAATGCTACATTTGGACAGCCATCAGCTGATCGGTAAAAGACAGAACATGAAGCTAACGAAGGTCGAAACAACCAATCAATGATTGTTGTCATTACAGGTGGAGTCAATGAGGGACACGAAGACAGTCGGTTGGTTTATATCAGAAACTGTAGCGCCAGTTGGCCACTAGTCCGTCCCGTCGCGCTTGGATCCAACGACAACATCTTTGCTAGTGACTTCGAACAAGATTGAAGTGTGCACTGCTGATTGGCTTGATGAGGACATTATGACGGCATGGCCATGTCATATATATACTCCCTTTTCTCTTTGGAAATAAATCTGAAATGCACATCATGTCATCATCACCACCGAAGCGAAGAGGGTGCATATGCAACAGCAACGAGTTCAGATCCTTGTTCCTATTGTGGTAGTAACATTGATGGTGCAGCATTTACAAGAGCCGATCATCGGACGATCAGATTGCTTTTGACTGTCGGCTATATATTACTACAACCGACATGCATGTCTGCGATGAGGTGGTCTTCAGTATATAGACCGGAGTTAGAATCAGAGAAGTTACGAGATCTGAAGCGGCCGATCATTTGCAAAAAGAGTTGATATGTTACATGTGTGATCGGCTCAAATATTTTCAACCAAGACGTCCCGGTCACACGCACGTACAGATCGCTGTGTGCATACACATGCGCATGCTGTGCAAAGGGCCCCGCGCCCCGGAGCTCGTGACGGGGTAGGGCGGAGCAGGCTGCAGGCAGCGCGGCGCCCAGCGGAGCTCGCTCGCGCGGCCGCCCGCGGCGTCCGAGCCCTCGTCGACGACGGCGAGCGCGCGCTACTTCCTTGTGCGACGCCCAGCGCCCGGCCTCCCCCGCATCCGGCGGTGTCGCCCGCGTGGCTACGGAGCCCGCGCTGCGCCCTTCTTCTTCGCGGGCCGCGGCAGCGCGTGCACACAGCACCGATCCGTGCACCATGGCCAGGGCTACTAGTGGCCAAGCTCGCGCACCAATACGTGCAGCTGCCGGCCGTGAAGGGTGGGGCGGGCAGCTTTGCTTTGCCAATTGCTACCGCCTACCGTCCAGGGGAGCAGGAGCACCAGCGCTGCGATGGACAAGAGACGAGGGCGGACGGATGCATGGCCGGGCCAGGGAGCATTTTTTTTTTTGACCGTGCATGGCCACGAGTCCAACGGACCATTCCTGTTCGTGCGTGACAAGTTCTGAGCCGGCTCCAGTTGTGTCACGCCCAGACTTCTCCCACCCGTACGTGACTTCTCTTTGCAGTTTGCAGGCGATGGGATTTCAGTTCTTTGCACGTTTGCAGTCGGTGAGTCTGTGGTAGGTTCATGCTAAACCATTGCAGCATCTCCATCATTTCAATTTATGATTCATACCACCTTCCAAATTAAGATATCACTAACTGGAGGCTTCAACCAAACAATTTTCATCAGACGCGCTAGAAAAAATACTAAAACATCACACCTCATTTCTCTTACGACGGTTGGTTTGTTCGATGCGCTTTGTGATGTGTGCGACAGGTTATGTTTTGTGTTAACACTTCTTATACTTTGTTATTTGCGCTAACATGTCTTGAACTTTGTTAATTGTGATTTGAGACAATAAACACCTCTTATTTGTCCTTGTCCTTTCATAGAAAAAAGTACCTCTTATGATCTGTGATAAAACAGGTTGAAATCTATTATTTGTGATTGTGGCAACACACAAATCTTATTTGTCCTTGTCATTTTATAAAAAATATTGTCTATTGTGATGTATGATAAAAACATATTGAAATCTCTTATATATCAAAGCAGATTACAGATCTGACCTTGGATGATGATTCAAGGGCCCTGGACATCGTAAAAAAAAGTTAACTACATTTTTCTTGCGAATGAAATATAACAACTTCCTTAGTTTTCTAAGAAAAATAAAAAGTTTGACGTACAAGAAAATCTTTTCTTGAGCGCCATTCCAGACAATCCCTTGGTACGCATTGGTTAATATAACCATATTAGATTGGCCTATCTCACGTCCGGGGCTGCAGGCCGTGAAGGATGGTGGGGCGGGCAGCCTTGCTTTGCCACCGTCCGAGGGAGCACGAACATTGATGCATGCATTGAACACGTACAGACGAGAGCGGACGGCTGTTGAACACAGACTCTTGCATCTACAGGTTGGCTCATTGATGCGATTTCATGACCTGGCTCCCGACGGCTTCAGGTCTGTGCTTCTGATTAAAGAAGACACGGACTTTGGGATTCAAAAATGGACCCCCATAAATAAAAAAATACATCTATAGCTACTGTGTACTGCGTTGGCAGCAGGGCACATCGTCAGTTCGTGTGCGTGGTGAAAAAAAATACAAAAAAAAAAAAATCAACGGAGCCACGTACAAGCGTCTTTGCTTTGGCCGCCAGGTTCATTCGTGTGCTTTCTAAAACACTTTCAATTGGACAAAGAAGTCTAAGCTCATAAAAAATGTTCCACGGACTACTTTCAATTGCAGTTCACAAAACATGAGCTGCATAAATTCACATCAGTCCTGTTAACCTAAGTTCGTATTAGTTTCTATAGTAGGAGTATGCTGTTGTTCCTATCCTTACTTCTATCCTGTTAACCTAAGTCCATATTAATTTTCTACAGTTGTTAAGAACAACATAGAACTAAACCATTTTAATTTTGTATGTGTATCTACACGATCCTTGATATATACATACATGAAAAGGATACATATTCAGTTGTTCCTGCCATTTTTTCGGGTGATGCATATATTACACCGTGCTATATTCCGTGAGGTGTTAACCCCAATTAAGATAGAATAGATCTGACACCATGCTATCATGTTGTTTCTTTGGAATAAATAATTGCAGCACATCCTAATAATCATACCACTAACAAGGGATAAAATGTTACAATACAAGATCAAGTAATAGTTTGTTTTATCTATACCTTAATCTTTTCTAACCATTTTTATGTTTCTTATATCCTAGGAGCCTTATTCGGATTGGATGGTATAGGAAAAACTTGCCACAAGAGCAGGAGGAGGCAGGAGACGTCATGGGGTGGAGATGGACGCCCTGATCATTTCTTCGCGTTTGAATATTTCAAATGGTTCACAATACTATATTAGGTTCGATTGCATGGAGCAGAGGCTCTAGTCGTCAGCGCTGTATAGAGGGGTCGACAGCGACAACTAGACCCTCTTATCCGCAACAACCAGACCCTCTAATCCATGCAATAAAACCTAATATAGTATTGTGAACCAACTCCGAGATGGTAGGCCGTGAAGTGGACGGAGATACTGGTTGCTTTGGTTTTGAAGTTGGCTGACAGCCTTGCGTGGCAATCGATCTGGTGGCCGAGGGTGGACAGAGAGCGAGAGCGCGAGAGAGATAGCGACCTCGTGGAGAAGGAAGCGCTAGCGTCTCGGGACGTGAGTAGAACACACGAGGAATTGAAAGAGAAAGTGGTAGGACGAGGAAGAGCGAGCACCGCCAAGAGGTTTAATACTCCCTCCGTCCCAGAAAACATGTAATTGTTGGAAACGTGTCATTCAAGCTGCGTCAATTTTAACTAAATTTATAAAAAATATTAATAATTATATCTCGAAATAAATTTATTAAAAAATTAGATTTAAACGGCTCGGCTCCGGCCCGTGCCCGGCAGCTGCCGCAGGCCTAAGCGCATGCTCTAAGGTTTGGAGCCAGCTCAAGCCGTGTAGACATCGAAAGGCTTTGTCAGAGTCGGATCCCATCAACTAGAGAGAGAGGTGTGTGTGGTAGTGTAGACTGTAGTGTGTGCCGTACCGGCGACCGGCGTGGCGTGGTACAGCGCTGAGTCGGGCACTGTGTGTGTGGTAGCTGATGACCAGTCCCGCTGCATTTGAGTTCGGGCAGAGCATCAGCAGGCTTTTCTTAACTTGAATCAAATTTGTAAAGCTATTATAAGCACTGCTGTACCAACACTGAACGATACAAGAGATTAAACTAAACAGAGGCCTTGTTGAGATACCAAAATTAGTATCCCAATTCTGCATAGTGAGTGTTCCGTTACACTGTAGTAATTTTGTTTTTATTTAATAATAATTGTCTAAATATTAATTAATTAGGCTTAAGATGTTCGTCTCGTAAAGTACAACAAAACTGTGCAATTAATTTTTTATTTCATCTATATTTAGTAGTTCATACATGTGCCGATATTTTGATGTGACGAAAAATAAAAATTCTATATAGTAAATTTTAGATACCAATTTTGGTATATAAACAAAGCCAGACTCAACGAACACCTCCAAAGCGCATGCACGCAGCACCGATCCGTGCAGCTGCAGCAGGCCGTGATTCTTTAATTTGTCACCATCCAAGGGAGCTGTAGCGTTCGTTGCATTGGATAGGACGGAGGCCTGCGCCTGCATTTAATAAAAATACTCAACCGTGAAGCCATTGGCTTGAACCCTAGCTAGTTTTCTCACGTCAGCAACTCAACATCCAGTCCCTCTCCCGGCAGCGGCTATGGCAGGCGCCTTGGGCGGTGGCGCGGCGGCGGCCGTAGGTGCGGGCGAGCGCGCCCAGCAGTCCTCATCTTCTAGCACGGCGGCGGCGCGGCGAGGCCACCCCGTAGCACGGCGGCGGCTGCAGGCGCGGGCGAGCGCCCCCGGCTCTCCAGCTTCCTCCTCTCTTGGCTCCAGACACGGGTACGAGGCAAGGGCGGCAGCACGGCGCCCAGGCGAGCAGAGCAGGTGAAGGTGGCCTCCCTCCATGCTCCTCCTGTCTTTCCCTTGCCGGTGCCCAACATTGACCTGCTTGTCTGCTTTGCTGGATCAACCCAGGGCCTCCATGGCCGGATCTGGTCGTTCCCCCACTAATAAGTCTGTAGTAGAGCACCAAGCATGAAGCTTTGGTGGTCTCCATGGCCGAATCCAGTGCCTCCTTCTTCTTGCCTGCTGGTTTGCATCATCTAAATCTGAGGTATCTCATATCAGCATGCAAACCATCGACGTTGTGCTAGATTGTTGGGTGCAACAGTTTCCTGCCCATCCACTTATGCTTGCTTGCCAACTACCTGCTTGAGAAAATGACTAAACCGATACAGATCAGTTCAGCTTATACTGTATTGTAACACAAAGAAAATCAACTAATAGAGATATAATGATGTCTCTTTAAGCATTGTATAGCAAGTTTATTCAGTCTCTTAATTGACTTTTGTTTTCGTTGTGTTGGCTTGATTTGATTATGAGCTTTGGCCTTTGTGACAATGTGCTGTGTAAGAACGATTATGATATGCAACTATGCAAGCCAATAATTGGTCCATTTTCGGCAGAAAAAGGTTTGTTCAGTTTCTAATAGTATTTTTCTTGGTAATTTGTATTAGTAATGGACAAGCATAATGCAGTATTACATCTAAGAATATTTGAAGGCCATATTTTTTGAGCCATACCATACAAAGAGGTTACTTTTCAGTTTTCCGTTTTCTATGTTCAATGACTTAATTATCTAGGATTAAATTCGCCAAGTATTGAAATAATTGCATATTACTCAGGTATTGGAATTTAGGATCTTGATAAGAAGTTGGTCCTATGAAAAATACCAGGTAAGTGGACAAATTTTGCCAGCCTTTCGTTTTATATATATATATATATATATATATATATATATATGTCACAATTCATTAACATTTTTACTTCGTATTTTCATTTGTAGCCAAGAAATCTAACATTCAATTCATGAATTGGTGTCCGCTTTCAGGTTTCAGTGTGAGAACTAAGAACAATTCATGAATTGATGTCAGCTTTACAGAAAACTCCCATTTCAATATTAAAGCTGGCTGCAATAAGGTAATAACTTGAACAATGTCACTGTCATGGTTGGATGACTGCGATTACCTATGAGTTGCCTAATTAGTCTGCTCGGTTGTTTTTGTACTTCTATATTTTTTCTTTACTCTTGCACAAAGGTTGCAAGACTAGATGTCCTTAAAAAGCTTCAATGATATTTTTTTTGTTCCTAATTCAGTAAGCTACTTCAGATGCTTTCGCAGAATGTTTTCCCATATATAGCATGGCTCTAAAAACATTATTGTACCAAATTATAGTTTTGGTTCAGAATTGTGCACCTCTTGTTTATCTGATAGGTTCTTCTTGCATTAAGCAATTGCTGGAAATAGCATCATTACATATTAGCTTATCACCTTGCCGTAAAGGACATGACCTCCTTATATTCTGACACTTTCATTAGTTGCTGGTGTGTGTAATTTCATTCTACAGATCTGAAAAAGGAAGCCATTTCCCTTTTTTTTTGGAAAATATATGACTCTTCACAGTGCCTACTAATTCTTTTCCATGGATATGAAAAAATTAGAATTGTTTCGCAAAATATTTCAGAACAACGCTTTTAGCAAAATGGCTCTAAAAGCATTATTGTACCAATTTACAGTTTTGGTTGGGAATTCTTCACCTCTTCTTTATCTGATAGATTCTTTCTTCCTTCTAGCAAGCAATTGCTGAAAGTAGCATCATTTATAAGCAGTTTCAGAATAAGCTTTTTTCATATTGCTGTTAAAGTCTTTCACATTTGGCAATTAACATTTATTAGTGGTTAGCAAATATAATGCATGGGCTGACCTACCTCTCCTATTTCGAGTATGGAATGAAATGGTTCAATCCAATATTCTCTTCCATTTAATGGTTCAGGACATGTGAAAGTAGCTTAAGCGTTAGTTAATAATCTTATTCAGTAGAACAACTGTTAGACCTTCCCTACCTGAGACAGCTAAAATATTTATACACATGATATTATTTTAAATCTAGCCAGCAATGGATTGTTTCACTGCTCTTTGAAGAGATACATATCTGTAATGCATTGTGTAGCCATATATTTGGAGTTCTGTTGAAGGTTGGTCCTTCCTTTATAGTGCAACGGCAATACAAATGAAACTTTTGGGATTTCTGAACAATCTTCCATGGTGGTATTCAATGAGCAGATCTTATATTGATGGCCTCCAAGGTCATGTATAGAACTTAGATAACATTGTTTTTGTGAGCTCACTCGTGTCTCTAAAAAGTTCTTTTTATTAAGAAACGATGTCACCCATGTTTCCTGTACCTCTAACTTCAATAGAAACATCTTCTAAGTCCTCCCACCAAGACTCTAACCTTGTTTGATGTTTTCGATGTTATTTACCAGCTGAAGAAGTGGGCTATGACAGGGAAGTGCTTCAGCGAGCCTACAATTAGCAGCATAGAGGTACCATTCGTTGCAGAGTACACCTTTCCTACATGAACAACTAACTGATCTTACTTGACTCTGCCACACAGCCAATATGAGGCTTCAACGTGCAAGGTACTGCAGACACCCATGGGACAGCAACTCCTATTGCTACACCGCTTCTTCCGACAAGCCTTTCTACCTACCCAGAGGCATATCAGTAGCCTCAACTTTGTCACACTAACAACACACTAACATCAAACACGCTGATCTTTTATATATGAGCTTTTCAGATTTTTTGCCCGGCCGCCAGCAGCTTCAAATCGGATCGCAGCTGGCTTCTGTACCGAAGGCATGACAACCTCTCGAAGCTCAGGGCTTACATCGCTTTCCTTCGCTATTATAACTGAGCGTGTGCTGTTGTGACTTTTGCCACGTGCAATCTGCTATGTACGGGAGACCCAGCACCTGTCGTAGAACCTAAATATGTTGCCCTAAATGATGTTTGTGTATGCTACGATGTGGAACTGAACGTCTTCTGACCGACCGAACAATTGCATCCATCGCGAGATGATGCTGGCCCTTCTGTAATATTGGCTACACTTTAAACTATGTCTTCTTTAATATGTATATATGTGGTGTTCATCCATCTACTGTATGTCTGATTAAACAACGTTGGTTACACCATATCTGCGGCACAGACCCCGCGTGCATGGGCGCGCGCCAATGACTAGTCATGAAGAGAGACAGAGCGGACGGCGGCCTGTCAAGAGTTGGGCCATCACTCTGGCGGTGCACTCATGCCGCCTTCACACAGTGGCGGTGCACAGCTGGGTGGAGGAGCTGCAGCTTTGCTTTGGCCTGGTTCGTTCAACGCCACCATCAAAGATTCCTGGGGGAAAGACGGACGGCATTGATCTGATTTTCCCATGGATTTATACGAACGTAGTATTTCCTACCCGATATCCGACGAGGAATTGAACTTGCCTTCCCACCGTGTATGGTATGGATGCCAGCAAACTTGAATGAAGGACATATCCGGCTGACAGAAGAAATGCTCGAGAGGTTTGGAAAGCGCCTGCTTGTTGAATCCCATCGACTGCAAAAGCCGGGTGAGTAGAATCGATGCTGGGAGCCGTGCATTGGCTGCAGCCCCCTTGGCCAAAAATGCATGGACCATGTATGTTTCTTTTGCTATTATTAGTACACAATTAATACAATTTCTATGATATTTGTCTATTATTATTATTATGTATTTAGTATAATTTTTATGTTCTTTATTTATCTATTATTGGTACATAGTTAGTATAATTTTCGCCTTGTAGTATTGTTTAGTCCCCCCTCGGTCCGTTTCTGTATCATTGGAGCCGTGCATACCCCGGTCTCATCACCTACATGCACGCTATGTCCCGTAAGCAAAACGTCGTCGCCCACTCCACCGAACGCCAGAGCTAGCTTGCCTTTTTTTTTTCCTCCTCATTTCAATCAAAGTTCCCAAAACATCTTGTGAAACAAGTTTTGCCTTGTAGACAGCGTGCAAACGCTACTCAACAATACAGCATGCAAATTTCTGTCTAAAAAGGTTGGTCATATATAACATCGTCCGTCCATTTATATAATCCTAGCTACTATATGTTCTGCGGTATTTGATCACGAGAACAGATAAATAAATAAAATCCACTCTACATTATGCTTGTATATATATGACAAAGCAATGGGTTAGACTCTCTAATTTACCTATTTTCAAACAACCCTCGTCCCCTTACAACATCGATCGAGCACCAGCGATGTTCCCTATTTATCTTCTCTCTGTTCTCGTACATATTACATAGTTTTGTCTAATGGTCATCTTTTATAGGATTGTTCGGCAGTAGTATATGACTATTTCTTACGTATTGTTTTGCCATGCAGCGGTGGACCGGACTGATGAATGAAGCAGCGTGCATGAGCACACCAAGGCATGGATTGGTATCTTGGATGGTGGGTGGAGCGTGCATGCATGGTGCAGCGTCAGCGTGCCTCTGCGCAGTTGATGCATCGACGAGTAAAGATCTCTTGTGACAACAGTACGTACGTACAATCTCTCAGCTCTTCATGTCGTCGTTATTTAAAACATCCGTCTTCCCTATGCCTTCTTCTCACGTCCAAACTGGACACGCTGAGGCGCTTCCTCTCCTCAAGGCCGCTCTCGGTCTCACCTCCACGCCACCTCTTCTAGTAACACATCCATCGATCACCACGCAAAGGCTTCTATCCAGTTCAAAACCAAATAACCAACATCTCAACCCACTTCACAGTCTGCCATTCCCGTTCGCCACCTTTCTCCTAGATCAGAGTTGCGTAGGTGTCACTACCGGAATCGTCTGGTTTGCTGAATGTCTGACGCACTCGATAAAGAGCGCACGGCAGGCCGGCTATATTGGCAAAGAGCCCTTTGCCTCCTTTGTTGGGGGTGCTAATATAACCTAGCCATCAACAAAGTCGCAGTGATGGTGAGAGCTACGGTGGGCTTTGCCGAGTGCCAAGGTCGGCTCGCGCCAGGTCACACTCACAACGAGCATAGACGCAAGCCTGACGAGCGTCATCTCGCTCAGTCGAGGCGCCTTTCAACGGTGTCAGAACTCAGCTGCAGTCTCACGACTTCGCCCCTCAGTCACTAGCTTCTAAGCAGTCAACCTGAAGGTTGCTGATGATGCCTCGGAGGGAAGCGATCCCCTCGTGGACAGCAGCGAGCTCAGCCTCGGCCGGCCGTGTTGGCACGGCTTAGGAACCTTCTCCCTCTCTCGACCGCTTGTGCACCCCTACTACAAGTTTGATGCATAGCAATATGAGCTCATGCTCGGACTGGACGTAAGGATTCTTCATGAACCTGTATAAATCACGTGTCCACCGTGCATACCATCGAAGCCCGCGTACGCGCATCTAAATACTTGTCGCTCTGCCTGACTGCCGGTTACGAGACACCAACACTTTCTATATGACATATTCTAAAGATAAAATAATTACACATAAATAATCTGCAGAATCCTAAGAGACTTGTAGGACTAGAAAAGCATATCCCAAACAACAAACTTGGACAAAGAAGTCTAACTGTCTATGCACACAAAAAATGTTCCAGGGACTACTTTCAATTGCAGCTCACAAAACATGAGCTGCATAAATTCACATCAGTCCTGTTAACCTAAGTTCATTTTAGTTTTCTACAGTATGCTGTTGTTCCTATCCTTGCTTCTATCTTCAGCACATGACAGAAGAAAGTCATTCCTGTTAACCTAAGTTCATATTAATTTTCTACAGTTGTTGAGAACAATATAAAACTAAACCATTTTAATTTTGTATGTGTATCTACAGGGGATCCTTGATATATACATACATGAAAAGGATACATACAGCTGTTCCTGCCATTTTTTTCCGGTGACACATATAGACACCGTGCTATATTCCGTGAGGTGTTAACCCCAATTAAGAAAGAATAGATCTGACACCATGCTATCATGCCGTTTCTTTGGAGTAAATAATTGCAGCACATCCTGATAATCATACTGCTAACAAGGGATATAATGTTACAATACAAGATCAAGTAGTAGTATGTTTTATCTATACGCTAATCTTTTCTAACCATTTTTATGTGAGCCTTATTCGGATTGGATGGTATAGGAAAAAACCTGCCATGGGAAGCAGGAGGAGGCAGGGGATGTCATGGGGTGGAGATTGACGCCCTGACCATTTCTCCGCGTTCAGATATTGCAGACATAGTGCACAATACTACAATAGGTTCGATTGCATGGACAAGAGGGTCTAGTCATCGTCGTTGTCGACCCCTTTATTGGCCGTGGCAATCTTCTCGACAGTGCGGTTAACGATGACCTTCCTTCCGACTGGGTTGGACATGATGAAGAACGACATATCAATTTTTTGTCTGTGGTGATCTCACCCATAGGAAGCCACAGATCTGGAGTCGACTCATTTACACCAAGCTCTAGCTATCTACAACACTTTGTACACCAAGCTCTGCCATCTACACCACTTTGTTAATCCCTATCTGATGTGCACCCAGCCAGCGTTGCTTTGCCGTTGAAGCCCAAAAGTTCTCAAAGGACCTTGTGTTGCTAGAAGTCCAAATATGCATTGTTAGGGTCTATATCATCGCATAATTATACGTTGCTAGGGTGCATTGCTAGGACCTATAGCAACATATACATATGGGTTGGTGACAGGGTCATAAAAGTATTGAAAGGTAGAAACGAAAAACTTCTAATAGTACCTACTCCCTCTTTGCCAAAATGTCTGTCGTTTTCGGTTTTCGTGCCATAAGTTTGACTCGATTTATATAAAATACGTGCAAGATTTATATTTCAAAATAAATTTATTAAAAAATTAGATTCAAAGATCTTTTTAATGATATTAATTATATGTTATAAATATTAATAATTTTTAATATATAATTGCTTGCGGTAGTTTTTTGGGAAGCACAAGTGACAAACATTTTGGAACAGAGGGAGCACGCTTGTATGTGTTGCTGATACAATAAGCAACATTTTTTCATGATTTATTAAAAATATTTTATTAGATTATTTCTTTTTATTATTTGTACGGTGACAAAATAACTTTGTCACGTATAAGCATTATAACACACATCATCACATCTCTTGAAAATGCTCTTTCATTAACAAATAATAATTGTACGATACATTCATATTTTGTGACTACAATCAACTAAGTTAGAACCATCTAACTATAGTGTACAGTACACGTCTTGTCAAATAAACATGTCTGTTTATGCATTCTTCTCTCAACAAATCTTGTCTCGTCTTCACTTCTCATCCTCCACGTCCTTTTAGCCATCCCAGAAATGATCATTTCCAAAAGCCTGAAATTTTATATGTATTTCAATTCTCAATTATAAAAAGATAATCAGAACAAGCCAATAAAAACAGTAAGGCATTTGATGCATAAATACTCTTATTTACTTTGCACCTAAACATTTCCCTTCGCGGTATGAAGAACCTTCTGCAGATAAGAAATCCAGAGATCTAAGTCAATGCGCTGCTAACAGCCCTAAGACAATCACACAGAAATAGTAGCAATTCATTAACCAGATCGATCAGATCAAATGAGAAGGGTGCAATTAACCTGAACAATCAGAGCATTTAACCAGACCAATCAGATCAAATAAGATGGAGGAAACCAAGATTGTAGGTGACGACCTGGCCATTAGCAGAGATTTTTTTTTTTTTTGAGCATTCCATTAGCAATGTTGGAGACGTACTTGTTGCGCTTTGCTGTTGGCCTCACCACCACCAAAGCTGTTGCCACCGGGCACCAAAACAAGATTGTAGCGTTACCTTGCGAGACCTAAATTTCCTAAAGATTACCTCATAAGTCATATCACAAAACACCTACAGAAAATCAAAGGAGAAGGAAACATTATGGAATCAAGATGTAGGACCTACCAAACAACTTTCCCCCGTCTGTATAGAGTGCCAGGCAGTAGATCGATCTGCAACTCATTCACGAGACAACAACTGTTTTGCACAGGCTGGGTTCACGAATCGCATTACGTGTTAAACTAGAAAGGCGCGCGGCTTTGTCGCGCATGGCTATTGGGCCTTTTTTTTTTCAGTTAGGTATATGAATATGAATAATGGTGGCTATCTAAATTATTGTTTATATAATGTATTAGTGTTTTTTATTTTGTTTGAAAATTATCATTTGTGGATGATTATACATATTAATCGAGGAGTTTTTGTTTCGCTGTCTATATTTTTCGAGTCCCATAAAAATCGATCGTGAACTCATCTCTTAAATTTATTTTTTAGTTGAGTATGGAATAATAATTTATTGAAATATTTCATCTTTTAAGAGGTTGTAAATATTACGAAGTATTCACGAAATAAATTTTATAATGTTTGAATTAATATTTTAATATGTAGGAATCATGGAAGTTTTATTTATTAATTAAAAGAGATTGTTTCTAAATAATTTTAAATTTATTTATTTTTAAGTTTTATATTTTGTATACATAGAGTGGATCATGGAGAGTTTTTTTTAAAAAATCATGATTTTAGGATCTTTGATTATTTTTTAATAAAATAAACAAAATCAGCATATTGTGGGATTTAATAAAAACAAAAAAGAAAAGGCCATTTGGGCCCAAAGTGGCCAGGCTGGCCTATCAAGCCGGTGGCAGGCCGGCCCATTCAATCGGTTGGACGGCGGTTCATATTTTGGAAAAGCTCGAGGGTGTTTCTGCAAGATTTCCGGTGAGAGGATGATGGACTGCGGGTTCTATTTCGATAAAGTGCGAGGGTGTTTTTGCAAAAATTCCAGCGGACGCCCGATCTGGGCCGTCCGTCCGACCGATCGGACGGCCGAGAATTGCTGTCGACGTGGCCATGCTCGTTGGGCCTCTTTTGGTGCAGCTATCGTAATAAGAGATTAACGGAGGTGGTAGGACGGGAATAGTTTAGATAGCAAAGATTGTAGTTTCACTTGCCCCTTATACGTTGGCAAAGGGAGTTTGCGTTGGAACGTTTGTTCGATCCCCGAGCAGCAGCTGCTCGAGATCGAGCAAACGTTCGAACGCAAACTCCTCTGCTCCTCTAGCTCCTGCTTCCAAGTGGGGTTAGGAGATGCTCTCGACACACAGCATGCGGCACCACACGTGGCAGATCTAGACCGAACAAGAAGTGGACAGAGAGCGAGCGAGAAGAGAAAGAGAGAGCGACCTCGTGGAGTGGATGAGGAAGCGCTAGCGCCTCTAGCTAAGGACATGAGAAGAGGAAGCGGTAGAACGAGGAAGAAGAGTGAGACTATCCGCACTGGGGAACGCTATGTGTCCCTCCAGTACGCGGATACTGTGAAAAGCGATGCAGCGGCGAACGCTACCCGCACGCTATGCAAGCGTTCGGGCAGCCACCCGGTGTCTGTGGCGCTCGTACGGAGGTCCCGGTAAATGACGTTGCGGGGCCCGCTTAAGGAGAGAAGAACAGCTGCCGATGTCGCGAGCCCGGAGAGGGAGAAGGGAAGGAGCAAAGGAGCTACGGGAGCACCAGGGAGGCTGCCCATCGTGCTGCCGAGGAGAAGGGCAGGAGTAGAGTAGCGGCCGAGGAGCCAGGGAGGCCGCCGCACCGCTCAGGCACTCAGGCTCCGCTCCATGGTGGCACCGACGGAGGGAGCAGGGGAGGAGCCGACGGAGGGAGCAGGGGAGGTGTCGGCCTGCTCCGGCCCCGACTCCAGCCATCGCGCGCGCTGGAGAGGGAGGCAGAGGCGTGCCACCACTTCGAGGACTCCGTGCTCCGCCATGGCCCGAGCTAAGCCGCCGCCGTCGGATCCGTGAGGAGGCCGCCAAGCTCCGCCGCGAGGAGGTCGTCCAGCCCGCGCGAGGAGATCGTCGAGCCCGAGGCAAGGGCTCCTCCGGCCGAGCTCGGTGGAGGGCTCATTTGCGGGTGGTGCGGCGAGCGTGAGCTGCCGCCGTCCATGAGCCCGCAAGCAAGGAGGGAGCAGGGAGGGGCCTGGCCGTGCGGTGTGAGCAGGGAGGGGGCTCGTCATGGACGTTGTTGCCGCCTCGAGCGCGTGGGCAAGGGCCTCCTCCTCCGATGCCGACGCCGGGCGCGCGGGAGAGTCCTCGCCGCCGGGCGCGCGACCTCGCAAGCAGAGAGGTGGAGGCCGTCGCGCGGGCCTTCGGTCAGGCCGGCGAGCTCCACGCTCGCGCCGTTACTGTTCGTGGCCGCGAGCGGGAGGAGGAGAAGAGCCCGGCCTCCGCCGTGAAGCGCCTGGCGCTGCTCGAGGAGCGGAGCACGGGCGCGCGGCCGACCGGTGGTGCCCGGCAAGGCCGCGGGCCTCAGCGGCATGGCGAGTGCGCCCGCGAGCGGAGGCGGCGGCCCTCCCCGGAGGCAGTTTGTGGTGGCGGTGGGGAGAACCGGAGAAGAAGGTGAGCAGCGCGAGATGGTGGGAGAGAGAGAGGAGGGAGGAGAGAGAGTGACCAGAGAGAGGAAAAGAAAATAAAAAAAAAGAGACACGTGAGTCCATCAGCTGATAGAGGTGAGATATAAAGTTTGGATGGGTACGGGAGAAGCTGGTATAGAGGTGAGAATTTTGATAACTAGGACAAAATATTCTCTTTAGAGTTGAGATTTAGAGCTCTATGAGTACGGATAGTCTCAGTCAGAGGCTTCGGAGCCGGATCCCATCGACTACAAAGACACCGGGCCACCGGAGAGCTGGCGTGGCATGGTACAGCGCTGAGTCAAGGCACCGGTGTGTGCTGTTTTTGTTTTCTTTAGGCCTTGTTTAGTTCACTTTAAAGTTTCAAATTTTTTTTGCTATCTCTCCGTCACGTTAATCTAGAGATATATACATGAAACAGTAAATATATATAAAAAATAATAATTATATAATTTAGTTATAAATAACGAATCTTTTAAGCCCAGATAGTCTATGATCGAATAATATTTACTAAATACAAATAAAAGTGCCGCGGCATCAAATTTTCTAACTTTTTAAATTTTGCTCCAGTCCTGCTGCAAGTGGCCACTTTATTTTCATGTCGATACCGGACCATGAGTGCGGGCAGCAGGACTGGTCACCATCCAGCCTCGCGCACCCATCCGTGTAGCTGCAGCAGGCCGTGATTCTTTAATTTGCCACCATCCAAGGAGCACCAGAAGCGTGTAGGGAGCTGCAGCGTTGCATTGGATACTCCTTCCTAGCGACGGAGGCTGCCGCCTGCATGCCCACATTGCTTGTTGAATCCCATCGACTGCAACTGAATCAAGGCCTTGTTTTGTGACACTCAAAGTTCTAATATTTTTTACTTTTTCTGTCACATTAATTTCTAGACATATGCATAGAATATTAAATATAGATAAAAAAATTAATTAATTATATAGATTAGTTACATATCACGAGACGAATCTTTTAAGTCTAGTTAGATCATAATTAGATAATATTTATCAAATATAAACAAAAATATTATAGTAATCTAGGTTGAAAAAATTACAATCTAAACATGGCCCAATTAATGCCGGGAGCCCACGCATGCAGCGGTCTCATCACCATACAATGCACGCTATATATGTCCGGTCAGGAAAACGTCGTGCATACGCTACTCAACAATACAACATGCAAATATATGTCTAAGGTGGCTTCTAAGGTGGCTGGTCATATATAACATCATTAGTCCATTTACGTAATCCTATATGGTTTGCGGCATTTGATCACGAGAACAAGAAGTAAAATAAATAAAATCCACTCTACGTTATGCTTGTGTACGACGGACAATGCTATGAGTTAGACTCTAGTTCATCGTCATGTTCAGTCAACGAGATGTTCAAAATTTCTAGTATGTTCCTAGATATTTTTTTTAGCCTCTTTATTGGTTACAGCTGTAGCATCTGTTTAGTATACATATTCACACCCTACACACACTACGCACACAACTCACACCCCATGCACACCTTACATGCTTACAACTACACACAGCAGAAACCGCGTCCTTTTAGAGATCAATGAAACCGCTCGGTGTTCCGTAGACGACGGGCACGTCGTACTGACTATTGTGACATCACACGCAGGAGGCAACACGATTTTATTAATAGGGAATGAATCCCTGAGTGAGGCACGCGAGTGGCGAATCCTGGGATTCGAACTCACGCCCGGCCACTCGCACACCTGGCGAGGTGACCAACTGAGCTACGCGCTCGTCCTCGTATGTTCCTAGATATGGCCTCACAACACACTCAATAACATCAATTATATTTTTGAATCACTAAAATCCATTATTCTAGGCACATGCACTTCAAATTTGTATTTTCTAAAAAAAATCCAAGTAAATAAAATGAATTAATTAAATATAGCAAAAGATCAAAAATACACTAAATGTTAACATGTAGTTGTAGTTACCGTAGGAGGACTACAGAAAAATTTTGGGTGCAAAAAGAAAAAAATTCCTTATCGAGTGTCAAGCTTAGCACTCGCCAAAGAAGATTTTTATCGAGTGCTAGACCCGAGACACTCGGCAAAGAAAATTCAAAAAAGATAACGAAAAATATACTTTGTCGAGTGTCAAACTGAGGCTCTCGGCAAAGAAATTAATTTTTTTAGAAAATGCGGTGCGCATAAAAGCTCCCAACCCTAACTCTTCCGCACGCGAGACACACACGCACACACCTGCCACTGCTCTACCCCGCCACCGCTTGCCCTCCGCCTCGCCCTGGGCCTTGTGTCTGCGCCACTGGAGGAGAGGCCGCGCACACCGGTCCTACCTCTCTTGCCTCCATGGCGCGGCGGCAGACCACGCCTCTTCCCTATGGCCCCGGCGGCACCATCCCTCCCCTCCCTCTCCTTCTACCTCATTGGGTGGATCTGGAGGCCGGAAGTTGGATCTCGCAACCGCGACTGTTCAGCACTAAGGCATCGTGGGCGCGACGGCCCCGACGTCGTGGGGACGGCTACCCCACTCGGCGAGACCTGACTGTCAGGGCGGGGCGGCGCGAGGGCGCAGCCTGGCAACGACCCCTTCTGGTGACAGGATGTGACTCTCCAAGTTTCCTGAATACTTGCCTTATAATGTAAAAATGTTTCTGAAGATCCCATTCCAATAATAATCGCTTGCAGAAACCTTTTTATTGGAATTATATTTTTTAGATAAGATTTGGTTTGCTATTGACACGGCAACTTATGTTTTTGTCGGTTTTGATGATCTTGGTCCACACCTCGATCATTATACAAAATAAAATTTAGTTTGCTAAGAAAAAGAAAAGACAGTTTGCCGTACAAGAAAATCTTGATCCCCATTCTAGGTAATTCCTTCATATTGGTTAATATAATCTACCATATTCGATTGGCCTATCTCACGTTGACTTGATTAATATATTACGGAATTTGGTGATACTACTCTTATTGTGAACTCTAATGGTGATTTTACCCTCATAAAGAACATAAGAGGTATTTGATCTTGGTTACAGTGGACCGGCATATACTTGGACTAACAAACGATTTTCTTCTGTTCCCACTTATGAAAGACTTGATCTTTGTTTAGGCAATGCAGAATGGTGTCTGGCGTATCCTGCTACCACTATCTACCACCTGCCTATGATGTACAGCGATCATGCGCCCATCCTTGCCGGTTCTAAACTCTCAGCGCCCTCTGATTAATAAGTCTTTTTGGTTTAAAAATTGGTGGATTACGGATCATGATTATCATAATATTGTAAAAGAAAGTTAGCAACATTCTACTAATCATGATTTCTTGCAGAAAACAAAATTTCTTATAGCTAACCTCAGGAAATGGAGAAAGAAGAAACCCAAGAATAATAACTTGCTAGCACAGATCGAAAACCAACTCCTCGACCAGCAGTGCCTGCACCCTTCCCTACAAGACCATACCCTGCAGCAACAGTTGCACGTGAAGCACAATGACCTAATGGCCAAAGAGGAAACGTACCACATTCAAAGAGCTAAAAAGAAGTGGGCAGTAGCTGGTGATAGGAATACGGCCTTCTTTCATAGAGCTATCATCAAAAGGAACGTGAAAAATCGCATTCCCCATCTCGTAAATCCTGATGGCTCCCATTCCACCACGCCTGAACAGATCGCTGATACTCTTGTTCATTATTTCAGCAACATTTTCTCCTCCCAAAATAACAGCAACCAACCCATCAGCTCACCTCTCCCCACTACTTCTAATCCCTCTACCCATATTATCCATCCTGTCCAGGAAGAAGAAGCTATTCACAGCAATGACATTTTCAGGTACACTTATTCCACCCCTTCTATTGACGAAGTTCATGATATAATCAGGCATATGAGAAGCAATGCAACTCCTGGTCCGGACGGTCTTAATGCTGCTTTCTACAAATCAGCTTGGGATTGGGCTAAGGATGACATCTACAAAGTGGTAAAAGATTTCTACACTCATTTTTCTATGCCTAATGATTTAAATCAAACTTTTATCTCTCTGATCCCTAAAAACAACAACCCCTCGACTCCCCAAGACTATAGGCCCATTAGCTTATGCAATGTCATATATAAGATCGTCACTAAATCTTAAGCTAACAGAATCAAAAACCATCTTCCTAACTTCATTAACCAAGCTTAGTCTACTTTTATTGCTCATAGGCATATTTCCTGTAATATTATCATTACCCAGGAGATCATTCACTCTTTTAATCTCAAAAGTTGGAAACACAATGCTTTTATTCTTAAAATTAATCTGGCTAAAGCTTTTGACAGGCTGGAGTGGGACTTCATTGTAGCTGCTCTTCAAAGATTAGGGCTCAATAATAATTTCATTGGACTCATCACTGCTTGTATTTTTTCTCCTACCTTTTCAGTGCTGGTTAATGATGAACCTACAGGTCATTTTAACTCTCAGAGGGGACTAAGACAAGGATGCCCCCTATCTCCTTATCTTTTTTTCATTGCTGTAAATGAATTATCCATCAAATTGCAGGAAGCTCTTCATCAAAGTAACCTTGTAGGAATTTTTTTAGGACCAGGTTGCCCAGCCATCCACTCCCTCTTATTTGTAGATGATCTAATCCTTTGTGGTAAGGCCACATTGGAAGAGGCTCAAACTATCAAGACATTATTATATTACTTTTGTACTCAATCTGGTTAGACTCCTAATCTCCATAAATCTGCCATTTACTTTAGTAAGAATGTTCCTAATAGCATCAAAAATCATATCAAAGTCAAAGGCATTTTTCCTGTCCCTAATTTATTGCCTCATACTATGCATTTAGGCCTTCCTATGATTTTTAACCACCATGATAAGAACCGTGCTTACAATTTTATTTATAACAAGTTCTTTGCTAAATTTGGCACTCTTAAAGCTAATAAACTCAATCATGCTGGTAGGCTTCAATATATAAAATCAGTGCTTTCTTCTATTCCTATCTATTACATGTTTACTATGCTTTTCTCTAAAACTTTTATTGAAAAGATTAATACCATCATTCGAAGATTTTGGTGGGCAAGGATTCAGGAAGAACAGGACAACAGCCCTATTGCCTACCGCTCATGGGATGACATGTGTAAACCCACTGAGCAAGGTGGCCCTGGCCTCAGGGACATGGAAACGATCAACAAGAGCCTCATTATTCATTCGGCTTGGAATATTGCCAATTGCAAAGACCCATTTCTCTCTGCTGTCTTGAAAGCCAAATACCATCCATATGACTCTTTCTGGAAAGTTCCTGCACATGGCCCTAAATCTATCTTTTGGTCCTCCATTATGCAAATTAAGCATCACATTTATAACAATGCCACCATCCAAATTCATAATGGTAACTCCTCAATCTGGTCCACACCTTGGTCTCCTGTTTGGAGCAATATTCATCATCACTTGCTTATGCCTGTCGCTAATCAACCTCTTCCTGCCACTGTCTCTGATTTTTGGCTTAATGGTACCCAGGATTGGGATCATCAAAAACTCTACTACTTTCACTGAGCAGGCTATCCAAATTATTGAAAATACTCCTGTTGTCAATTCCCCCCATAATGACATTCTCAGATGAAATCTTGCCCCTAATGGTCATTGTACTACAAAAGCTGCTTACAGGTACCTGCAAACTCAAGAGCTTCATCAACTCCCTGACCATGGGTCCAGAAGCATTACCACTGCTGCTAATCAAATTCTTCAAAAGGTATGGAAAAGTAAAACCATTCCCCCCTTCTCAAAACTTTTGCTTGGAGACATAAGAAGAGCTATTGCCACTGGAGAAAGGGCTAGAAGATATTCTAGCCATATTGACCAACATTGCACTTATTGTGGAGCCATTGAAACTGATAATCACCTCTTCTTTCTATGTCATTTATCGAGACAGGCCTGGGCAACTGCAAATCCACCTATACTAACCCATGCAGTTAACACAGATGAGGATGGAGTACAACTTTCACTTCCTTTGCTTATTACTGATAATCCCTCTGATGAAACACTTTGCAAAACTCTCTTCATTTTGTGGTACATTTGGAAAGCACGCAACGACAACAGATTTCAAAGGAGAACATGAACTAACTTCCAGGTCCACCAAGCTTGCAATGCTCACATGCAGACCCACCTCACTGGTCTGGAAGAAAATGTCGCCAATGACTCCACTCTTTTGACTCTACCATCAGTCCCTCCATCGGCTGATGGAAGTGCTACTGCTGCCTCAACCACCCAGCAACTCATTGGCCCAAATCAAGGTATGATTAATTCCATTGCAGTTACCACTATAGAGAATGCCAGGGACATACTTTTGATTCAAGATCCAACACTACTGGATGGTTGGCGCTGCTACACTGATGCTGCTACTGCTCCGGATCACCCAGTTCGTGGAGCCACGGCTGTTGGCCTAGGAATTTTTCTTGTTAATATGCAAATTCATCCACCACATAGTATTTTCATAAAGGTGGCAATAAGATCTTCATCCTCAGTTATAATGGCGGAAGCTACTGCCATGGCGCTAGCAATGAAGATGCTCAACACTTTATAGGTTCAACAAGGTGCTCTTTTAAATGACAATCAATCAACAGTTAGTCCGTTTCCTTAATGGAACCGATCTGGAGCACCCCCAGGACTGGAGAATTAAGCCTCTTACTCAAATCATCAACTCTTCCATACAAGGCACTTCTATTGCAATTAGAAGGGTGAATAGACGACTCAACCAGATGGCTGATTCGCTTGCCAAGCAAGCTCGTGCTGCTTTTCAAGATAATCAGACTAATTTCAATGGTATTTGTGCTTGTGCACACCATGATCTTGAGTGTCCTTTTATCACGGCGCTCCAAAATATAACCATTAATGATGTAATGGTTCTAATAGCAAGTCGCTGTTAATCAATATATTATGTTTCATCGTAAAAAAAAATGATGATTTTACCCTCATCTTTTAACTTTTTATGTTTTTATTCCTCGTTTTTTCAAATGAAGCCACCGTCTACCCTTATTATGTGACACGGTCAGGTTTATGGATCTATTAATAAATTTATTTTTGTTGTAAAGACAAAGTTTAAACATATTACATAGGACAACAAATCAGGTTCACCTCGTTAACGTATGAATACATGTTCATGATTCGGGTTCGCTACTAGTTCTACTTCCAAAATATTTATGCATTAAAAAACATTAATACTAGAAAATCTCATATCAACTAGAAACATCTTTCCACTAGTTGAAAATACTCTCTAGCCATTGATAACTTTTGATCTATTTTATTTTCAGGTGGATGGCCCCCAGTCCAACTACATGTCATGTCGTGCAGATTTATTTTCATGTTGATGCCCGCCCGGAGTGCAGGCTTTTCTAAATTGGATGAAGAAACATGTCAAATGACCTCCCGGACACTATTAAGAGAAAATATAATAAAAGGTTATAAGTTGATTAAATGCTGTCGTGAAAGAGATAAAGAACGAGAAAAAGGGAAAGCAGACTAAAGGGCATTCGCAATGATGAGTCAGCTAGCTATTTGGATGTATAGATCAGCTTATATCATACGTGGAGGAGAGAGAACCTGCCAAGAAAACCGAGCCGGCGACTCTCTCGTCGCTTATCTCGCTCAACTCTCAAGGAAAACTGTGTCTCTGCCCGTTCCGCTTTTCCTGGACATGCAAAGCCAGCCCGCTTGCCCTCACAACGTTGCGTTTTACCGGTGCCGAAACACTCTCTTTCCTCTTTAAGCACCGCTGCCCACGTTGTAGCCGGTGCTGAGATGCGAAATAAACTAGGCATCGGTGCATGTCCGTTCACGGAACGAGATCCCCTAACATACTTGGAACTATGTTTGAAGGACATAGAACGCCTGTGCACCGTTGATGGTCCATCTGATGGGCTGCAGGCATGCTTTGCCATCCAACAGAGCGGAGAACCACCCGAATGCAGGCGGCAGGCCAACAGACGCGGAGCAGCTGCTGACGAGCGGCGAGGGGAAGCCGCACGAGTCACGGTCGTCGAAGTAGGCCGCCTCCTCATCGCCGGAGGAGCTGCTGAGCCGCCGCGGCCTCGGCCAGCGGGGCCGGGGGCGCCTGCTGCTGCGGCAGGTGCGGCAGCACGGCGTCGGTGGTGTCGGGAACGAGGGGCGGGCGGCGCGGGTAGGAGCGGAAGCCGTCGCTTCTGGGGTCGCAGCCGAACTCCAGGAAGTCCCGCAGCGTCACCGGCTGCCGCGGCGCCTGCATGCCTCTCGCCGCCATCCGGACAGTGCGCAGTGGTGCCGTCCATGGCGTGGTCACCCATGAATGCCACAACGAGCACGAGCAGCGACGCGGCGCGAGCTCGGTGGAGCAGAGGAGGTGAAGGAGGTGCCGGCCTTGCCTTTCCTGTTGACGCCCGGTGCGGTGGTCTACTCCTGGAGCATGGCGGCGATTTCGATCCTGCATGATGGCCAGCGAGATGGAGCATAGGAAGTAGCAGGGCATCTTCACTTGCAACTACAGGCTAGCGACGTGATCGAGCTGCAACTTCTGGAATGGCATTCGTTGTCTTGTTCATCTTCTTGCTGTTGTTGAAATTGGCATTGATGCTGTGATTGGAGAACAACTAGGTGCGCCCCTCAGGTGCTCGATGTAATGTGAACGAAGACTGAATGGTGAAGCATGGTGGTAAGACATATCAAACCCCGCGCTGGGCAGCGGACCTCCTGCTACGCGGGTAGGACGCGGTCGAGAACCAGGAAGGGAAGTGCAGCGGCGGCGAGGACTTCCACAGGACCTGCTCCACCTGCGCCGGAAAGGCGACGAGTGGCAGTGAGCACTCGGCGGCCATGGTGGTCGTTTTCGTCCCCATCGCATCTTTCATCGGGCTACAGACTGGACTAGGCTTTTGTCAGTCTGTAGAGCTGCGTCCGTGACTCCGTGTGATCCTCTGCTCAAGGCATACCGTCGGATGGGCCATAAACGGTGCACGAGCGTTCTATGTCCCTCAAACATAGTGCCAAGTTTGTCAGAGGATCCCGTTCCCCGTTCACCGGTGCTCGAATCATTAAAAATTGTATTCCTCGTCCTCGACTTCTCTCTCCTCGCTCCCTGCAGCTGCTGCAACGGCGCGCCCCTCCCCTGCGGTGGCCGAGGGCAAGGTCAGCCTCTCCGCACCGAAGACGGTGAGAAGAGCTCCGCCGCCCGCAACGAGGAGAGGAACGGCCGCGCCCGCGACGGGAAGGAGAAGGAGCTCCGCCGCCCGGAGCCCCGCCCGCGACGGGGAGAAGAAGCTCTGGCGCCAGGAGCTGCGCCACCGTCGACACACGCGCTGGCGCGCCGCCCGTGTTGTTGCCGTGGTCGGACCCGGAGCCGCAGGCAGCCCCTCCCTGCACAGACCGTTGACGTGGGGATGGAGGCATGGAGCGGTGGAGCAGCAAAGAGATGGGGGCAGACCGGCGCCACCGCTGCCACGTCGCGCGTCGGGGGGCCGCCGCGGCGAATCGGCCCGTCCAGGGGCGGCGCGATCCCCAGCGTCGGAGAGGCCGCCGGGGTTGGTGGGGAGGCCCACCGGGGAAGAAGACCCGTGGCGCCGGCCACCCCGATGGCTGCTAAGGGCTCCGCGTGCCAGGACGTGATGGTGGTGGCGCCATGGCCGCCAAGGCTCCGCACGGCGTCGGGCTGGGGCGGGGCGTGGAGGAGCGACGCGATCCCGGCGTCGGGGAGGCCGCCTGGTGGGGAGACCGGGAAGAAGAGATAAGGATGGTAAAGTCTCCTGCGGGGCCCACAAACACAATGAAGCACCGCTGCCCACATTGTGGGTAATACAAGGAGATGAGGCATCGATGCCTGGTGTCAGAGATAAATTTGTTTGAAGCACCGCAACGTCGTGGACAGTCTAAGCTTATAGCTGGTTTAGGCAAAAGAAGACAGGTGGGCTATTTATTAACTATGAAGGACTAACTACTGCATGGGCCTGCTAATAGCAGGCTGTAAGAAACTTTACAGGTACTATATTATTATTATTGGTTTGACAACACCGAACGTCTGTGTAGAAGAGACACAGTAGGCAGGGTACTGCTGTGTACCAACACTGAACCACACAGAGGGGGGGTCACTGGCGGGGCGTGACACAGCCTGGCTTGGGCATCTTTGCTTTGCCACCGTCCAAGGGAGCAAGAGCACCAGCGTCTCGGGAGCTGCATTGCATTGGATGCCTACATGCAGCGTCAAAGGTGCTAGTGCTGGCGTACTCATGTCATTTTCACTCTCCCAAAAGTTAATATTTTAAACATATCAATAATTATATATTAAAATATATAAATATTTATACTAAGTAATTAGTATCATCGAAAAAAATTTTAAATCTAATTTTTTAATAAATTTATTTAGAAATATAAATATTATATATATTTTTTATAAATCTAATCAAAGTTGTACATTCTCGTAAGTTGCGAGCGAGTACGCGTCCAACGGACTGTACAGTTCTGAGCTTCCACAGTTTGACCCGGGCCATGCTCGCGCAGCGATCCGTGCAGCTGCGGCCGTGCGTCGGGCCACTTTGCTTCGCCAATTGCCACCGTCCAAGGGAGCACCAGCGTGTGGGGAGGTGCGTTGCACCAGAGACGACAGCGGACGGATGCTGGCCACCGGGACAGGTCAGGCAGGATTGATTCGGCCATGCATGCCAGTGGGGGCTAAAGTTGAGACAGAATATTCTTAATTAAAATTTCACGAGTGGCTAATGCATACTATTACAAAGATGAATGTGCACAATTGATTCTCTGGGACAGGGAGAAGGGCTTCGGGCCTTATTTAGATGGTGGAAAGTGGAGTTGAAAAGCATTATAGCATTTTTATTTATTTTTTATTATTATTGTCTAATTATGAACTAACAGGATTTAAAAGATTTATCTTATGATTTACAATTAATATTTATAATTAGTAAAGATTTGTCTTATGATTTATAATTAATATTTATAATTAGTTATTCTTTTATCTATATTTACTGCTCATGTGATAGACAGGGAGTATAAAAAGGCTTGAATTGCGTGCCTAGCTAGCTGCCCGAGTGCATGCATGTACTGGGGCATTGCCCTGAGAGAAAGAGAATCCAATCCATGCATTGATGCAATGCTGTGAGTGTGCCCTGTTCCCTTGTGAGGCACCGTAGCGGTTGATGGAATTCGACGAGGCCGCGCCATGCACTGCCCACGCTCAGCTGACCACTGCCTGCCTTCCTGTATAGTAGCACCATTTGCTTTAGCATGGGGAGTGGGACGAGCACACACCACGACGGCACTGCTTTCCTGTATACTGTTTGGGTTGATGTCTCGATCTCTTGGGTTGATGGGACTTGACGGCAATGCCCGGCCAGTTCCTAGAGCTTCGATGGGGCGCAACTGCGCGAGGGAACCCAAAGCTGCTGCACACTCGGAGAGAGCCTGCATCTAGCCATGCATCCCGGGTCTGGTTGTAGGCACAAGGAAAACGACGCCAAATAGTATGAGCTCTGTGCACCTCGACGGCGTTAAAAAGCTCGTCATTGTTGTGTCGCTCTTCTCGCGAGTAGCTCGGAACGCGGTTTTTACGCTTCCAGGAGCATATGCTTCCATCACGTGCACCGTTAGATTCGTATCGAGAAACATGGATATCTATATCTTAGAATACTTTCATATTAAAATGTGTGTATGTACGCTTCTCGGTGTAAATCCAGTATGGAAACATATGCTCCTAGGAGCATTAACTCTGCTATAGCTCGGCATGCCGGCAAGACTCAGGACCTAGCTTTTAGGCTTCAACAAGTCATAGCATCGTTCTGGCCTTGTTTAGTTCCTCAAATTCACCTCTAAATTTTATTATGCAGAATTCCTATTCCTCGTCACATCAAAATACTGGCAAATACATGGAGTACTAAATATAGATGAAATTAAAAACTAATTATACAGTTTTATTATACTTTACGAGACGAACGTTTTAAGTCTAATTAATCAATATTTAGACAATTATTACTAAATAAAAATAAAATTACTATAGTACACGGGCACCGTATAAAAGCCGAATCGGCCACCCGAATCGGCGAACTAAACAAGGCCTCTATATACACCTCATAGTGCGATATCAGCCAATGTGATTAGCTCGGAACATCATTTCCTATACCATCCAATCCAAGTACGTCTCCAACAATCTCAAAAAAACGACATAAAAACAATAAGACAAAAGACAATGAAACGCTATAGCTAATTTCTATTACACCATCCAAAGTACTATCCATCATTCTTATTGTTATTATATTAACTAAAAAGCGCTATAGATCTTTATGCTAAATAAAGAAGGAAATCCCACATCTTTAACCAAGCTCTAAGATAAAAGTTTATCTATAGCTTTCTAGATTACGTTTTGCATTAACTGAAATGTTTAATATCTGTAATGTACATCACTACCTAGCATTGGATGTAACTTTAGGGTAGTGCTACCTCTTTCTAAACTTCAAGTTATTTGGTCTAATTTGTAAGTTAAAGTTTTCTTTTCCAACAAACTTATAGAAAATATCTAATGAATCGAACTAGATTTGTTAGTATGTCATCAAAGATGTATTTATGCAATAATATAGTTTCATATAAACTTAAGCAAAGCTAGTTAATTAAGTTCAACTTAGTACAGAGATAAAACAATTTAGGCCGAACAAGCCCGGCTTATTTTTATAACTCTCAGTTTTAGACAAACATCTATCATTGGCGAACTCAATATATGATGGAGAGTAGGGGGCGAGTCCGGACTCCAGATGCCAAACGAACCGGGCATTTATATCAGGCTGTAGCCACTGGTTATCTTGCAGTTAGCCACTGCACACGATCCATGTCCCTTGAGTTGTAGGCCAGGATCAAACAGGTTGTATCAGCAGTAACGAGGCATCGGAGTAGCATTTTGGACCTGCAATCAAACTTGGAAGCGATGAAAGACCCATTCGGGACCGATTAAGGAGCGGCAATGGTGCCTGACCATTTTGTCCCACAGCTGCACAGGAAGGGTTAAGTTTCCGTCTTGGGTGGCACTGTCACAAACCTGCTACATTAATAATGTTAACGTTCAAACCATAGTCATACATAACAACAAACACACAATACTGCATAGTGCTAACAACAAACACACAATACTGCATAGTTCTAACAAACACACAATACTAGTTGTCATCAAACCATAGACCATGATTCTTGGTGGTTTTCTCAACAATCAGCGCCGGCGGCAGCCCATGGCGCGGTCTAGAATCATGTTGTTCCTTCCTTGTCGATTTTTATGAAGAATGACGTAGCCCTGCTGTCTCTGGTGATGTCAAGGAAACCACACCATAGATTTGGTGTGGCCTCACTCCACTTATACCAGCATCATTAGCCATCTGGACCAGTGCTCCATCCGTCCCGTCTTGTTGAGACTCACGTTTCTTGCGGGAGCCTCCATCCTTCCTGTCTTGGTGATACTCATTCTTTGGTTTCTTGCGGGAGCCGCTGCCGTTGCGGGAGCCACTGCTGCAGCGGCTCTGGCAAGAAAACAAAACATGAGTATCACCTTCCCTCATAGGCCAGTTGGCCAGTGATGAAGATCAATGGCAAGAGACCGTGTGTGCTAGCTCGAGAGGCTGCGCACAATGCTCAATTGAAGTGGGGAAGAGAGTGGTGGAGATGTTTGTTATTTGGCTGAAGTGTGGATTGAAGTTGTCACGTGGTGATCTGGTGGTGGCAAAGGACAGTGATGTCGTGGGGCGAAGAGAGCAAGCGTGAGGAGGACCGACTGAGAGCGCTACCTTGAGTCGAGGAAAGGAAGTGCCTCAGCCGTGACAGGCCTCACCCTCCCCCTGGCGCCTAGCTGGGGTGAAACGAGAGGAAGAGAGGGCGGCCCTGGCGCCCAGCTGGGGTGAAACGAGAGGAAGAGAGGCCGGCCGATTACACTCTGGCTCACTGGCTCACCGTCTCTTTACTTGATAAAGTTAAATTTGCTCCTAGGAGCACATGTTTTCACCATGTGGACCACTAGATTCACACTGAGAAGTGTGCATGCACACATCTCAATACGAAAGTGCTTTAAGATGTGTGCATGCACACTTCTCAATGCAAATCCAATGGTCCACATGATGGGAGCATATGCTCCTAAGAGCATAAAAACCGCGTTCCACCACCGCAAAAGACTTTGATTTTTAGAGGTAGTTTAAGTTTTCATATTAAAGTGTTGTATGGTAAAGCTTTGTATCCTAACAAGGCTCTGTACATGGATTTAACTGAAAATAATCCATTCTGATGTAGCCCCCACACAAAGCGATCCCTCCAGTTTGCTATTTGTACATCTGCGACCATAGCAACCACCTCATGCCATGCTTGTAGATTGGCGCCTACCAAGGATCTCCAGAAGGCTACATTTAACGGTGTCATGGACAACACCGTTCTCACAGATGCCCCTTTCCTCCTAACAATATTATAGAGTGAGGAAATAGCGATTTAGCGAACGCGGTGCTATCCACGCATCCTCTCAAAATCGCACTTAAGAGCCATCACCTAGTTCGAACTTGCCTAATGATAGGAACTCATCCTTGACCTTCATAATGCCAGTCCAAAATTGAGAATCCCAGGCATATGTTGAACCTGTGTTAGGGTCTTGTTTTTTAGATATTTATTCCTAAGTAGTTGTTGCCAAACCCCATCTTCATTCAGCAACTTGAAAAGCAATTTGCTTAGGAGACATTTATTTTGAATATCGAAGTTTAATACAACCAACCCTCCTTGGTCTCTTGGTGTGCAAACTACCTCCCATTTAGTTAGTCTATACTTCTTCTTATGTTCATCACTCTGCTAAAAAAATCGGGATCTGAAATTGTCTAATTTCTTCAGAACCCCTTTTGGAATTTCAAAAAAGGAAAGCATAAACATAGGCAGACTGCTTAAAACAGAGTTAAGCAAGACTAGCCTCCCTCCTAACAACCATGCTCCTAGACAGGGCGGCCCGAAAAACTGATGAAATAGTTGTTCACTTAATGATGAAATGATGATAGTTAATAATGATGATGGATATAATGATGATGTTCCTCATAATGTTTATTTATTCATGTATATGAACATGTGGTTATCGAAAGCGCCAGCTTGTTGAATCCCATCGACTAAAAAACTCAAAAGACGGGTCAGTTTTGGAATCAATGTCGGGAGCCCACGCATGCACCGGCCTCATCACCATACATGCACGCTAGGTCCGGTTAGGAAAAGGTCGTCGCCCACTCCACGACCCGCTTGGCTTTCTTTTCCCCTCCTCATTTCTTCAACAGGTCAGATTTAGGCTGTGTTTGGTTTAGGAACCAAGTGGGTAGGGTTGGAGCCAACCCAGTTTTTTGGGTTGAATTGAACCCATTTCATGTTTGGTTAAGGGGATGGGTTGAACCCAGTTTTTTTGTTTGGTTACAAGGTTTAAAGGGGATGGAATGCATGCCATCTTGACAGCGTTAACTGTAGTCATTAGTGGAGCCCACCTGTCATACTCTTTGTTTCCTTTTCCCCTTATCTTCCTCCTCTGCTCGACAGTCCTCCAGCTTGAGCTCGCCATGGCCTCTGTGCCCGAGCTAGCCTCGCCTTCGTCGCCAAGTAGAGCATAGCAGAGCGAGCGCCACCGGGGATGGGGCGGGGCCGGCTGTCGCGAGCGCCGTCGGGGATGGGGCCGGGCCGTAGCGAGCGCCGCCGGGGACGGGGCCGGGCCGCCGCGAGCGCCTAGCACTTCACCTTCCTCTTCATCTCCACCTTCGAGCACCACATCAACGAGCACCGGCACGCCGCGCGCAAGCCTTGATGGCGGCCCCGTGCGCCTCCCATTTCCGCGACCTCCTAACGCCCACGGCCACGGCGGCCATGGCGCACCGCCGCACGCCGGCGACCCGCGCCCCCGCGCCGTGCGGCCCAGCCCTGGCGACCCGCATCCCTCGCCGCAGCAGCCATGGCACCTGGGCCTGCCCTCCGCGAGCGCCACCGGGCTAGAAGAGTAGAGGAAGATGAGGGCTCGAGGAGGAGGAGGAGGGACGGAGGAGCCAGGGACTGGGGAAAGGCCTGCGTTCACGAGGAGAGAGAAGACGAACACATATACCATTGATGTGGGTCGGCGTGGTTCGTGGTTTTCTGAGGAATACACTCGACCCGCATCTAGAGGGTATAATCCACATTGGGTTGAACCCAACCCCCTTCATTTTTCAACCAAACACGGGTTGATATGGTCGAACCCGCTTCAACCCGCACCAATCCATGAACCAAACACACGCTTATGCTCTCCTCGAAGGTCGGACATCAAGACGTTCGCCCAGAGTTTCCTTAATGCAGTGATCAGCTCAAGCTACAAAGTTCTTATGATCAATAAGAGTTTCAATACTACTGCTCATCTGCTTGCCTCCCAAACTTTTAGAGCTTCTGAGCTTCAATGAAATGTACCAAATTTCTCTTGTTCAAATGTAAATCATGAAGACACATGTCCTCTGCGTGAGGCACTACGCCATGTAATATGGGTAATATGGGATCCTTTTTCTCTGATTGCAGCTAGCTGCTGCTAATAATAAAGTTATTTCTTGTCAAAAAAACAAAAATCAGCAAGTGCCCTAAACATCTCGTGGAACAAGTTTAGACAGCGTGCAAACGCTACTCAACAATGCAACATGCAAATTTCTGTCTAAAGTGGCTGGTCATATATAACACCCGTCCATTTACATAATCCTATACGGCTTGCGGTATTTATCACTGGAACAATAAATAAATAAAGAAAATCCACTCTACATCATGCTTGTATATATGACAATGCTATGAGTTACCATCGCGCACCAGCAATGTTCTCTATTTGTCATCTCTCTGTTCTTCTATTACATGGTTTTATCTAATGCTCTACTGTTGATTGTCATCTTTTATAGGATTGTTCGGCATAATAGTATTTTTTATTGTTTGCCATCACTGCCTTGAAACAAACGCTCAGCTGACCACTTATCCTGGACAGTACCACCCTTTGCTAAAGACATTAGCTAGCCTTGAAATGCACGCATAGTGCAGCGGTGGAAAAGGCCTGACCGGACTGAAGCCGCGTTCAGGGCGTCGTCCCCAACGGGGTCCAAATAGATAGTCTAGAAGAAATTTCATTGGTCAGATGGAAGGGAAGGCAGAGCGCTAGCGCTTCACGCCTAGCTAAGCTCGCACGTTCTTCAAGAATCCCTCTCTCACAGACGAGGTAGTGGATTGCTCTGACATCTATTTCTTTATTATTTCTAAGTTGGCGATTTGTCTGTCACCGTTGGGGACGCCCTCATGAGCGTGCATGGGCACACGGCACAGGATTGTTGAAAAAGTGTATGCGGTTGATGGGATTCGACGACTTTGACGCTTTCCATCTCAACTCTGCAGCTTCACATCAATCCAAAATAATGCGCTAGTTGCCACACATCAATCCAAAATAATGCGCTAGTTGCCAACCCTTCCTATCTCCCCATTGATTTTTTACGACGACATATATTATATTAAAATAGAGAGATCTTCCTTAGAAGATTTTATTATATTAAGATCCAATGACCAAGAATAAAGACAATAGCATCGACTAAGACGCAACGAAGAACGAATCTGCAGGCGAGGGATATATGCAGAGGTGTTAAAGATGTATGCACCCGAATGGACTGACCGCGCATAACGTCAATGAAGAGAGGGTCGGTAGAACTGTCGATGAAGAAACAAGCCGACAACCGAATGTGTTGATGTCTTCGCTCACGGTAGAATAAGCTCGAACGAAAAACCCAAGTAAGAGCAGAGTCATCAAAACCGCGCCATAGTTGTCTTATTAAAATAGAGGACATTAAGACCGAGGCTGCAATATATGCAAGCCGACCACTAGAAAAAGGAAGGCAGAGAGGCCGTGTGGTCGTGCAAGCACTCATGAGGACACCCGACGGATTCAGGAGCTGAGAAATTGGACACGAACTTGAACCACAGTAGCAGGTTGGGACACCCCTAGAAAATAGGAAGACCTACGAAAGGCAGGTGTCACAATCAGCATGGGCTAAGGTATAAACAGATACTACAGCTGTACCCAGATAAGAGGCATAAAAAAGCATACGGCCAAGGCGTGCATGCCATCCACAAAGCATCCAGTCCCACAGGAAAGGAGTGGACGAGCGTTGAACACCACGGCCTCGTTTAGATCACGAAATTTCTAGCCTGAAAAGTACCATAGCATTTTATTTATATTTGATAAATATTGTCTAATCATAGCCTAACTAGGATCAAAAGATTCGTCTTGTGATTTACAACTAATCTGTAGAATTAGTTATTTATTTTATCAACAGTTAATGCTCCATGCATTCGACACAACATTTGATGTGATGGAGAGAGAGTGAATTTCTAGCTTTTTTGAGGCATCTAAACAAGGCCCAGATGAAGCTGCATGCTCTCCATCTAGCCGCCACCGCATCTTTGGCACATGTAATGGGCCCCACAACATGGCAGTTGGGCCCCACATCAGCTTGCGGCGGAAGCTCCACCACCACTGCCAAGGCCTGTGACGCGGCCAGAACCGTCGTGTCCTTCTCCATCGGCACCAAGGGGCAACGGCGGCTGTGGGCGCGCAGCGGAAGCGGCAGTACCCCGCCGAACAGGCTGAAAACGCGACGGAGTCGGAACACCATCACCCGATCTACCGCCAGAGTGGTGGTGTTGGCGCTTCTTAGCGTTAGCAGAAAAGTCTACAAGCACATGGAAGTATCGTTGTAGCCTTCACCTGGAAGTATTCAGGGTATCGTATTTCCACAGGGAACGGAGGTGTAAGAAGTCTATAAACTAGTTCTCCCAGAATAATAAGATGAAGAGTAGCTTGGGTAAAAAGGTTCGTCTAAGGCAAGAAACCCTAAGCAATGATAACTTTCTAACTACTTACTTGCTTCAGGCATTGGCGCACTTGGTCTGCCAAGCGATACCAGGATCTAGCTCTACTCCGCGTTCGAATGTGGGGGAATGCAGGTATGAATGGACTGGGCTATCATCACCTGCCACCTACCCCTCTACCCGTGGGTGCGCGCAACATACGAAGGTAGACCCCAACCTAGACACCACGTCTATGAAGGTGACTACTAAGTTAAAAACCGAACCACAAGGAGATACAAGTCATACACTTTGATTGAGATGTGCAAGTGTGTGGAGTAAGAGGATGGTGAAATCTTAATTCTAAATATTTTTGGTACTCCGTGCATCATGACTCTCTCCTTTATTGGATGTAATAAAACTTTTTTTGGATGTAATGAAACAGTATATATATCTATGTATATATATATATTTTTCTTCTCTTCTTGTTTTTTTGAACGGGTACTAGGAAGTTTTTTCTTTTCCGTTTGTTTATTGCATGCCCTTGGCATGGTTTTTTTCTTTTCTTTTTTTGACATAGCCCATATCTCTTGTCGGTATATGAAGAACTTTGGACGGAGAGATGTCATAATGGAATGCGAGGAGTAATTATATGGTGGAAAATGAATGCGCGGCTCTCATGGTAAGAGTCATCATTTTTATTTGGTGGAAGAGTGCACAACTCTTAGGGTAAGAGTTGGCATTTTTTGGTGGATGGATGGGTGCATGTTGTGCGCAACTCTCGGGGTGAGAATTGGCTTTATTTGGTGGGTTTATGTGGATCTCAATCATGAGTGCATGACTATAATATCACTTAGGTCGCAATAATTTGACCTAACTCAATGTTCCACAAGCAGCATATGACTAAAAGGTTTGCATAATTGAAACATGTCATGTGGTCTTGGTAGGTATTTCATAATCATTGAGGAACTTTTGTTTTTGAAAGTTTTAAAAATAAAACTCCGGATGTCAAGTTTCACTCAGAACAAAGTCGTAGCAGCCCATATCACTATATCATATCCGGCAATAACTTAGACAAGATCAAGCATGTGCAACCCACTAGTTCAAGTTTTTAGGATGAGACATTTTTAGCTGATAAACCTAAATCTTTAGAGAAAGCTTGATTATAAAATGGATACAGGTGAAACATAAGACAGAGCAACTGTTTATCATTTCAACAAGGGTAGAAACTAACACATCTTAACACATTTGAGAGAGGAAAATATATTTATTAATCATATCTCACCATTTTATAAGTAGCAGAATTTAAAAAGAAATGTGAGATACAAGTTACCTTTGTGGGAGCCCTCCCCTAAGGTTGCTTTTGACTTACCAATGTGGTTCACCTAGGGGTGCCGCTAATTGGTGGTGCCTCAGCTTGATGTGCAGTTCGTGGCCTCTCTTGAGCATGCTAGGAAGCTCCCCCAAGCTTGTTTTTATGGTGATATTGAGATAACAAGACAACAAAGCTTGGGGTTGAAAGGTATATTACTTTTTTATCAAGATTTTATTTATCATTATCTTTTTCTTTTCAAGGTTCACCAAAGAAATGCTTGTCTCTGCTGTCATCTCAAAGACTTACCCTCATGAAGTTGATAAATTCCTGCAAGGGGTTAGTCCATAAGATCAACCAAAATCTATACTAGCAGCTTTGGTTCAAAGATCAAACTAGACATCATGTCTAATTTAGTCTAGGTAGAAAACTTAATCTAAGCACCATGCTTAAATTAACGAGCCTAAAGAAGCATGATCCACATCCAAACTTCAAACTAAGCACCATGCTTAATTCAAAAGATGCGTAATCAGTACTTCCAAACTAAAATTTACTAGCATAGAAATTGAGTCATCACAAGATAAAAAAGATTCATTCAACAGAGACAGATTTTTGAACAAGGGAACCATTCAGAAGTTTGCTTGGCCAATCTTTTATTCAAACTCAACAAGGCTAGGATAAAAATGCAAAGAAAGGCATTAATCAAAATTCAACACCATGTCAAAATTTTGATTAAAGAAGGCTAGTTTAACCTAAGCATCATGCTTAAATTAAAAAGCCTATGGATATACCTCAAGAGCGCTCATGTGAATACACCCAAACTCAGAGCATATGGCATGAATAGAGGGAGAGCATGATTTTATATTTTCATGGAGACAAATATGAGTGAATGAGTTGGTCAACATTACCTTGACATACCTGAATGTGTGTACCAACAGCATGTATGGATGAAGCATCGGAATTGTCGCTGTGGTGGCTTGGTCCCCAACTCAGGTAACTACCAAGGCATGGGTTGGAGTCCGTCACTTTTAGTAGTATATCATCATGTAGCAAGTCATTTATTGGTAACTCCTGCATGTTAGTTGCTTGCATATATGACAAATGTAGAAGGAACAACTTCATGCAAGCTTCTATCTAAAAGAAATGTTACGACCATGACTCTCCTTTGTTTTTTTAATCTTTAATGAAGTGTGATCCACGATATACATGGAGTCATGGTTGGTCAGGGGAGTGAGAGAGGTGTTGCACAAACCATCGGTGTAGATGAAGGAGTTCATGGAAGTCATGTGTCTTGTCCCTCTATATGATGGCTTGCTTGATGTTTGTGCAACATCCAGGGGAGATATTGAAGGGTGTGTTAGTTGTACTTGAAAGATCTCCTTCGTATTTTTTATACCTATTTTTAATTTTAACAAAGAAACAAAAATAAAGAGAACATAAAACAACCAAGGACTCTACTAGGTTGAACCCTAGAGAGCCTAAACTTATTATGATTGTTTTTATTTACATATTACCTATTATTTTATAATTTTTTATTTGTTCATTCAACTCGCATAACTCAAACAAGGTCAAACTTAAGATGCAATGTAAAATAGACCTTGGTTTGTCTCCATAAGATTACCTCCATTGTTTATGATAACAACTCATATCTCATTAATCAAATTCCAACACCATGCCAAAATTTGAATAAAGAAGGTCTTCTTAACCTAATCAAATGCTAGGCGAAGTCAGCTTTCACATCTTTCAAATATGTGAAGCCAGCGTGCTCCTTTTTCTCTCCTCCAATATTTTTTTCATAACTTTTTTTCAATCTCTTCTCTTTTTTCTTTTTTCTTTTTTTCTTTTCACTTACCTTATTTTTTAGCAAGGTAGAGCGAACATCTCCTTTTTTTCTTTGAACCAAGGTGATCTTGTGGTGAGACTCGCACCGTCCTCCCCCACACTTGGACTTTGTTGAAAGTCAAGTGTGCAATGTCAGGGTCTCCT
Source organism: Bothriochloa decipiens (assembly GCA_023333625.1). Classification (NCBI taxonomy): domain Eukaryota; kingdom Viridiplantae; phylum Streptophyta; class Magnoliopsida; order Poales; family Poaceae; genus Bothriochloa; species Bothriochloa decipiens. Next base: position 12,989,926 of record CM041639.1, on the reverse strand, counting down.
CTTGAGTTTATTCACCACCCAAGATCATCAAGGTGTGTCGTTGATGTCGCTCCCATGTGCTCAAGCTTCGTATGTCCTTTGTTCTTCTCAATCTCTTTCTGAAATGGTTAGCGACCAAGAATACCCGAAGGTGCATACCAACTTGAACATGTTCTTGCTTTTATTGAATAATCCGGGCTATCTCCCGGTAGTGCTTTCTTTATGGTCATAAGCTTGACCGCCAAAGCGAGGGCGAAGCTTGAAGCTAGAAGCTATGGTTGGCTTCAATGGTGGCTACAAGAACTCGTCTATAGGAGAAATATTTTGCTTTTGAATTTTGAAAGGGCATTATTATAGAAAGAGAGAACAAGAATAATAAAAACTTTTTTAAAAATGCTTTTCTAAAATAAGAGAAGATGATAAGAGAGTGGATAAAAATCTTTTTGTGCATGTGCAAAAGTTTGAACATGCAGTTTTAAAATATATATGCCCATTTTTTTCAAAGATAGGCTTCACAAGGAAAGGTTTTGATCATAGAAGAAATATATATTTTTTGGATAAAACACAAGGACAAACAGGAGAACTAGGTTCAGAGACAAATACGACAACTGTTCCCTGGCAACGGCGCCAGAAAGCTTGTTGGCGCTTCTTAGCATTTGCAAAAAAGTCTGCAAGCGCATGAAAGTACCGTTGTAGCCTTCACCCGGAAGTATTCAGGGTATCGTATTTCCACAGGGAACAGAGGTGTAAGAAGTCTCTAAACTAGTTCTCCCAGAATGATAAGATGAAGAGTAGCATGGGTAAAAAGGTTCATCTAAGGCAAGAAACCCTAAGCAATGATAACTTTCTAACTACTTACTTGCTTCAGGCACTGGTGCACTTGGTCTGCCAAGCGGTACCAGGATCTAGCTCTACTCTGTGTCCGAACGTGGGGGAATGCAGGTATGAGTGGACAGGGTTGTCACCACCTGCGACCTACCCCTCTACCCGTGGGCGCGTGCAGCATACGAAGGTAGACCCCAACCTAGACACCACGTCTATGAAGGCGACTACTACTCTAGCATCGATCAGGAACATCCGTCTCTATCAGGAGTCCTCTACTAGAGCATCCGTCCAAAGGACGAACAATGATCCCATAAATAAGTAGCTTTATGAAAGAGACATGCTTAATGAATCAAACCAAAGTTGAACACAGACTTCTTACTTCAAGTAGCAAGACGATCATAGAGGTACAAGTTGGAGCGAGAGCCGACAAGTCCGGCACTTCGTCCACCTAGAGGTAGAACTTCTTCGACTCTGCTCGTTCTCCAGCTCTTTCCCTCTATCACTCCCTATACTAAATTAGATAGAAGCTAATGGAATGGAGCTTTCTCTTCCTCTCTACATTGTGACCTCTTTGTGTTGGTGAATGAATGAATGATGAAGAGAGGAGGCCTCCTTTTATAGCTTGAGAGGAGGGGGCTCTATACAAAAGGGCTATCCCCACATGGAAGGACCCAAACCGACCTCCAAAGGGAGGTTTCCACTTTCCATCTGCATCGATCGTAGGTGGGACCTTCATGGGAGAACCGCCTTACAAACCGCGTGAGAAAGCTAGGCCCGAGAGGCCTCATCAGGGGGCAGCCGGTCTCGAGGGCGGCTGATCCCCTAGCTGGGCCTTTTCAAGCCCATCTTTTGAGAGCTCGTAGGCCTCGTTGATAGCTTTGTTTTTCCTATTGAATTGCCCCGATCAGAGTTCGGAGGAGTAAGTTGTGGCCAAATTACTCAGGCCTACTCCTGCAGTCCTAAAATGGACTCAAACTTTATTTGGGTCATTGCTTCTTTAGCTCATGTTGGGTCTATTCCATTATTCTTTGTTTGAGCATTCCTGAATTCGAAGTCTCCTTTCGCTCATTTGTATTGTATACTTTCACTTGTTTCCTACTAAATCATGAACACTAGGGTACAAGTGGGATTCCGTTAATAGCATAAGTCTATGTGTTAAAGTATGATTGCTTCTCTCCTTTTAGGCATAAGTTGGTGGTTAAAAATGATCTGTAAGGACTACCAACAGGCGGCCAGACTGAGCACTGTCGAGCGGCGCACGGGGACGACACAGACGGATCTAGTAGCTCCTGGCTGTGGAGTCCCGTCGCAGCCGCCACTTTGAACTGGAGTTGAACGCACGCCCCGAGTCCCACTGGCTTGAATCCTCCTTGACCTTCTGACCGCCGTTGCCCATCGCCGAGAGTACAGCTGGGACTTCAGGATTCCGGATGGAAACCCAGTAGTCTAGGTTGTGCAGTAGACTTGAGCGCAGGGACGGCGAGGACAGTTACTCCGCCGTGCTCGCGCGCATGTCACCGATGTTGTTGAAGCTGTCACTGTCCATGCCTCCGCCTTCCATCGATCTAGCTGCATTCAGCACCATGCCACCTAGACAGCTAGAGCGCGATGGAGGAAGCACAGGATAGTAGGGCTTTGTTGGAAAGCTCACCGCGTCGGTTTGGAGGAAGCCCCGTCAGCCACCATGACCGCGACCAGCCTGCCCACCTCCAGTACGATGACGATGAGGAGGTTTCCTCAAAACACCCATGTCAGGGCTTATTCTCCCAAAGGGAATATTACAAGGAAGGGAAGAGGGGTGTGGGAGAGGATGAAGGGAAACCGGCCAGCCCTAGCTCACTCGCCCCACCGCCGGCGAACACGCCGGGGAGGCCAGGGGCCAACGACGGGGAAAGAGGTAGGGGGTCGGCGACGGGCGGAGGTGGAAGATGCTAGGGGAGGAGAAGGCTCTCTACTCGCACGGGGGCAACTCTTTCTCACACAAAGGGAACTCCCTTCCTACCAGGGTGAAGGATTGAATGTGTTTTATAGTTTTGACACGGTAAAAAAACTATTTCCAAATCTAAAACATTTGGACACACCACCAACAATGGCATGGCCAAACCAAACTCATGCGCCATGCATGGTGGCATGTTGGAGCCAATGATGTGGCAATTTTTATTATTCTGCTGGCTGCTCTGACGCGCCACCATGCATGGAGCATCGAAATCGGGTAACAGGCCGAGGCTGAGGCCCAATCCCACTCCCTCCGGTACCCATTTGAACTCTTACTCTCCACGCCGTCCGACGTCGGCGCTTGCTTTCTCTCCTCTTCATGCCGTTCAGTGGCAGCGCCTGGTTCCTCCTCGATCTAGCGCCCCTGTTCGCGATAGCCGCCACCCCATCGAATCAAGCCGCTGCTTGCTCCCCCTGCCGTCCAAACGACCGTCGTGACCATGTGTTGAGTGAGGGGAGGGTGGTGAGCTTGGACCGCGCCTAGCGGGATGCGCTTTGCCCCACCGGCTTAGGGCACGGCGTCGGCCACAGCCGGCCCCTGAAGCGGCCCCCGTATCCTTCTCCCCCTCCTGTGGAAGTAGTTCCAGTAGGCTAGAAGATAAGGCGCGTCGATCTATTTTTTTAATTCCGAAATGGACATGTTAGGTTTCAATGTAAAGTTAGTTTATAGTGTTAGGTAGTTAGGTTTACATAGGATTTAGTGTCCACTGTTTAGGTTTTTGGGCTTTGTTTTTAGAAATGGTTTAGTTAGTTTTTTAAGGTATATGTACTGACAACTAATTTTAGTGTTATGTAGATGCCTCACTTTTTACATTGTTTGTTGTTAGGTGCAATCCTTGTGGTGGATGGAGTTTTTGAAATAACGAGGTCGCCCTAGAGAATTGTACCACGACATGTCTAGCAAGAATGCCCCTGTTCCTCCAGAACTCGTTGTCCCTAATTGCGACTGTGGAACACCGGCTGATGTTGGCCAATCTCGTCATGAGGACACAGCTGCTCTTTGCTACTACACATGCAGTTCATTTAATGTAAGTAATTGTTTCACTTTTATTGTGTCTTTATTTATTGTAGTAGTTCACTAACAATGTTGCTAACAATCATGTTTTGTAGGGCTGTCAGAGGTGCTTTTTCTTTCAGTGGATTGATGGTCCAGAAAAGTTTGACCCAAGGCACTTCCAGTTTGACCTCTGGTGGAAAGGGCCGCATAATCCACCCGATCAATTCGAGCGGTGGGTGGCACCTCCCCTTGACCCCCGCCAATGATAGTAGAGGAGAAGAAAATGGCCGATCTAAGATGGCTTGAATCACCGCCTCAGTGCAAATGCAGAGATTATTCTGTGGTCAGTTCAGAGAGGCCTAACGAGTTCAAATGTCCTAATCCCTATGGAGTAAGTGCAAATTGTACCTCTTCATCTCTTTTTACTCTTTGTGCATGTACTAATCTTTCATGTTTTAGGGTGCGATGCGGAATTGTAACTTCAGGGAGTGGCTTTGGGGTCCTAAGAACAGACCATCATTCCTAGCACCACACCTGGAGGAGGCAAGCACAACCACAAAGGCTACTAGACTTACTAGTTCGATGGCACGCTGCACAAAGCTATCGATACATCCAGGCGAGAACAGCGCTGCCCCAGCTATACCCGGCTATGTTCTCCCACTCCTGCCTCAATTTGTTGATGAAGAACCAGCTGATGGTGTTGCCTAATGATTCTGGGAATAGGAAAGCACCCAGGAAGTGCACAGCCACAGTCAGGCCCTTGTGGCAAAACCGACCAATTTATTAGAGCACAAGCACATAATTTGCCGTTAAGACAGCAAACTACATGATTGAGACCTAATAAACCCGGTAGTCATTTTGAAATCTCAAAGGATTTGAAACATTTCCAGCACGACCAAGATCGTAATGAGTTTAGCATTCACCATTCACAACGTACATAGTTCGCACATAGTTTTACACAATCGGAGTACGAATAAAGTTATTACAAACCAAGTTCAAATTTCAAAATAGCGGAAGCGAGTTCAAATACCACACACACTCATTTCAAATACGGTGCCAGGTTCTTGATCAATATCCAACAAAAGCATTAAGTAGAGAAGAGGGACCATGCCCAAGGTCTAGTCATCACCCAACGCGAGATAGAAGCAGTGCTGGCAATAGCCATAAAACATCTCACCATCTGCAACAACATGGGAAAATAAAACCCTGAGTACGAGAATGTACTCAGCTAGACTTACCCATCATAAACTAAAAATAAATTGACTCCAAGGAGTATGCAAGGCTGGATAAGTTAGATAGCTGACTCATAAGTTGCGAAAAAAGCTTGCATTAAAGAAAGATTTGATCATAACCTTCTAGCATTGTATTTTAATTTGATTAACCTTATTATGCTAAATTAGCACCTGTACTAAACAAGCATGGTAATAATTATTCAATAGGAAAAATAACCAATTCCGATTGAGTATCTTTCAATCTCAACAGCTCAACCATCTCATCTCTTGTTCAAGTTCTTACTATGATGCCGCTGCTCAAGCAAGTGTTCACTGTCCAGGAACAATGGCGATTATAATCGATTACTAACCAGCTAGTGGGTATTCCTCACACAAACCACACTCACCAGCCATGGCGAGCTACAGATCACTGAAAGTTTAATTCGGGAAAATCGCGAGATCAACAGGTACCATCGTATCCGGGAACCGCCCGGCTGCCTTATTCAGGGCGACCCTGACCTCGGACTTACTCTCCGCGTAACCCGTGGTCCCCCATCTTCTCCAATACGATGCGTACAGCAGGTCGACTCTCGGCCCAAACCAAACCCAGGCTTCACGGTCGGAACGACTTATCCTTCCAGCTAAATGTGAGGCATGCGTTCAATATGACTTGAGGACGTACAACGGACGGGGTCCTAGTTTGACACAGACGGGGTAACCTCACCGAACCTCCAGTTCAGTCCCAACACCAATCCTGCCCGGTCTCGATTTATTATCTCCACATGGTTATCCAAGATAACAATGTATTCAACCATTCTGAGTAACCACCTATAACTCGCAGATGACAGGAAATCACCCGACTTCTACAGATCTAGTTAAAGCAGGGCTAAGCAGATAATCGTACCTGAACCTAACAGGGTTGAAGGATATACAGTGGGCAAGGAATATAAGTAATGCAGCAACGGTATAAAACAATGCCTACAACTTAATGCATCAAACAAGTAAAGGACTCAAGTTAGATATTTTGCAAACCACAGGGAGAATGCTCCGGGGCTTGCCTTTCAGGAAAGAGCTTGGCTGGTGGTCAGGACACTTGGGAAGATCAGCTTCGGGATCTTCTTCTGCTGCTATCTCCCGCACCAGAGCTTCCTGCTGGCCTTCCTCTTCTGGTGCTCCGAAAACTACCGTTTCGAGCTCTGACAATCCTGTATGATGCATAGTACGTATGAATACCATGTATACAATAGAAATACAATGCTGATGCTGATGGTGAATGAATGCTCAGCTAGAATAAATGATATGATTTTAGAACATGTAAGATAAGCACATGTCATCTGCATTCTCTTTACCGACAAATCTTAAACAAGCCTCGCATTATAATTTACTTACACATTAAAAGGAATTATAAACGATTATTATTTTTCATACTACCCTCTACTAAACCAAAACCAATAACAGATCACACACATCACAAATATCATAAAAAGCATTTTTACACATATGAAATAATAACTTAAAGCATTATTAATTATTAAAAGAAATCAGGGCAGAACTGCAACATGACTTAAGATTACTCAGAAAATTTTGTAAAAATTACAGAAACCTAAGCATGTCTATTGTAGACTACCATAAAAATTTTAGGTCAAAACAGTAAGTACTTTATCCTACACAAAAATGACAAGGCAGCACAATTTAATGGGCATAAAATACTTTGTATATAGAAAAATGTCAAACAATAGATCTTAGAACATTCTTAGCTCTAGATTGGCCTAAAAACACTCTTCAAAAAGTTTCATGCACAAATTCCTTATATATTATTTATTATGAATTATTTATCATCTAATGGAAATAGGCACCATAACTAGATAGAGCAAACTTTCCACAGGACATAGCCTCACAATATTTTTCACAGATAGAGCATGACATAAGAAGACTAACAAACTTGGTCTCACATTTTTCTGAGCAACAGAGAATTACTTATGCATTTTCTAAGATAAAAGTAATTAATAGAGATAAATAAATCTATACAGAAAAGTATCACAAATTTCATATTTTATATTTTTTATGCATAGATCTTCTCATAATAAAAATACTGCAAGTTGAACCAACTCATTTGGGTGAAAAATGAGCAAGATATGATTTTTCAAAGGTTTTATTCAAATCTGGAAATAATTATTTAAAAGAAAAAGAAAAACACTTTTGCATCGGAGATCCTGAGGTTAACAGAAATTCACTAAGCCCGATAAAGAAATATCCTGTGTCTGGCAGATATGCACGAAGACCCTCGACTTTCCTTGAATTCAAGGACGATGTCCTTGCGAGAGGGGGAGAGAGAGGAGTGGCTCGGTTCACCGTTGCCGGCCGAGACGGCGGTTCTCCGGCGTGGCTGAGCGGCGAGGAAGAATGAGCGGGTCAAGGCGCATTGGTCTAGGGTTCTATTAAGGGCAGAGCATGGCCGTGGCGGCTTCGGCCGCGCGCACGCCGGAGTGGCGGCTCCCCAGCCGACGGCGAGGCCAAATTCGGCGAGAGGTGACCCGCATCGGCTCCATTATCTAGGGCTACAGCTGCTACTCGATGAGGCGCACCTAATGCTGGAGGAAGGGAAAGGAAATGGCAGCTCAATCGCTGGGGCCACGGCAGACCGCGAGCTCGCGGAGCCACGGTCATGGCGGCGGACGGCAACACGCCTGATTGGGCCATACCTCGGGCTCGGCTTGACGAGGTGAGGGCAACAGAGGATGGAGCACACGCGGATGAGCTCGATGGCGGCTTCCAGGAAGAAAATGGCGCGGTGGCGGGCGAAAATGGCGGCAGCGGACGATAGCGACGCCGGTGAACTGTGCTGCGGGGAGGAGAGAGGTGGGGAGAGGGAAAAATGGAGCGGGGACAGAAAGAACAGCGGGCGAGCAGGCGAGTTAACGTGGTTGGAACGGCCGCTGCCGCCCCGGACCGCCGGTGGACGCGCGCCACGCGGAGCGCGCGGGCTGGGCGCGATGGGTGGTGGCCGGCCATTTTCCTAACGGCTTTGACCAACCGTCACTGAAATGCTATTTCCATGACTCCTACTACAAAATTTCCTGCCCTATATCTCCCAAACCGAGCCGAATTAGCCAAAACTTAAATTAGAGAAAATATATCTCTAGAAGATTAGAACATTTCATCTATACAAAGTTTGGCCATGTTCTGCATAGATTTTGAAATACAAAAATCCAAATGAAAATACCCCTTAAATCCCTAAAAATGGAAAAACAGCCCCCAAAGCCTTTTTCAACATTTTTGAACATCTTCCAAGCATTTTCATGAAAAGTGATAATAACAACTTTGGTCCCTTATGAAATTCTTTGCAAACTTTATTTAGGGTGCACACACATGAAAGCACTCTAGCTACCACTTTCAAATCAGTCAAACAAAACCACTTTCATGGTCCACCTTGGTCAACCATGACAACAAAGCTTAATTAACCAAAACCATGAACATAAACCTAGGTTCATTTGGTGTCCTAATCATGTCTAAGTTACTTTAGAGGTCATCAAACACCAAACACTCATACCACTTATCCAATTCATGTGAAATGCAACCATAATTTGAATAATTCAAGCATCGACATAAAATAACAATTGCTCTTTTCATCAATGCTATGCATAATGATGCTTATTCTTAAGAATGCAAGTGATTATGCATGCTTAACACCAGAGTGTTACAGCCCTCCTCTCAATCAGTGGCTCTGGAGCGTGGGTGCCCAACAGTCCAAAGTTCTCTTGGAGCCAGAATGAAGTAACACCTAAAGTCCTCCTGTGTGTCATAAATCCAATTAATCATACACGATTTAATAGTTCAAAGTAGCTAAAAAACAGACAATTTAATTTTGTACTTATTTCTTCTGGCTTCCTCGTCGTCAGGTGGAGCTATGCCGTAGAACTTAGTGACCGCGTCCTTCCAGTTGTTGGGATCAATGATCCCAGTCAACGATTGCCCCCAAAATGAAGGCAAAGAATGTACTTCACGTCCTACATGTTCATCGTCATCTCCCTGAAAGGAGCGTGGAATGTGTGGGTCTCAGGCCGCCACCTACAAGTTTACATGTAATCTCCAAAACATTAGTTTGGACCACTATATTCGTATCTTGAGCTTTACACAACAAAAAATACAAGCATAACCTGTCCACAACTGCAGTGAGAAGGGTTGGGTCAAGGTTTGGAAGACCAGCATTGACAACACGAACCAACTCGAGGAAACCTGCACGTTGAATTTACAACGTGTACCTCTTGTCCCAAGGGCCCTTCTGATGTGTGCATAGCCTCAAAATGGGCAACCTCTCATGGCCCTCCACTATCTTGTGACCACGGTGCTCCTCATCGTAGTACAACTCAGGAAGGTGGTACTACGGATGTTGAGCCATCCTACGACAACATGAAAATAAAGAGGGTTAGGAAACAAACTTATGTAATATAAATTAATAATTGTAATACAATTGAAATGCAATGCAATAGAATTAAAATATAAGTACTACAACTACAACAATTGAGAAACAAAAATGTAAGTATTAGACATGTTGCCCTTGTCTCCTATGCCTCGAAGCCTTATGACCAAGCTCACCACAAACGGAATAATGATTTCGACCACGCGGCTCATCAAAGTCCTCTCCCCCATGCATGTCATGGTTGTACCCTTTCATGGCGTCCATGTCCCCCCTCAGTCTCTTCTTCTTCCTTCGACCTTTTCCAAGCTTCAGAAGATCAGGATCAGGCATGTATTCCCCGCCATAATAAGGCGGCCACTGTGCCGGGTCCATGTATGGCTCAAAGGGCCCCTGCCATATACTGATGCAATTAGAACAGAGATACAATGCAGACATATATGGTGGTGCTTTATGGTCATATCCAATCACCCTACATGATGTGATCATGTGATGGCAGCGGGCATGCATGATTTGTGGAACATTGCAAGTGCACTCCGCTTTCTCAAGATCAATCTTGTAGTACGACCACCATATTGTTCACCACCTAAGGTGGTCCCATCCTCAGCTCATACTAGGTAAACCCGCCTCCCAGGTCCGTAGCCCACAACATTTTGATTATTTTCCCAAATCTCAGCCTCTCTTAAGTAATCTTCTGCATCCGCTCCGAAAGGACTTGCATTGGCAGCTAGCCTATTGTGCGCCTTTTCCTACCTAGTCACAAAATACTCGATGCACTTGAGAAAGGAGTACTCAACTATACCAGACACTGCAATGCTCGAACACCCTTGAAGACATGGTTGAAAGACTGATGCATTGGTGGTCATGATGCCATACCTGAAACCACCTTCATCATATGCAAGGGCCTACTTACCCTTTTCTTCCATTTGCTAGTTCAACCAGGCCGTCGCCTCTGGCTTCATCATCTTATCTAGTTCTTCCTTTATTTCCTCGAACTCGTGAACTATATGGGCACAACACAAAGCCTTAACCTTGTAACAAACCTCCTTCTTCCTCTGACACTGCCATAAATTTGTGGCAAAATGGCGCATGTACCATCTATGCACTAGAGAAAGATAGCCATCAATCTGTTCTCCAGCAGCATTAAGGAGACCTGCATGCCAATCAGAAATCATACATATCCTGCGGGAGTTGCCAAGCACATCGACCCATAGATGCCGCATGAACCATGACCAGGAATCATTGTTTTCTCCCACGGCCAATGCAAAAGCCATTGGAACTTTTTGATTCTCAGGATCCAAGGCAGCAGCCATCATCAACACACCCCTGTACTTACCTATCAAGAAAGTGGCATCCACAACCATGACTGGATGATAGTACTAGAATGCATCTTTCGCCTGCTTGAAGAACCAGAAAACATGTTTCATGACATGTATTTGAGTTGTTGTCTGCCCTATGGTCCTCAAACTATACTTCCCTCCAGTATCTATCCACCATGCATTCCAGGGTTATAAAATGCCATTGCAGACAAAATTCTGGGTATCCTATTGTACGCCTCCTTCCAGCTACCCCAATGAATCTGCTGAGCAATCTGCTTAGCACGCCAAACCTTTCCGTACTTGGTCTTGTACTTTGTGAATCCTTTTAAGGAAATAATCAAGGAGGACATAGAAATGTCATTGTTGTCATCAACAAGGTCCAATATTCGATGGGCACAATACCAAGTCATGAGTTGAGGATGGCTTTCCTGTCTCTCATTTGAGGCACAAGTGTGGGGCTGCACAACCTTCGTTATGTGAGTTGGCGGTCCTTATGGATCGATTCTAACCACCAACTTAGGCTTAAAAAGGGAGAAGCAATCATACTTTAACACATATGCCTATGCTATTAACAGAGTTCCACTTATGCCCCTAGTGTTCATGTTTTTATAGGATTTATGGTGAAACAAGTGGAAGTGCACAACACCAATTAGAAAGCGCAAAAGCAAAATACGAATTCAAGAAATGCGCAACCAAGATTGACAAAGGAGCCCACCTTCGGTGCATACCTGGGCTTGATCATAACCGCAGGAGAGGTCCAGGCCCAGGAAGGAACTGACCATGCGAAGGTGGTGGCCAGCCGGCCCCACCAGGGGACCGACCGCCCCCGGGGGCAACCGCCCCCCAGGTGGCCCCTCCCAGGCCCAGCCTTCTCAGGCGGTTCATAGGACAGTTTCCCCAAGGCGGTTGTACCTCCTTCCATATGTGTTGATGCCTGAACCATCCTACTTGAGCTATAAGTAGAGGGAGCTCCTTCATCAAAACACACACATTCATTGGAGTCACTCACCTTAAACCTCTCACTTGCATTCCTTAAGTAGTTTTAGTAGTTTGTGAGCAAGGCAAAAGTTATCAAGGAGAGCTTGTCTCCTTGGAGGAAGAGGAACATCTTGGTATGAATACATTTTGGTTTTCCTCCATGAGCAAGTTCTTATCATACTTATATAATCATGCATATGAACTAGAGTATAGTTATGATCATGATATGAGCATAATATATGAACTAGCATATAGTTTATGTGTTATGTTCATAACCTGTTCATCTTCGTTCTTCATTGTTCATCAAATTAGTATGAATAGAGGAAGAACTAAGAATGAGGTGATGGTTCATCGTGCCTTTTTGGTTGCTCTTAACCTAGCCTGTCAATCCAAAGGGTTGGGGTCCATGGGGTTAGGAGTTGTTTCCAATTACACGGGCATGGTGCTCGGGTATGCGGAGATCATGGATATGTCAGTATCCCACGGGCAGAGGGGTAGGTGGGCAGGTGGTGACAGCCATGTCCATCCCTTGCACTCCCCCACGTTCGGGTATCGAGTAGGAGTTCGTAAAGTCTCTATCGGCTGGCAGACCAGCTGTGGGATCTCCCTGTCATCCCAGACTTAGTCCTAATGCTAGACATGCTAATTAAATGTTTTACTAACAGTTCTTTGCATAAGTTATATATGACCATTGCCTACTCTGTTTAGTTATATTCTTTTATTCTTTATTTATCTTTTATCCTTGAGGTCAACTCAAATGTGTGTCCACTATCTTTAAACCATGATTTACTCCTGTTTACTCTATGACTACCTTTGCACTCAATAAGTGATCATGTTTATACCACGCTTGATGCATATTACCCTCCTATGGGAAATTATAAATACGACACCTCTGAATACTCACGGGTTGAAATGCTACAATGATAGTTCTGTGCGCTTGCAGATTTAATCTTATTTTTTACTGAGCTATCATGATTGGCTTGCCTAAGTACCATTACTTAAGAAATGTAATTCTAGTGCACCCCATGGCGCCATACTACAGGATTGCATCCTCGTAAGTAATGATGGTTAGCAAGGCCAATCCGGCACTTCTAACTATTATTACCAGAATTGCAATACCTTGACCGGCGCCGTTAAGGGCCGAGTGTTACTCTTCTGACGTAATGGTGGTTAGGGATGCCAACACACGTTTCTAGTGTTGTTACTAGGGATGGGCTTTTAGTCTATCTTTAGTGGTGACGCTAAGAAACGCCAACAATATGCCACTTGTATTCATTCGGTTTCTTCTGAGCATTTACCCTCCATGCACAACCTTTCTTGCATTTCACATGTACAACACGCCTTGGTTGGAATGAGAGACACAGTATGGCCTGTGGTGGTGGAAAGCATAATTCTCAAGGAAAAGCTTCAAGTCTAGCAGTGATTTGAATACCATACCCTTCGAAAGTATTACATTCTCATGGTTAAAGGCAGAGAAAGAGTCCCTACACATTTGCAGACCAGTGTCACAAACAGCCATATCTGCCATGCTTACGTCCCTATAGTTGGGGACTCCACTGAAAGGTATGTTCACCGACCTCAGCTGCATCAACTCTCTCTTAGTGTATGGATTGGGTGGAACATATGACTGTGCTGCATTGAATGGAGCCCATGTATCATGAGTGGGATGATCATATGGGTCATCTGTAGCTAGTCTGCCATGGACCAACACTGCATAAAGTTTTTGGATAGGCACCAGCATTGGCATTGCATGTTCTGCTGCTGGCATAGCATGAACCAGTGCTGCCATATCATCCCTGCTGCCATCCTCATCCGATGAGTCATCTGAATCAGAATCAAGTAAGTCACATATCCCCTCCTCCTCCTGCTCATCCTCTTCCGCTCAAATCCGTTCACATCAAAATCATCATTCATATGGCCTGGTGACTGAGTCGAGCAGTCATGTGGATCCATCTTAGGATGGTCCTGCATCAACTGACCACCAAGTCCATATCCACCCCAACCTCACCACCACCATGGTCCTTAGAGTAAGGCAAGTCATCGTCATCTATCAATTTCTCCACAACAACCTCAACCATTTTACCATTGCAACCTTGAAGGACATAGGTGTACCGGGACCAATGGGCTGCATCCACCAAGGGCATCATAACATAGCGCAACCGAGTCGTCCCAACATCAAACCTCCCCTGCAATGTGATATCACCGCCAAAGATTGACTTCAATCGCTGCATAAGCTCGCTAAAGCTAGGAGGTTGATCAAACATCTCCAACTCTTCCTCCATACCAACAAACAAGCAATCCTATTTTGTTACATTGCCGCCATAGAATACACAAACAAAACAGTCCATCTACAAAAGGAGGGTATGAGGAATATTTAGAAGGGTTGCGAATTGTGGAGAACACACCCAAAGACATAACTACACTGTATACACTAAATAAACCACAAACAACGAACTAAAACCTATGCACTGTATAAACCTAACCAAAGCATAGAGCCTAACTAAACAATACGCAATATCTTAACCCTAAACCTCTAACTACCTAGCTAACTAACCATTCGATCATCCATAATAACTAACTCTAATATGTGAAATGCAAAATTCATAGATCAGCAACATAGAGGAGCGTACCCTCCCTACTCATCGAGGACGGCCTCAAGCAGGCACAGAGCCGGGTGAGCATACAGGGGAGCAACGAAAATGATTCCTCCTCGAACCTTGACGGCCGGCGGCCAGGCAGTGGGGCCTGACGCCGGCACAGGCGCTCCTCCGCTTCCCCCGCTCATGACATGGGCTCCGACGGGAGTTCTCTAGGGGCATCACCCTCGCGCGGCGGGGGGAGGCGGCCTCAGGCGGCGGGGAAGGCCCGACGGAGATTGGAGACGCGACGGAGACGGGCTCAGGCGGCGGGGATGGAGCGAGGAAACGCCGGCAGAGGCGGGGTAGGCGGAGGCGGCAGCGGCGGGCGCGGGTTCGCGATGGTGATGTGAGTTAGGGCAAGAGTGCAAGTGGGGAGAGATGGGCCTCGGCCTGGGCCTGTTACCCGGTTTCGACGCGCCACGAGCGGCCATCAAAATAATAAAAATTGCCACGTCGTTGGCTCCGACGCGCCACCATGCATGGCGTGTGAGTTCGGTTTGGCCGCGCCTTTGTTGGTGGCGCGTCCAAATGTGTTAGATTTGGAAATAGTTTTTTTACGTATCAAAATTGTAAATATTTTTAAAAAAAGTGTTAAAATTGAAAAAAAAAATTCAACGCAGTGCACCATGGTGCATGCATGTTTTGGGACTCTAGGCAGGTTTGGCATCGAGTGCATGTACGCATAAAGCTGACGACCTGAGTCAGCTCAAGGAAAGTGTACCAGTGTTTAGAATGTGTTTCACTTTGATCAAGTGAAGTAAAGAATCTCTTGAGAACAGTACAATCTCTAAGCTCTTCATGTCGTCGCTATTTAAAAGATGTCTTCCTTATGCCTTCTTCTCACGTCCAAACTGGACACGCTGAGGAGCTTCAGTCCGTGAGGCCCATCACTCACAGTCTGTATTGGGAGATCCGGCAAGAGAAAGATTTGGAAATTACCCTCAAAAGCTTCCCGCGAAAGATGGCGTCTGGACTCCGGCGTGGATGCGTTGTGCTAGGCTGCTAGCGAGCTGCTGCCTGCTGGCCACAGGAGGACAAACAGCGGATCCGAGCTTCCGAGGCGACGACCGACGAGCCGATGGCGGGCGAGCTGCTGGCTGCAGCCTTCGCGAGCGTGCGAGAGCGACTGAGCGAGAGTGCGAGACGCCACATCCTGAGCCACGCGACGGCTTGAGGATTGGGGAATTAGGGTTGGATACTTGGACGGTGCATTATATACTCAGCTACTTTCTGGGCCTTTACATGGGCCTGGCAGCTTGGCCACCTGATACTTGCTTCACGGGGCGGGTCGGCGGGGACCGGGTCGGTGAGCAGGTAACCAACCCTGTCCCCGCGATCCCCGACGGGGCAACTTTTCTACCGATTCCATCCCTGAGGGGATCAATTATCCTCCATCCTCATCTCCTAATGGAAGAATTCTCCACGGGAAATCGGTCCCCGTTGCCATTTTTAATTAGGAGGAGCACGTGGAGAAGCTTTCCCCAATGTGGAGAAGTCACGGGCACAGCCGGATCCCATGCCGAGGACCACCCCTCGCGCGCACACAGTCGGGAGGAAGGAGCTAGTGACGGGACCGGACGCGTGGGGAAGAAAGGGACGGGAGAAAAAGATAGGGAATTTGACCGGGACAAGAGCTCTAGTGGGGAAACCAGAGTTCTGCGATGAGCTCTCGGTTTGGCGAAAAAAAAAACGCACTAAAAATTGAGACCAGAGCTCTGGTGGTGGGAACCGAAGGTCCAGGATGGAAAAATAGACACTATAAAATATACCGGGGCCCTGGTTTTAGGGACCAAAGGTCCGGTAGATGCAAAAATTCATTTATGGGCACGTAAACTGATCCAATTGCCAATGTTGTGATTAGCCATCAATCAACATCACATAACAATGATCACAATATGACAATCAGGATCAAAAGATCAAAAGAACCAAACCAATTCAAAGATCACTCAATCTTGCAAACCTATAGCTAGTTAAAACTAGAAAATTTAAAAGAATCAAATGAGGCGAGCAGGATTTTGTTTTCGTCGGACTTAGCTTGTTGGGCGCGGGAAGCGCTGTGGATCCCATGTGTCGGTGGCTCAGCGTACGTATGGGAGAGAGTCTTGCCCCAGAAGGGAGCGTGTTGCTGGCACAGTAGGAATAATAGTAAAATTAAGAAAGGCTAGCTAGTTAGCGACTCGCTCAGCGCGCTCGAGGCACACTCCCATGGAGCTCCTGTGCTCGAGGTCCCGCCGCCGCCGGCCACTCGATCCTGAGAGCAGGCACCACCGTGGCGCAGCCTCCTCCCACTCCTTGCTACTGGCCGGCCTAGTGGCTAGTACGCGCATTTGCTTCCACACTCGCGAAGCTAGAGCTCCAACAAGGGGGTGCATAAAGGGTTTGGAAATTTGATTGAATTTTGTTAATTTTTTTGTTCTACCGGTGGCCTCTGGTAAATTACATATGAATAAGGCCGATTTCATTCGAACAGTGTTCAACTTTTAAAAATGGTAGCAAAAAATTTTATAGTTTTTTATCGAAGTTTCAGTGAATTACCTACCTCTGATTTGTTATTGCTTCTCATATGTTCTTGCTTCGCGTTTTGCAGGGCTATGCACGAGAGTATCCGAAGTTGAAGCATGGGTGGTGTAGTTACCTGCCACTCATTGACCCCGTGTTCAGAGGAGTGGTAATTGACGGAGCCACCTCATATGTTCCTCATAAGTACTACTCTTGTGAGGAAGAAGATGAGCAACGTGACCTCCTAACCCCACTTGGAAGAGGGAGCAAGAGGAGCAGCAGCACACATAGCAGCTCTGGACCTAATAAGAAGTCAAAGAGCCCTAGGTCCTTCGAGAATTTTTCGGCCTTCAAGAACAATGCAATGATGGAAAAGCTGGATGCACATCAGATAAGGATTAACCGTTAGAAATAAGAGTAATTTAGCTATGTATAAATTAATTCCGATAATGAGAAAAAGACCAACAGCATGTACCATAGGTATGTGATTTGATACTAGCAACAGAGAGAATGCGAGAACGAACAACAGAGAGAGAATCGACATTCTTACAGTGGGATTGCCGGCGAAGGAAGACGTAGCAGACCGTCGACTGAGATCCGGATCGGCAGCGTAGAGGGAAGAAGACGTCCAGCGAGCAGTCACGACGGCGCTTCCCAAAAACCTGATACGCCCCCTACCCCGTGCAGGACGCGAGGAGACGTAGGCTTCGGAGCCTGCTCTCCCGACACCGATGGCACATCGGCGACGGGATGGGGAAGACGGCGGCAGCGCAGCACTGTGGCGAGGAAGAGATAAATCTCTCGGTCCTGAGGACGACGTCTCGCTCCATATTTATACACGCGTCGCAGCAAATAGGAATGTATTTAGCCGCTCAATCACACTATTATGGTAAGTGCACAAACGGCAGGTCAATTACCATAATACTGATTAGCCGTTTGTGCACTGGCAAAAGGAGGCCGCGCACCCGCAAGGGTCGGAGCGGGAAATCGGCGGACCATTCACGCGCATGTCATGCGTGCGCGCCCATTAGCCCCGCCCCGCCCCGCGACGCTAGCGCGTGCGTGTGGTTCTTCAACTATTTAAGTCGGCCTCACTCCTCTTAAAGTAGCAAGGTGGGACTAAAGTCCCTCCACCTTTTCATATATACATGCATATGTGAGTGGGCCTTTGAGATTTATTTGAAATTGTTTGGCCCATGGCCCAAAACATCTAACATTAACAAAGTGTTGCAGATGGCTAGAGAGCTTGGTGTAAATGAGTCGACCCCAGATCTGTGGCTTGCTATGGGTGAGATCATCAAAGACAAAGTTGGTATGTCTTCATCACGTCCCACCCAGTCTGAAGGAAACCCATCATTAACCACACTGCCGAGAAGATTGCCAGGGCCAACAAAGGGGTCGACAACGATGATGACTAGACCCTCTTATCCATGCAATCAAACCTAATGTAGTATTGTGAATGTGAACCATTTGAACTATGTCTGTGATGTTTGTTATTACAACTATGTCTGTCATGTCTATGGTTTGAACATCTTTAATGGAGCAGGGTTGTTAAGGACATGTGTAATACTTTTTCGAATGGTTCTAGGATATCTTTTAGCACCATTGCAATTGGTGAATAAAATGATGTGCAACAGCTGCCGGTGCAAGCAGGCAACAGTCCAAAAAATGTTGTGGGGTGGGGCGCATTCTTTTCGTCCATCTCCCCCTAAATATGCAGGTCCAATTGTATATATAGTTTATATGATTAAAATTTTCATTACTATGAGTACATTTTTAGGCTTATGACTAAAAAATCTATTATTATTGTATTTCTTATTAACATTAGATATAGCTTTTTCTCATTGCAACGCATAGATGTATTTGCTAGTATATATAATAAGAGATAGGCTTATGTGAAAAGATTATTTGGGGCGTGGACATCGTTGTGGAGTACCTGCAAAGAGGGACTATCATTTAGGTGGCTACAAAATTTCACATTTCTCCTAATTCAACAATTTAATTTGCATCATTAAAGGGAGATTATACTCCAGTTAAGAGCTCCTTTGTTATGCCGGATTGAAAGAATGTAGGAATAGTTAAAAGTAGAAATAGGATCAGAAAGCATGTATAAAACAAAGGATTGAAAGACACATGAATTCTATAGGAAAAGTCAATTGGATGAACAAAAGAAAAAACACAGGAAACATTATTTATCCTATGCCTCAATCCTACATTCCAAATGATGCTACAGTACTTCAAAACTATAGGAATGAGAATCCTCCACTTTTCTTTTGCAATTCCTTTGATCCAAAAGAACCTTAAAAATGCTGGACTGCAAAATGAGTTCAAAGGTTCCTAAATGGGCTCTAGAGCTCCCAATTAGACCAAAAGAGTTTACAAGTGAGGACAAGACGCTTCCAATTGAGCATGAACATATCTCAGCCACATTTGAGAGCTTTTAATTGAGAAAGTAGTTTTCTGATTTTTGGCTTGACAGTGACAGCAACCATTCCTGTTTTTAAGCCCAGGACGAGGAAGAAATCTTGATGAGTGGTCTTGGTGAACCCTGCTCCATTTCGGTTTTGGGTTCGAAATTTCACTGAGAAATCCAAACAGGCTGGCCCAGAAATGTTGTTCCAGCCCAATTCAAGGGACACAAAGCCTAAACAGCCCAATTTGAAATTTTCTTCCAGCCCAATTCCAGGGAACCATTCCGTCGAACAAATGGCCTGTTGGGAGTCAAGTCGGGAATTTTTTTTATTAATAAATTTATTTTTAAAAAAATAACAAAACTAGTCTTCGTTTTTAAAAAATTGTAGGTATAGGCCACCAGTCGCCCGTTGGAAGGGCGACGTGAGAGAATCGCCCGTTCAAAGGGCGACTAGGCCCAGGTCGCCCGGCCAAAGGGCGACCAGGCCCAGGTCGCCCAGCCAAAGGGCGACCAGGCCCAGTTCGCCCAGCCAATGGGCGACCAGGCCCAGTTCGCCCAGCCAATGGGCGACCAGGCCACGTCGTCCGGCCATAGGGCGACCAGGCTCACGTCGCCCAGCCGAGGGGCGACCTGGTTTTTTGGTTTTTTTAAATAATATTTATTTATTTGGAAATTTCAGGAAAAATTTCGGTTTTTTAAATAATAATTATTTATTCGGAAATTTCAGAAAAAATATGGAAGTCGAAGAAATAGCAAAAATAATACGCAGTCATGCAATGGGCGTGCGAAAGCGCCGTTGTCGTGTGCTCGCCCAAACTTAATAGATGAAAAAATACAACAGTGAAACATTAATTAAGTTGTAAAAACTAAAATAGTATCAGTACAATATCATAGAAAACAACATCGGCGGCAAATCATACAAAACTAATATCGTCCACGCTTAGGTGCAACACCCCTAATCGTGCCAGGATTTGGTGCTCTGCGGCCCGCTCGCACATGGCTGGCTGAGTAAGTAAGCGGCGAAGGAGGAACTGTAACACGTGCAGGACGGCCTCCAGCAGCAGGTGGTGTCGCGTACTCGTCCTGTGAGGGCTGTGTCTGTGGTGGTGCTTCATGTAACTGCGATGACGCAAGTACGTCCGCCGGCTCCTGCTGCAGGTAACTCTCAAGGTCGAAGGGTGTCGGGGATCGCTGACGAAAAGTGTCAGCGTGCTCAGAGATGTCCGATCCCTCGTAGTCGTAACGGGTCGTCCCTAAATATATAAGACCAACGTTATGATAACGCTGATGGTAAAACTAATATATAACGTGTCGAACTCTTAAAAGTAGGTCATACCTGGAACCATGGGTACAGCGTGTGAAGAGGAACCTCCGAAATCGAACTGATGCCGCGAACCGTCAAAGTGCATACCTGACCATGCAGAGTGAATGTAATGTTACGAATAAAGCAGTATTAGATAATATAATTAAATTTCACCACTATATCGTACCTGTAGGCATGTGAGCAGGCTGCGAAGATGATCCAATGATATCGAACTCCGGACGCCAACCGGCAGAGTACATAGGTGGACCTGAATAATGAAACTTATAAGTAACGAACAAGTTAGCATTACTACATACGAAGAAAATATAAGTTACTCACCTGTTTGGTACGTAGGCCGCGGAGGTAGTGGCGCCGTCGGTCCGTCAGGCCTGTGTGTCACGTGTGAAGGTCGAGGGACGACATCTGGCTGTCACCCGCAGGGCCAGCACGACGTCAACTTGACAATGTTTGCAGCAGAGTCGTACATCCTCTGGACCGCAGCGGTAAGCTCGTGGCTGGTCATCTGAATGCCCTCCCTCAAGCGGTGCAAGAGCGATCCACCATCCACAGTGATACGGTGAGCCATGTCGGTCTATTAACAAAACGAGAACATTGAAGTAATTACGATAAGAAAAATATTAAACGAAGTGGGTTGAAGTTCATAAAGATCGTACCGCCAACGACATCGCTTGATCTCTGTGCACAGGGTACGTGTCCGTCAACCTGGGGACGTGGGTCCGTGGCTCCGCTGGTATATACGTGACTCTGATCCATGTGCGAGGAATATACCAACGTAAGTAGTCCCCGTAAGTCTGCAAGAAAAACGGTCTGAGCTCGTAGGTCACATCATGTAGTGCGTTGGCCCACTCGTCGACCCATGGCTGTATACGGGACGACCAAGTAACGCCTGCCGGTAGACCCCTCCGCACGTAACTATGGATTTCAAAACGTATTAATTATCTTTCTATATATATATTAAATACTCAATCAGAACGAATTAATTGTCTTATACTTACCCGTGTACGGAAAGAGGAACAATATGGGCAACCGGGAGTGGGAACGTCTGGTTACGACCAAACTGCCGCATCACTCTGTGAGGAGCGTAGTCCTCGACAAAGATGTCGAAAACGACAGCCTTACGTGTCATCCAGTACTCCTGATCCCTCGTGCAGAACGTCGATAACCCATTAGGCGCTCATACGACAATCTCCTCCATGCTGTAAGGTGTCCAGCGGACGTCGTCTGCCCTAATCCGGTCGAACGCCGCCATGTACTCAGGATAGGCTCTGTGAACCTAAATGTTTGCCCAAGTAGGCTGTATAGAAAATAATAGTAAGGTGCAATTTATTCGAAAATAAATAGAAACAGGTTCAACTGCGATATAGAAGACTTACCCGCCGCCGGACCCACAACGAACCCATCGTAGGGCCGTCCTCCTCCGTCTCCCCGTACAAACCTGCTCCGTAAGTCAAGAAATCCATGACTGGTCGTCCAATACTAAACCGCTCGTACGACCAGAGTTGAAGTAATAGTGGACAACCAGAGAGGATAGCTGACGGGTCGGTCTTTGTGCACGCATCACAAAGACCTCGGTACGTGGCTGCCAAGATAGCGGATGCCCAACTGTACTGCGGCACGGCGTCGAGCGGTGCGTCCGCTATCTCGTGCGCGAAGTGAATCAAGTGCTTCGCGACAGAGTTCCCATGCAACGATGTGAACATTATCCAACCAAACAACCACAACAGATAGGCCTCCAAATGCCTCGACACAGTGGCCTCATCCGCCGCAGGGTGGATATACTCGGCCTAAATTAGAAAACAGAAGTTCAAATTTCATTTAACATACACATGAATATTTGATGTTAATGAACTATATCACAATGTTATCTATTTACCTGAAACTGCAAGAGCCAGGTCTTCGTAGGCCCGTGATGCTGATTTTCAGCAAGAGTTTGATACTCTGGAGCGTCTGGTCGACGCACAACACCCTCGAAACGGACTAGAAGGTCCTCACGCCAAGTGGCCTCCACGTCTGGACGGCTGACGGCCTGCCCAGCAGTGGTGACACCAAGTAAGTAGGAGACGTCCTCGAGTGTGGGAGTCATCTCCCCGCAAGGAAAGTGGAACGTGTGCGTCTCAGGCCTCCAGCGGTCCACCAATGCAGCAAGTAAGGAACGGTCAAAGTTAAACCGTGTCACCGCATCGGCCGGGGCCTCAACAGCACTAGCCTGCACAAGCCTACACAGAGGCAGTAGACCAGCTGCTCGTAGCCTGTAGCAAATACAACATTTATATATAAATATATATCACCAAATCGTCTGTATGAGTAAAATAAATAAGTGAACGTGTTATTGTGCATACCTGGGTATCCATCGCTCGTCCAGCCGCCACAACTCCTGAGGTACCCTAGGCCGTAGAACAGGTAGCTCAGCAGCTGTCACAGCACTCAAGTAGGACCGGTGGCGCTGGTCCAACTGTGCGTCCAACAACTCTAAGTGTCCCTCATCCATCGCCATACCTAAAATATCTTAATAATGTAAAAAAATAATGCACAAATATAATTAATACTATGAAACACTAAATCAAAAAAAGTAGACATACTATTATTTTTAAAGAGCATTTTCGCCTTGATTCCGGAATCCACGATGTGCACGAGGGCGCCGGCCGTCTTGCGGATTCCCTGAAGGTCCTGCTTCTGCAGCTCCCTCTGTGGTGATTGCACGCGTGCACTTTTTGTAAGTATGTCCTGTGCCATTGCACTTGGTGCGCCGATGCTCCAGTCTTCCCACTTCTGAGTCATCCATATCATTTCTAATGCGCCGTGTCTTACGACGACCAGGCTTCTGTCTTAATTTGTCCTTATCGGGCCCCCGCAGGTAGTTACTTCCAGGATTGTTTGTAAAACTACCAAATATTGCGAAACCATAAATCTCTGCATTCCAGGTTGTCATGACTACCTCCTTCGTAAAATAATGTGAGACATACGGCTTCGGGGACAAATTAGTAAGTGAACAAGCTGCTATAACATGTGAGCACGGCCTGTGTAGAAGTTTCGGTTTCATGCACGAACAGCTGCATGAGTTATAACGAATAACACACTCTTGTGCAATTCTCTCTCGATTGCCACCACGACGGCCCCGATCCCTACACAGAACTTCAAAGCGATTCTCTGCTGTGCCCATAGGATGTGCACGATGCAAGCTTGCCTTCTCCACCTTTTTTTTCATGTAATTTGTCATGAATGTTGAAAAAATCAATGTATTATCTGACATCGCATTAAAAGCAACCATATATCTTTCACGAAAGTACTTGCATGTTCCATGCAAAATACCCTCTACGATTGCTACAAGAGGTTATCCTCTCATGCCTCGAATGACCCAATTGTACACCTCCGCCAAATTTGTTGTCATTATTCCAAACCTCGCCCCATCTGTGTCATATAATAATGACCACTTCTCCTTTGGCTCGTACTCAATCCAATCTGAGAAGCACCTGATTGATGACCCCGACCTCCGAACCACGTTCCTCAAGGCATCCGTTGGAAGGCCTGAAAGAGGAACAGACATATCATTCGGGTCTTGATTCGTACGAGTCGCTAACTCTGCTGTTTGCTTTGTTGTTAATTCATCAAGACGTGCCCACATTGCATTGAATTTTCTTTGTTGGTTCTGATTGCACAACCTCTTAAACATATTCATAAGGTATTTATTTTTGAAATGGCTGAAAAAATTTGCACCCAAGTGCCTCATGCACCATTTTGATTGTATGTCCGACCATCGAGGAGGAAGATCACGCTCCACTGAACCATATTGCATATCCGTTATCGCCTTCAACAAACCGGCATGTCGGTCATGTATGACACAAACATTAGGTCGCCCTTGCACCACTGCTAACTTCACACGCTCCAGAAACCAATACCAACTATTTGTGTTCTCACTTTCCACAAAAGCAAAAGCAACTGGTAGTACTTGATTATTCCCATCAACACCAATAGCAGTTAGAATCTGACCTTTATACTTTCCTGTTAGAAATGTACCATCCATGCATAAAACAGGTCTGCAATGACGAAATGCCATTATACATTGACCTAGTGCAAAAAAGGCTCGACGAAGTATTAACTTTCCGGCCTCTTTTGGATCAGACACATCCATGATATCATAATATGTACCAATATTTCTTTGTCTGATGGTTTCTAACAATCTTGGTAGGTTCTCATAAGATGCTTCGTACGAACCGAATCTCTTCTCAATGACCTTCTGTTTCGCTCGTCATGCCTTCGAATAGTTGATGGTGTATTTAAAATCTTCCTCTATAGTAGTCACTATAGATTTCGGCTCATACCTTAAATTATCAATAATTCGATTATACATGTACTCTGCAATGAAGCTCGATGTAAGAGCAGTATTGGACTTCTCTAATTCTTGTAACTCACATGTATGTTCTGTTACTATAGAGCACTTCCAAATTGTACTCCATTTTTGCTCATAAGCATGTACCCTAAATGGACAGTCCGAAAACACACATTTAACATCATATACTTTCTTGTTAGACTTAACAACTATAAAAGACCGCTTCATTGACAGAGACCAGTACTTCACGGCACTCATCACTTCATCTTTGCCTTTGTACATACCTCCCTCTACTACTTCATTCTCATGATATTCCCACGGCACAGAATTTCCTTCGTTGATCATTAAATTCTTCGAACTGTTACTCTTCCATTCCAGTGGGACAGGAATTTCATTCTCATCTTCAGATGACTCAGTTTCAGATATATTCTCATTCTCCATATCTTTCATCGCCATCTCTTCAACTATATGCTCTATGCGCTCTCCTTCGTCCGCTTCACCCGTCGGTACCATAGATGACAGGTGATGATCACTCTCTTCATTATCTTCCTCATTATCATTGTGATTGTCATGGCTCGGACCTCCTTCTTCTTCTACAACGTGTACCTCATGAACCTCCTTCGTATATGCCTGAGCAAGAAGGACTAGAGGCCACCCACGTTCTACAGCTTTGTTGACGTATTTTCTCCATGTTGATGTTGCATTAAGCGGTACTAACTCCCAAAAAGTGCCCTCCCGAGCATGACTAACCATACCCATGACCTTAACGTCATGTTGGTTGCTGTCAAGCCTAAATATTCGCATCAACCAATTCTGCACACCACTAATTGTTCTCTCATTTGCCCTAGACACCCATCTAGTTACTGAGGCAAATCCTGACAGATCAACCCCGTGTACACCTTGAATAATTTCTCCTTCTCCATAATAAATTTGAAATCCTAACTTCTCCGACATCTGTGTAATCTAAAAATTTCAGCTAAAATAGCTTTTCACTAATATATTACTAATATTATTTCAACTATAACTATTTAATTTAACAATATATATAAAATAAAAATATAAGTAATACTACCGAAATATAATATTAATCGCTTAACAGAAATATAATATTATCTAACAATTAATATAACACACGTTAAATAATTATATATAAAATTATTTTTTTACTTACCGAAAATTTTCCTCTTCCTCTCTTCTCCTTCTTCCTCCTCTTCTTCTTCTTCTTCTTCTTCTTCTTCTCTTCTCTTCTCTTCTTCTCTTCTCTTCTCTTCTCTTCTCCTCTCCTCTCCTCTCCTCTCCTTCTGTTCTGTTCTCCCAGCCGGCAGCGGCCGGCCGCGGCCGGCCGCGTTATATATAGCGGCGGCCAAGTCGCCCACTGGACGGGCGACATGGGCCCAGTCGCCCACTGGCCGGGCGACATGGGCCCAGTCGCCCACTGGCCGGGCGACATGGGCCACGTCGCCCATCGGCCGGGCGACGTGGGGCCCGCCATGCCACGTGCACGGTCAAGTCGCCCACTGGTCGGGCGACATGGGCCACGTCGCCCATCGGCCGGGCGACGTGGGACCCGCCATGCCACGTGCCCAGCCAAGTCGCCCACTGGTCAGGCGACATGGCCCAGATAGCCCGCCGGTCGGGCGACAAGGCCCATCTTCGCCCTTCCAACGGGCGACTGGTGGCCTATTCCTGTAATTTTTTAAAAACGGAGACTAGTTTTGTTATTTTTTTAAAAAATAAATTTATTAATAAAAAAAATTCGTCAAGTCGGCAGAACCCAAAACCCTCTCTCCGGAATTTTTTTTTTTGAAAAGGAAACCATGATATATTAACTAGCAGCAAATCGCTGTAATATGAGTACAGAGTTCAATTGATACACCATTGAGGGCCATTGCCAACGGGCAAGCTGATACATGAGTAGCATTGTTGCAGGTTACATGCAAGGCATCTGATACATTTCCAGAGTGCCTGAACGCAAGTGAAGCCAACAAGTGAGCAGCAGAGTTGTCAGCTCTGTTTATTTTGAGGACTTTGAAGGAGGTACCCCTAACATGATTAACGAAGTGCTGGGTGAATGGTTTAATCCTCCAGTCCGGGGAGACTCAAAATCACCTGTGTTGATGAAGTCTGACAAAGTTTGATGGAAAATCAGTGTGAAAGGTAATCAGCTGAGGCCTCAGCTTGTCAACAATCTGAGCCGCCGCCAACAAGGAAGCTGCTTCTGCCATGAGTTCAGATGCACAATTTTGGACCTGTAGTTGAATCTTGAGATTGTGGTTTTTTGAAGGGTCGATGATATGAATGCCTAGGCCGGCTTTCCTGGGTTCCTGAGCTCCGTCATCGGGTTGAATGGAAGCATCAGTGTAGCACTGAATGCTTTCAAAATCAGCTGGGTCACCTGCAGAGGAGGGAAGCACATGCACCAACATTTGATTTTGGTGCTGATTAGTGTTAGCTTTGTTTGCACCATTGGATTCTCTCTCCAGCGCCAGGTTCATGGTACTGATGTACGCACGAATTGCATAATGTACCTGCAAGATAGACCATTTTTGTTTCTGAAAACGAAGCTCATTACGAGCTTTCCAAATGAACCAGTGTAACAAGAATAGTGGTCCAGGTGCCATCATCGTTGCAATTGTTAAGAAGGCTTTGTAAGCTTTCTTGTACACCATCCTGTTCAAAAGGTAGAGCAGAGGAGCGTATAGGAGGATTGGAGGAAAACCAAACCGCTCTTGCAAAAGTGCATTGGAAGAAAATGTGGCAGTCATTTTCAGGCTGGTTGCAGTAAGCACAATTGATATCAATATGAGCGGAAAGACTGCCAGCTTGCTGTCCTGTGGCAAGGGCTCTGCGAACAAGCCTCCAGACAAAAGCTTTAATATTAGGCGATAGTTTTGTGTTTCCATACCTTTTTGAGAATGTTCATGGCGCCCGTAGAGATGCTTCTAGGTCCTTGTAAAGGGAGCTATACCTGCAATTCTTTATTAAAATATCTGAAGGCTTCTTTTGTGGTGCATTCACCCTTGGCAGAGTGATTCCATCTGATAGCATCATTTTGATCGGAAGGGACAGTAGTGAGATTGTGAATAACTGTGGAAGTTCTAGGGTCAAAAATCCGTTTGATGAGATCGGTGTTCCACTCAAAACTTTCTGGTTTCCAAAGATCAAAGATGGTGTCTGGGACTTTAGTGACTGTAGTGGGAAGTTTGAGATGGGAGTGGATTTCTTTCCATACGTGGCACCAGGGAGTGGACCATATACAGGAATTGCCTTTTTGAATTTGGATAGAACAGTTTTTTATAAGAGTATCTTTGATGCTCATTATAGATGACCAGAAGGCAGATCTGATGTGACTGCATTTAGCGTTCTAGAAGCTGTTGGAAGGATGATATTTGGATTTGAGGACTTGAGAGAGAAAAGCATTTTCACCTTTAGCAATCTTCCATGCTGCATTGCGAAGAAGGCTTCTGTTGACCGTCAAGAGATCTCTGATTCCTAAGCCACCTTCATCTTTGGGTCTGCAGATATCTTTCCAGGACCTGAAATGAAAACTAGTGGTGCAATTCTCCTCTGGAGTGCCAGACCATCATAAATTCCTTATGATTGTGGTTATCTTCGAAATAAACTTCTTAGAGAACAGAATGGTGGCCATATAGTATATAGGAATAGAGGAAAGAACTGAGTTGATGTAAGTCAATCTGTCGGCATGATTAAGTTTGTGAGCTTTGAGTCTAGTTAACTTTGCTTTAAATTTATTTATGATAAAATTATAGGCTTTATTTCTGTCCGTGTGGTTAAAAATTAGGGGGTGGCCTAGGTATATGGATTTAGCTTTCAAGTCCTGTACAGGAAAACAGATCTAACCTCAGACCTACACTGATCATTTACATTTGCACTAAAAATGATGGAAGACTTGTCTAAGTTAGGCGTTTGGCCTGAGGCTCTACAGAAAGACATTAGCACAGAGTGTATTTTGCTGGCTTCCTCTCCATTAGCTTGCCCACAGATTATCAGATCATCAGCAAACAAAATAGAATGAATTGGAGGGCAGTTTGGGCCAAGAGTTATACCTTGTATCTGACGAGAGGAAGACTGATTTTGCAGGCAAATAGACAATTCATTGATAGCTAAAATAAACAGATAAGGAGAAAGAGGGCAAGTATAGTTTGGGTGTTTTTTCTATGACCATAATCTTGTGATTTAATTAATGTTTAAGCAATAAACGTTAAAAGATAACTTTTTAGTAAATTAAGATCTTGTCTATACGTGATCATCCGGGATTTACAGTACAGCTGTGAGGGCTACATGGCTCTGGTTTTAGCTCAGTATGAGGACCTTTTCTAGTTAGTTAGTGGTGCCGAGTTGGGTATAGGACAGCCTCTGTCCTTATGAGTATAGCCGGGAAGGATTGTGCCATATTGGAAGGGGAGTTCCTACATCTAATGATCCGGCAGTCCTAATTAGCTAGACGAACCTTTGAAAGGCTTCACAGTGAACCCTGCCGGTCTTCCTTGGTAGTGGGCTAAGAGGTTGATCACCTCGGACAAAAGGGTAAATCAAGGCTCACAGTGAAAGTGTACACCTCTGCGCAGAGTTTAATAAACTGGTATACTAGCCTTGCTCAAGGACACGAGCGGCCTTGAAGATATTTACATTAGATGATGATTCTGGTTATGTTAAGATACTCATTATTTATCGTTATATTTTGCATTATTTATGTTACAATGATCATGGATTTATGGGCTATACTACCTTATTGCTATACTTATTGAGTTCAACATAGACTCACTCTTGCTATTCCCTCCACACCTCAGGAGAAGTTTAGGCTTGTGATCAACCAGTCAGTTTGGATCCAGTAGAGTAAAGTCTACACCCAAAATTTAAAGTCGTCTTTTCGCTGATTATTCATTTAGTGATCTTTTATATATTTTATACGTTATATTTAAAGTATTATAATTAATACTATTTATAACTATATATAAGATTTATCCTTAAAGACTCACGTACCGTGTATATCTGCTTTTCTCGTTAGAACCGGGCGTGACATCTTCCTCCGCTGGGCACTGCCGCCGCGGCCGGTCGGACCAGCGTCCTCTCCCGGTGCTAGCGCCGCGTCTGGGCGCTGCTCCCGGAGCTCCGCTTCCCCGCTGCGCTGTCGACCCAGGCTATCGCCTCCGCGCTCACCGCCCACGAAGCCAAAGCGGCGCTCAGCTACCTCCTCATCAAGGCCGAGGACGCCGCCCCCGGATCCGTGGCCGCCTGGCTCCCCGCCGCCGCGCGCCGCCTCTCCAGTGCCCTGGTCCTCACGAACCGGCCATCGGCGGCAAATCGCCTTGACGGCAGCGAGTAGGAGGGAGGTGCCATTGAGCTGCCCTGCTTCGAGCGCGCCACCTCGGTGTCGCTGGATCGAGGGTTTCTCGGCCTCACTTTGCCCCCGCCGGCGTTTGGCCGGCTCACCGAGCTCCCCCTGCGAAGGGTCCGGTTCCACGGCCCTTGCCAGCTCGGTGATGCCATTTCTTCGCCACGGTTCCCGTGCTGTCAGAATATCATCGTCAGTCACGCCCGTGGGCTGGAAAATATCGCCATCAACTTGGAGTCTCTGCTTCGAGTGGAGCTGCTCCATTTGGATAGGTTGCAGCAGCTCACCATTGTGGCGCCGGCACTCCAAACCTTGAAAGTGTGTGGCTGCTTTGTTGGCAACCGCCAACCGCTAGCCAACATTTCAACCCTTCAGCTGCAGTACCTCGTGTGGAATGAGCCATATGATCCAAGCTCTGTCAAGCTTGGCAATTTGGGACAAATTCGACGGTTGGGCACACATTACTATCGTGTATATGGGAGGCAGGAATCTAGAACCAATCATGCCTTTCTATTGTTCTTGGAACGGTTTCCAGAAATCCGCAGCCTTCAAACAAAGCTTGTCTATCCCATGGTGAGTTCACATGCTTTCTTATTGGATTATTAGAGTTTAAGTCCTCAAAGTAGCTTGCCAGCAAAGCTGTTTTTTAGTAAGCAAGTTAACAAAGCTAACATGGTTTGTTGTCAATACACAGGACATCGGGAACTTTAAATACTCGATGCAGATGCAACGCCTTACAGTGCTCCCTCGGATTAAGAGCTTGACCCTCATCCTAAGCAACAAAGGGCATAACTTTGGAGCCAGCTTATTTCATATTCTCGGTCTGTGTACTTGTTTAGGTGTGCTGAGGCTGGTGCTACATGAGGTAAACCATTATATATTCATGTTAAATCTAAATACTCCAAACAAGTTGCAGAAACCCATCGACGCTTCCTACATCTTGAGCCTGATCTTTGTGTAGCCTCATTTTCTGTTTCGCTTTCACACCGATAGTTGCTTCAAAGTTTGTCTTTCATATAATTATGTTTGTGTGACTCCTAATGAAAATAAATATTTCTATCAGAATGGGACACTCTCCATGGTAATAATTCTTCACATACTATCTACATGTTGAAAATAGTAAATGTGGATCGGAGTTGATTAAATTGCTGCATAGCATACTAAGTTTTGAGACTATGGAGTGTTGCAGAAGTTTGGGGCTGTGTTAGTCTATTTGGTGCAATTTGTGTAGCCTTGTTCCTTGTACTACGCTTGGAGTCTAGTTGACAGCACTGACATGGAACCTGTGCTCAGTATTATGGTTCCATTTATAACCTATGTGTATGGTCTATTGATTTTTTTATTGCACAGTACCTTCAGATTTGTGCAATTTTAAAATTACTTGTTTGATCATTGTCTTTGTGTATGCCAAATTGTGCTACTATTTTAGCTTCCAGTGAGCAAGAAATTAAGCATTGATAAGTTTTTTTTGCTTTACTCTTTTTTTCTTCATATAATTGCATTTGACAATACCTGATAGTAGAACTGGTTCTTGTTCTAGGCACAATCACACTCAGCCTGTCCATCAGGCTGTATTTGTGATGAACCAACAAACTGGAAGACTGAGGAGCTCATTCTCAAAAGCCTCCGAGAAGTAGCGATCAGTGACATGAAAGGATCAGATCATGAACTTAGTTTTATGAAACGACTATTCTGTTGGGCAGTGAAACTAAAGAAATTGAGAGTAATTTATCAGTCGATCACTGTAAGCAATGCGAAGGAAGTACATGAAAAGTTGCTAAACCTTGCTATGCCAGAAACACATGTTACCTTAGAAGAATCAAGGTAGATATTCCGTTAGTGACAAGTTGTTTGCAGGCGCCCTAAGACCTTGGCATTGGATTGTGATTCCAAGCAATAGCTATCTAATTTTGCATGTGTATTGACCTGTATGTCAAAACTTTTAAGTGCCTAATGCCCTCGCCTTGTGTTTTTAGGCTTCCATGTATTGGTTTGTGGAGAATGAGAAACTCTGTAATGCTTGAATACTCTCTGATTAATTTCGCAGTCTCTACCGCAGATAACTAAGGAATGATATACATATAATGGGCTTTGGGTCCAATTATCTTCCTCTAGCTAATAATGGAATAATCAACCAGAATGGTTAGAAATTTGTTGATGTTTGGTCTATCCGTTTTCAGGTCAACTCTGAATTCAGAAAAACAGATTATGCGGAACAGAGGTAACAACCTGATCTTTCATGCATGTATTTAGTGTGGTGTAGAACTGTAGGTTGCTTGTGTATTTTGTTAAAAAAAATCCACTCTCGATGTCCAGAGCATACAACTGATGCATCGGAAAGAGGTACGTTCTTGCATGAGCTGACTTGGTGATCATGCACAACATTTACCCCAAGCTCATCTCTTGAAGGGTTTGCGGTGCTGTGTTGTTGTGTTTTAATTTAATCCTTTATCGATACATGCTCGGCAAAGCTATTGCCGGTAGCTTTTCGGGGGAAAAAAGACAAAGTTATCCAGTTCAGCAGGCGGCTCTTGCTCAAGCTTCAGAATCGATCTATCCCTCCTCAGGGGCGCTCATGGAATTAAGAGATAAAAAAAATGTAAAGAACCAGTGAACCACGTGAACCCAAAAGAGGTCCAGTACATAAGTATAAATATCATGTATACATATATGATGTGTATTACACGTGTCATCTCAAGCCTATTAATAAAAAAATGATTAATGCTTTGTGTCCTCCAGCACGTCGACCATGAACTGCATGACCGTCACCTGCGCCTGCAGCCGCGCGATGTAGCCGGCGGCACGCAGGAGGAGCTCGTCGACCTCGTCGTCTTTGCCGCCGCCGCCGTTGCCGCTTGGCACGAGGCGCCTCAGCACCTCCATCTTCTTCCTCACCGCCATGTCGCGTCGCCTGCTGCAAGCGGCCTTGGTCGCCTTGCCTTCCGCAGCATCGTCCTTGCTCATCGGCCTCGTCGTCGGTGAAGGCCTTCCGGCGGCCACGATGGAGGAGGATGACGGCGGCCTCTTTCTTCTCCTCGCCGTCGATGTTGATGGGTTGCAATGACTGTTGCCGGTGTGGGCACCCATGGCCAATCGTTGTTTTGTTTTGCAAACTGCAGCCGCTGTAGTAGGCTGTATCTGCTTGCAGTTGCAAGTATGGGACCACGAGCTTCAACGAGCTAGGAGAGAAATGAACAATAGAATCCCAGAACTAGAGGGAGATGGATGAGGATAAGGGGATGCTGGAGAGAGAGGGCAGCGGGGTGTTTATATAGATGATATAGGAGCTAGCTATAGGCAGCTGGAAAGAGAAGATATGTGTGTGGGAATTAGCTAGGTGTCATGCATTGGCATGGCAAAAGACGGATCATCAGGAATAATAAACTTTTGTTTCTGTTGTGATCAGCCATAGCTAGCTAGCTAGATCATATGTATGCATGTGGATAGGATACGATACAGTGCAGCACATTGACAGGGAGAATGCATGTTGTTAGGATGCAAGCATTGCATTGCATTGCATTGCATTGTATATTGCCTTGCTTGAAGGTGAGGGCAGGCATGTTCTCCTAACTCAAGGCCACATGCCACCACATGATTCCTTAAACAACCAACCAACAACAAACCCACACCTCTCAATCTATATATCTATCTTCAATCCAAGCATAAGCTGACACCTCTCAAGCGCCACCAACCATGAACTACTACTACCCTTTTATGCACTCTGATCACTTCCCTTCTAATTTTCCTCGTCAGAACACTCTGTAACGTATCTGGCCTTCTCTACTCTATCACATGCAATGCAAGCTTGCATGTGTGATGTGGTCGTGGGCCCCACGCGCTCCACCCCGGCCTCCTTTGCCAGCCTGCCACCTCAGCAAAAGTGCTTGCAGCAAAGAAAAGTCTCGCCTGCTGCATCATCATGTGTGAAGAAAAGTCTCTGATGTGCCAGCATGTTCCCCGGTGGGGAGCTGGTTACATATGATTAGAAGCAAATGCTTCAATCAATATTGGACTACCTAGCTAATGGGATGAATTGGACATGTAACAATTGATATAATCTCCATGATTTATTAATTAGGCCGGGGATGGGGGCTGCCTTGCTTGATTTGTAGCCATGTTCCCCTCCTCCCCCCACATGACATATGTCAACGGGAACCATGATGATGTGCATTATCCGCGATCTCCCATATACTCCGTAAGTACATCAACGTGACATGTGTAGCCAGCCGTCGATGGGGACCGCGATCTCCGGTACACGGGATTAGTGGTTAGCACGCGTAAATTGGGGCAATTTCTGAGAAGTCCCTAAGTGGAGAAGTGATGATTATATTACATATATTTAGTTATTAGTATTAGTCATTAATCGTGCCAATGTGCATACATATGATGGTGGTTAAGCAACCAGAGATGTTGGTTAGTTAGTAGTCGAGACATGTGGTTAGAGTAATCATGTACACTATATCAAATTAAACATCTACAAACATATGTGTGGACAGGTGTGGTGACCGCACGCCCACGACGTCGCGCGCAGGCTCGTTCGTCGGTATGATTACTGTTCACAACATATACTGTTAATTACATTCTGACCGTCATGTACTATTATTGCAAATAATAATAAGTACTTCCTTAATATGTTTTGTTTATTTGCACTTCGTAAAAAATTCATTGTATCACAGAAAGTTGGGTACTCATCATCATCGTTTATTTTTTTTGAACAACCTGTACAGATACTATATGTTAGATGATCAGAATGAAGGTATGAAGGTGCAACCCCTGCCGGTGTCAGTCCCAATAAATATGGCTTCGTAATCCAAGTGTGGATCATTTCTCATACTTATTATGACAAGCACAGATAATTAATATCCTGTAATGTTCCTATTGTTGTACAAACTATACTCATGTGTGTATATTAATTAATATATAGTAAACACGGCTATTGGTGTGTATTTATGGAGTTAATTTTAATCATTTATATTTTGGTAATAATTTCAAAATATGGCGGTAATTTAAAAAAATTATATTACAAATAAGGTGATTTTAAATCCTTTCCAGATTAATTACGAAACGCTTTCCTAATAAAAGCGCCTCTGGAAAGCTTTCATGTGAGGCGGTTCTGCTAATCAAAGCGTGTCTGAAAAGCCTTATTAGAGGCGGTTCCCCTAACGCAAGCGTCTCTCAAAATGCTTACGAGTCGCCGTTCACCTAATAAAAAGTGTCTCTGAAATCCTTATCAGGGGCGGTTCCCGTAACGCAACCGCCCCTAAAATGCAGGCATAACAGAGGCGGTTCTCTTAATTTAAGAGAGCCCCTGAATATCCTATTTTCGGAGGCGGTTAGAAAACTGAATTGGTAAGTTGCGATCTTTACCGTCGCTGGCGTAGAGTCGGTTTGTTTATCCGCTCTTGAAATTGGATTTAACCACTGCTACAGTGAAATTCTATACTAGTGGTATTCACAACAAGCCATGTTAGCTTTGTTAACTTGCTTACTAAAAACAGCTTTGCTGGCAAGCTGCTTTGAGGACTTAAGCTCTAATAATCCAATAAGAAAGCATGTGAACTCACTATGGGATAGA
This sequence comes from Bothriochloa decipiens, assembly GCA_023333625.1. Lineage (NCBI taxonomy): Eukaryota > Viridiplantae > Streptophyta > Magnoliopsida > Poales > Poaceae > Bothriochloa > Bothriochloa decipiens. The sequence goes on along the minus strand of CM041639.1, from coordinate 12,954,072 downwards.
GAAGTTCTGTTTGAAGGCTGCGGATTTCTGGAAACCGTTCCAAGAACAATAGAAAGGCAAGATTGGTTCTAGAGTCCTGCCCCCATATACAAGATAGTAATCTGTACCCAACCGACGAACTTGCCCCAAATTTCCAAGTTTGACAGAGCTTGGATCATACTGGTCATTCCACAAGAGGTACCGCAGCTTAGGGGTTGAAATATTGGCAACCGGCTGGCGGTTGGCAACAAAGCAGCCACACACTATCAACCATTGGAGTGCTGGCGCCACAATTGTGAGCTGCTGCAAGCTATCCAAATGAAGTAGCTCCGCTCGAAGCAGAGACTCCAAGTGGATGGCGATATTTTCCATCCCACGGGCGTGATTGAGGCTGAGCTTCTGCAAGCACGGGAACCGTGGTGAAGAAATGGCATCACCGAGCTCGCAGGGGCCGTGGAACCGAACCCTCCGCAGGGCGAGCCCGGTGAGCCGGCCGAAAACGCCGGCGGGCGGCACAGCGAGGTCAAGAAACCCTAGATCCAACGACACCGAGGTGGCGCGCTCGAAGCAGGGCAGCTCAATGGCACCTCCCTGTGAGGTCGCCTCCTCCTCCTCCTCGCCGACGTCGACGCGATTTGCCTCCGCCGCCCGGTTCTTGAGGACCAGGGTGCCGGAGAGGCAGCGCGCGGCGGCGGGGAGCCAGGCCGCCATGAACCCGGGGGCGGCGTCCTCAGCCTCGACGAGGAGGTGGCTGAGCGTGGCTTCGGCTTCGTGGGCAGCGAGTGCGGAGGCGATGGCGTGGGGCGATGGTGCAGCGGGGGAGCGGAGCTCCGGGAGCAGCGCCCAGACGCGGCGCCAGCCCCGGGAGAGGACGCTGGTCCGACCGACGGCAGCGGCGGTGCTGAGGCGGAGGAGGATGAGGACCAGCACCTCGTCGGGGAGCGAGCTCAGATGGTCCTCCCCAGCGTTGACCGAGGGCTTCGCGCCGCCGCCCTGCTCCATTTTTGGGAGAGTGTTTTGGGTTCTGCTCACTCCCAACAGGATACTTCTTTTTCTCTCTCTTTTTATTTATTTTGAGGGGATTTTTTATGAGAAAAGCTCTGAATGAGCCTCAAACACTTGCCTCTTGTTTGCACACCTTTTAGGCCCATTTAGAATATAGTATCTTGCGTTCCAAGGAGACCTTGAAAGATTAATATTAATGATTCATGAATGGATAGAACTTCGCCAGATCGACTTTATCCTTACAAGGAGGGGAGATAGACGTGCTTGCTTAGATTGTAAGGTGTTACCTGGGGAGTGTGTTGTCCCTCAACACAAGCTTGTGGTGGCAGATTTTTGCTTTAGGGTACGTGGCCACCGGGACAATCGGCCCAAGATTGCGAGAACAAAATGGTGGAAGCTTAGAGAGGAAGCAGCACAAACATTTAAGGAGAGGATGCTAGATGAGGGGCCGTGGAAGGAGAAGATGCTGACGACATGTGGCTAAAGATGGCCACATGTATTCGGAAGGTGGCTTCGGATGTGTTTGGCGTGAGTAGGGGAGGCAAACGGGAAGCGAAAGACACCTGGTGGTGGAATTTTGAGGTGCAAAGGGATATTAGGGAGAAGAAGGAGTGGTTCAAGCGCCTCTATCATGATAAGAGTGCAGCCAACATTGAGGGCTATAAAATAGCGAAGAGGGCTGCAAAACAAGCGGTGAGTGTAGCAAAAGGTCAGGCGTATGATGATCTTTATCAGCGGCTCGGCACGAAGGAAGAGGAGAAGGACATTTATAGGATGGCTAGGATCCGCGAGAGAAAGACGAGGGACATCAACCAAATCAAATGCATCAAGGATGGGACGGATCGACTTTTGGTGAGGGATGAGGAGATCAAGGACAGGTGGAGAGAGTACTTTGACAAGTCATTTAATGGGGAGAATGAGGGTCCTACCTTAGAGTTGGATGACTCATTTGACGATACCAACTGATGCTTCGTGAGGAGAATTCAGGAGGCAGAGATTAGGGAGGCTTTGAAGAGGATGAAGGGAGGTAAAGCGATGGGCCCTAATGGTATCCCCATTGAGGTGTGGAGATGCCTAGGTGCCAAAGCGATAGTATTGTTAACTAAGCTTTTTAACCTCATTTTTCGGTCAAATAAGATGCCTGAAGAATGGAGGAGATGTATATTAGTACCGATCTTCAAGAACAAGAGAGATGTTCAAAGTTGTACTAATTATCGTGGGATTAAGTTGATGAGCCATACGATGAAGCTCTGGGAGAGGGT
>CM041639.1:12931874-12951426 GCA_023333625.1 Bothriochloa decipiens | reverse complement strand
TATAGGACAGCGATTCGTCCGGCGATGTTATACGGTGCTGAATGTTGGCCTACAAAAAGACGACATATCCAGCAATTGAGTGTAGCAGAGATGCGTATGTTACGATGGTGTTGTGGGCACACAAGGAAGGATAGAGTCCGGAACGACGATATTCGGGATAGGGTTGGGGTGGCACGAATTGAGAAAAAATTGATTCAACACCGGTTGAGATGGTTTAGCCATGTCCAACGGAGGCCTCCTGAGGCACCGGTGCGTAGTGGGGTTCTAAAGCGGGTCGATAATGTAAAGAGAGGTAGTGATCGACCTAAACTGACTTGGGACGAGTCGGTTAATAGAGACCTTAAGAAGTGGAATATCCCTAAGGATTTAGCTATGGATAGGAGCGCTTGGAGACTAGCAATTAACGTGCCTGAACCGTAATCTTTTTCTTGTATCATTTATGTGTTCTTTGTTTTCATACCTCTTTTGGGTTTCATCTCTAACCTACCCTAATTTGGTTGGGATAAAAAGCTATGTTGTTGTTGTTGTTGATGATTCATGAATGGATAGTTTGATGGAAAACCTAAGCAAATTCGATTTTGTTCTTCCAAACTCAAAATCTATTGATTCTTAAAACTTCGAATTGAATGATAGACATTGAAATTTGATACTCAAATGTTTTGAAACTAAAAACATTTGGACTTTTGTATTCCGAATTTTCAATCCTAAAATGCTGCAAACAATTTTTTTACAATTGTTTTTATGCGAAAAAAGGATTATTCAAATCTGACTTTAAGGTCTAATTTCTTAACTGGTTTGTCAAACACACGTAATCCTTAAGACTAGCGGTAGATTATCAATGGGCATTTTACACCCTAATTCGTGTGACCGGAGATCGACAAGGTTTGGATAAGCAGGCCAACGGTCTAGCCACCATATCGACCGTCCATATCGTAATCGACGGATGTGAGATCTGAGATCCTCTGACCACCGTTTCTTCATCCACACAAGAGATATTTCCCAGGGCCGCGCGAGGAGCAGCCATGGCCGCCGTCCCGGTCCCGCCTCCGCCTCTCCTCGCCTCCCACGCGGCCGTCCGGGCCGCGGCCTCCGCCGTATCCCACTCCCGCCGGGTCCGTCTTGCCGACGACCACCCGCCGCAGGTCGCGGCCCTCCGGCGCGGCGACTGGGTCAAGCTCATCTGCGGCGCCAGCTTCGAGGTACCATGCGTCCATGCCTGCCCCTTCTACCTTGCTTCTTCACCCTTCACTAGATTACAGTAGGCTCTAGGGAATGCTGGCTGTGCACAGTAGGGTCAAATGGACAGGAACTCAGGAAGACCAGCGAGTGCGTATCTCCATCTGACGGGCCTGAAAAAGGCAGAAGGGGAGGGGGTTAGGCACTTTATGCTGGTGTTATCTTAGAAGGAAAAGTGAATCAGGTTTAACTTGTGGACGCCAATTCGCTGGTGTTGTTAGTGTTTGATGTGCTAGCACAGTGAGAGTAGCAGCAGTCGTGATGCATATGTACAATACTGAAGAATTACTGACTGACTGTGCTATAATCCTTGTCTATACTCTTGCTGGAGGTAGCACAGTGAGAGTAGCAGCAGTCGCGATGCATCTTGTGGACGCCAAAGTTGTTTACATGTTCATTGTTCATGCAGGATGCTGCTGATGTCAGGAATCTCTCCCGTGTCTATACTCTTGCTGGAGGTACGCATGTTGATTCAACTGGAAGACATTCATTTGGATTGGATTTTTTTTTTTTTGAGAAGTGCCACCTTCGGCACGGCCTTCCTGGAGGCCAGCGTGGGGGAGCCGGGGTTTGAACCCCGGACCGGCAGCTCCACCCCTTGAGACTTTGGCAGCTGCACTATGCACTCTCTAGCATTTTATTAGAATGGCATTGTAACAGTCCACTTTGTAGCCCACATGTTTTCTTTATATATCTTCACTCAGTCAACAATTGAGATTTTAATTACTTGTAGTTTGGCCTTTTGTTTAACAACCCGAATCACAGAAAAAAAATAAAATACTGACATTAATGGAACACAAGGACTTATGATTTTGAAAAGGTAGGGCATGATAGGACTACAGGTCTACAGTACATATTAACATATGCGTATTGTGAATTTTGTTCTGAAACTCCTATTCAGTATCTCCCAATGAAGTGATTGGAGTCATATATACCCTTATAAATTGCAACTTGGTGTTACACACGTACGAATTACGGACAGTTCTGTGGATGCAGTGGATTGCATTGAGCGTGCAGCGGATGCATCTGTGGTGAGTGCAGTGAATGAGGGTATTGATGTAGCGGCATCAATTGTACCAGCAGTTCAAAGGCCATGGGTGATGATTAGTGTTAACGATGATTGCAGAGATCTTCATTTCTGTAAAGCTGGTAAGAACATGCTGCTTCAGAAATTATCTGTTATACTTGTTTGTTTAACTTAATGAATTATCTTTTTTGTCGAAAACGCAGGAGAACTGCGCTTCATTATATTAAGAAGATAAAAAAGGGAAAGACCCCAAGTACAACACACACCACACAACCCCAAATAAAATTACATACGCGTCTGTGACAACAAGTAGACGACCAGGACCACACCACCTACAGACTAAGCTAAGTGGGAGGGGGAGGATGGGAAGCCAGGAAGGATAGACCCCGGGCCCCCGCCACCGACCACAACTAACTTTCCCCTAAAGCAAAAGCCAAAGCACCACCCAAGCTGGGAGTATCTCCATCAAAGACACATCGGTTGCGGTGGTTCCACAAGGTCCAGGCTCCTAGGATCACAAGAGAGTTGAATCCCTTGTAAACCCAACAGTAGCACTGCTTGAAGTTTCCCACCACTGATCAAAGGAACAGTCTGAAGGCTGTGGACAGAGTTGTTGGATCCCAAAGTGCTGGAGCAAGTAGAACCAAAACTGCCGAGCGAATACACAGGATACTAGATGGTTAATAGTTTCATCCTCTTGGTCACAAAGGGGGCACTGTGCCGGATGTGGCAGCCCCCTTCTTGCAAGCCGATCAGCCGTCCAGCACCTGTCCTGTGCGACCAGCCACATGAAAAAGCGACATTTGGGTGGGGCCCAAGATTTCCAAATTCTCTCATATGGACCGAAAAATGTGGATCCCAAGAAAAAACCCTCGTATGCTGATTTAGCCGAATACTGTCCACTCGAGGAAAGGCACCAAATGTGAGAGTCTTCAACCTCTGGCTGTAGCTGGAAACCATAGAGAAGATCCCAAAGATTGAAAAACTCTAGCATTTCTTCCACTGTCGTAATGCTCCGGATATCCAGAACCCAAGTATGATCAGTAAGAGCTTCGTCAACTGTGCGTTTGTTTGCTATCCTTTTTCCAATTCCAGCAAGAAGATGAGGGGCGAGGTCTGCAATTGATTGTCCATGAAGCCATCTATCTGCCCAGAATAGAGTCCTTGCCCCATTGCCAACCTCGGTGACAACCGCTATACTGAAGAAAGCTTGGACCTCTGTTGGCAATTGGATGGGAAAGTTCGCCCAGGGCCTATGGGGTTCCGTCTTCTGAAGCCAAACCCAGTGCATCCGGAGCGCCCATGAAAGGCTTTTCAGGTCCGAGATCCCCAGCCTGCCCAGCTCCGGTGGACGTGTTGCCTTGCCCCACGCCACCAGACAATGGCCGCCCTTGGCTTCTTTTCTTCCCCTCCATAAGAAACCTCGCCTCAATTTGTCCACAGCTTTGATGGCCCACGGAGGGAAATCTATCGTCATGACAAGGTAAACTAACATGGCAGTGAGCACAAACTGTACCTGCACTTTCCTTCCAGCCCTTGTCATGAGGTCTGCCTTCCAACCTGGCAGCTGATCTGCAATCCTATCAATAATAGGCTGAATCTGCCCCTTAGTGAGTTTCTTGAGAGAGAGGGGTAAACCTAAATATCTGCAAGGAAAACCAGTCACCGCACATGGCAACATTTGCTGGATGGTGGTTAGCTCCATGTCACCGCACCGGATGGGTAACACGTTGCTCTTTTGGAGGTTGGTTTTAAGCCCCGAAGCATCGCCAAAAAGATTGAGAATTTCCAATACCAGATTGATGTCTCCAGCTTCCGGCCTAATAAACAACACCACATCATCGGCGTAGAGAGATATTCTGTGCTGCAAAACCCGCCTGGAGAGGGGTTTCAAGAGTCCTGCATTGGCTGCCTTTGAAACCATATGTCCTATCACGTCCATCACCAAAATAAACAACATAGGCGATAAGGGGTCTCCCTGACGCAAACCACGCTGGTGAATAATAGAGTCACCAGGGATCCCATTCAACAGAACCTGAGTAGAAGAAGATGCCAGCAGCCCGCTAACCAAGTCTCTCCAAATTGGCCCGAAACCCAAATGCTGCATCACCTCAAGAAGAAAAAACCATGACACCGAGTCGAAGGCCTTAGATAAGTCTAGTTTGAGTAGAATTCATGGCTGTTTTTGCTGGTGGAGGAACCTTGCAGTTTGCTGTACCAACATGAAGTTGTCTTGGATAAAGCGACCTTTAATGAATGCACTTTGGTTGGGAGACACCAAATCTTGCAGCCGGCTTGCCAGACGATTAGCCAACAGCTTAGTGACTAGTTTAGCAAAGCTATGAAACTAGGCTAATAGGCCGGAAATCCTTTGGTTGTTCTGCTGAATCCACCTTAGGGAGAAGGGTGATGAAGGCTGTGTTGAGGGCCTCGAAGTTGGCAAATTTTCTGCTCCAAATTGCTGAAATTGCAGCCATGATATCATCCTTTATAATTGACCAACAGGACTTGTAAAATCTTCCCGTGAAACCATCAGGGCCGGGCGCTTTATCTAGAGGCAGCTGCTCTATAGTTCTCCATACTTCCTCCACAGTGAATGGGAGGTCAAGTTCTGTAAGGTCATGAGTATTCAGCCCTAATTCCGTGAGGTCAATTGTATTTTCCCTATCCACACTTGTGCCCAACAAGCGGTTATAAAAATCATCAATAATGGACGCTTTATCAGCATGATTTGTGTAGATTCGTTCTTCGGAAACAAGCTTTCCAATGAAGTTTTTCCTCTTCCGATGACGGGCATGCAGCTGAAAAAGCTTTGTATTCGCATCACCATCTTTTAGCCAATTTATCCTAGAACGAAGCCGGGAGATAGTGCGTTTAAGGGAAGCCAACGCGGGGCAGTGCTTCTTTAGATTATTTTTCAGCCAGATTTCACCAGCAGCGAGGACACGAGCATCTTGTGCAATCTCAAGCTGGTGAAGAATTTCCCTGGCAAGGACAAGTTGGGAATTTATATGCCCGACTTTCTTATCACTCCAGCTTTGCAACCCCCTAGAGACTTCCTTAAACTTGCGGTCCAGGGTAAGGAATGGGCATGTCCCGGGTGGTACAGAACTCCATGCCACTGAAACTGCCTCCTGGAACCCCTCAAGCTTCGGCCAAAATGCTTCAAAATGAATTATCATTAATGTCATTTCAAAAGTATTGTTTTGTTTTGATTATGATATTGCTATTGGTTTCCTGCTTTCACTTCAAGTATTTGCCAACCTGTTAACTTTAAACTTCATTGTGTCTGAAAAACATTGTTTATTCTCTAGAGTTTGATCCTGAGGATTGCCCACCGGATTGCTCAAAGCCATGTGAGAAAGTTTGCCCGGCTGATGCAATATCACTAGAGCGTTCCATGGTTGGTGGAGAACACACTCGAACTGATCCTTTACGTGGTAAATATGAGGTATCAGTTGCTTTGGTTCTTTACTTCTTTTACTCTGCTCCTTCTTTAAACTTCAGTTTCTTTATGAGATGAGTCTACCTTGTGTAGGGTGGTGTAATTACAGAGCGGTGCTATGGATGCGGTCGATGCTTACCAGTTTGCCCGTATGACAGAATAATTGAGTGCTGTATTTCTTCTTTATTCCATTCTTGTCCTTTTGTCATCATCTGAATAGTTCACTCAGTGTTAGTAAGACAAGCAATAACTTTGATTGCACATAGGCTTCATTGGATGCAAATGTAAAGTCGCCTTCTGTTAATTCTGATCCCTCCTCCCTTGTGTATCTTATAGAAGCTGCAAGCTTTGCTTGAAACCATTTCAGGAGCAGTGTCCTATGTTCGGGACCCTACTATGACTGCTGAATTATTGAAAAGTAACGATGTTGATGCAATAGAGATTCATACCACTGGAATGTATGTTCGCTTGTCTTTGTTGGTCTAGTTACCTTTCACGTTTCTCCATTTCATATTACACTTGATCTGATATATTCTGACCTCTGTAGGGGAACTGATATCTTCAACACCCTCTGGGACAGCTTGAGCGGGTCCATCAATGATGTGAAGCTGGTTGCAGTAGGTTCCACAATTGGTTTCATGCTGTATCCACATATTTGTATTGCTCAAAATGTAACCATGTCTTTTTTTTTATTGAAAAAAAAAATCTTCCATTCCATCATTATAAATGTGAAATTTTGCACTTCTCAGGTTAGTCTTCCTGACATAGGTGAATCAACTGTTGATCTCATGAACGCAATATACACAATAATGGAGTCCAATTTTAAAGGGTATAATCTTTGGCAGGTTAGTTCTCAAGAGAATGATTACTCAATTGCTGCATTCGAAAATTGTGTGTATGTGTTAGATGCATCCTTGTTCATGACCTTATTAACATTTTTTACAAAAAAAAAATCATGTTAGCTTCAAACTAGATATTCAGGGACTGCAACCTCTGGAGAAATGGCCAGGTCTCACCAAGCTTTAATCGGATGGATTGCTTACGGTGGCTATGCTCGCAAGGTTAGAACTAGTGTCATGTCTTTAAATCTTCATCCCTTTTGTCGAGGAATGATCTTGGAATCTTCATCAAATAGTCTGGTAGCATGAAAAGTCATTAGCTGTGCCGAACTAGTGACTTCCCCATGACTTGTTGATGATGCTGCATCTACTTTCCTATTTATGGATTTTGTTTCTTTACTATTGATTCAGCTGGTACTGAAAACATGGTGCATGCATGTGCTTGTACATCAGTAAATATACGTGATATTTTCCCATAGCTCCTTTTCCATGATGCACATGTCGCAGATCGTTGGACGTGCTTTGCGCAAAATACCAGGACAGTTTGGTCGTGTGCGCGTCGAGGATCATCCAGATCATCTACTGGAGGCACTACAAGAAGCCATGTCATTAGTAGGACCTGTGAAGTGTTATATGTCCAGTCCTTCCAAGCCTTTCTCATGACACAAGTAGTCAGACAATAAAAAGTAGATAGCTAACTTACAACCCAGTTTTGGGTCTACACGGCGAAGAAAAAGCGCATTTCTAGATGGATCAACTGTCAAGGTCTATGAATTGAACCTGGAGTGTCGTGGTGCTGTAAGTTCTAGGTGTGGAGCTAGGCATATCTCTTTCTTATCTCTTATGTCTATCTCTATCTCTATAATAATACAACTGGAAAACGGCAAATGTCGAGGCCTATCTATATCTCTATATAATTTATAATATAACTGGAACTGGTCTTACTCAATCCAAAAGACTAGTCTAACAGGTGAGAGGTTTCTCGCCTTATATGTTATGCTCCTCAAACATCAATTGCCATTGTGGGATTAAACCTAACAGCCGGCAACCTGGGCACAACCCTCGAGAACTCTCACTGTCTCACCCTGACCCGGTGATTGAGAAGTCGATACAGACGGCTGATAAGAATATGATAGACAGACATAGAGAAGATGACCAAAATTCAGCAAACCTTGGCTAATAAGAATATTGAAGCAAAACTAAGCTTAATCAGCTCAAGAACAAACTAAGTGTTAAATGCCAAAAACTTACACACAGCTGTTGTTTGCGCCTACTAATCAGCTTACTTCATATGCTTTGCCTGAGAGAAAATTGGCACTAGAGAGCTTGCTTTTTTTCCTAAGGTATGACACTGTCAATCTGTTGTAAAACAAACAAACAAACAAACAGACAAGACACCGCCAATCCTTCTTCAATTGCTGGGAACTGTTAACTGACGGACTTGTAATTTCATGGAATTTTATTCTGCGGTAGTAAAGTGTGTGTGAACATAAATGTGACCATGCAAGTAATTTCTATAAGGCAACTAAAATCTTTGTAATTCCTGTGATTAGTGCTATTTTTATACAAGTGTGAACACTTTCCACTATTTTTTTTTGCGTGTAAGTGTGAACTCTTTCCACCGATTTTTTTGAAACTGAAGTACACTGCCACTACAAGTGTGAATAACTGAATATGTACAGCACAACCATGGCACCTTTCAGTCACTGCTTTTATTTCTTGTTTACTGACTGACGGAGTACTCATCTTTATCTTTTTCAGGCTGCTCAAGTGTGGAAAGGGTTTCAGTTAGTGTCAGTCGTTTATGGAGTTGCTGTGGACAGGGAGTTCACGTGGAAAAGGACAGATGGCTATGGTCATCTACATGTTACTGTGTTTTGTCGGCATTGCTCTAAATTTAGATGGTTATTATTGTATTTTTAAACTTATCGATGTTGCTACCTACTTTTGCTTTGAACTTAAGTGATGTGTCTTCGCACGATTGATTCCATAATGCGGTGATTCACTATTCAAATACAGTGCATCAAGATAAAGGCTACATAATGTTTGGCACGATTGGCTCTTATTTGTTTGTGTTGCATATAAGTGTTTATTAAATTTCTTTCTCTATGGAAATTACTTGTATAAACTTACATTGGGAAAGATGGTTTCTAGAGGTGGAGTCTTGAAGCTATGCATGGAAACTATGGTGGTTTTTACCATTAGGAGTGCCCTAACCTCCCATAGCGGTTCCTCAACCTATAGTGCTTGGTTCCACTTCCACATCATCTTAGGGGGGGCAAACCTACCGGCTATAGATGAAGGGTCCGGTATAGCTTCGTCATAGAAAAAGTGAATCTACAATTGGGATTCACCATGAAGCACCTCTACTACTGGATCTGAGTCTGTCGTAGATCTACTGATGAACTATTTGGGCAGACAGCAGATTCACACAAAGGTAATTTGGTTGGAATGGTTAGATTTGCCCATAGGAAGAAACTGAGTCCATGGAGGATGCCAAGGGGAGCTACCACGAAGTGACTGGGGTCGGCCAGCCAGTCCGATTGGCGTGGCCTCTCTGAGCAAGTTGTGATGCTCACTAGGAGGAAACATGTGCATGACTGTCAAGCATAGAGAGGTATGGTACTCGTCGAGTAGGTCACAGAGGATGCCACAATAGGCATCTGCTAGCTCGCGGGCGTATCCCACGTGTGCCATTTGTTCGACAATGGCGCATAGGTCTTCTTCAACGGAGCGAGAATAAAAGGCCCATGGGGTCAATGGGGATGGCATGGAGGACCACGAGGTAGCGTAGCTCTAGCTTGTGACCAGCCATCATGCAAATCCTATGCCCCACCACCAGAGCTCGTGGCACGACAGAGGGCGCTTATGGTGAGGAGGACTCATGGTCTCGCTGGGCGGGCAGGCGGGCTCACTAGCCGTGGTAGAGGCGATGGACGAGGCCGACCACCGCTGAAGAAGACATTGTCATGACGGTTGAAGAAGAGAATAAGTCTATCAATTTTTAGTTTGGTGGAGCATGTACTGAGGAGCTCCATCAAAATAGTGAATCTGGCTCTAGATCCACCATTTTGGTGGATCCGGATTTCGTGGAGCGAAACTGTTTGAGTAGCTTTTCGTGGAGTGGGGATGTTTCTGTTGAATCCGGAGCTCGTGGACCTATCCTATACAAGCCCTAAGATGGTTGAGCTCGTGGACCTGCTATCCTATACAAGCCCTAAGATGGTTTGAGTGGGTGTTGATTAATCCAGGTTTAGATAGAGGGTGGGGACCTTAATTAGAGCAACTTCAAGAGAATACATTTTTGGTTAATTACTGGAACAGAGATTTTGATGAAAAAATATCCTCTAACAACTTCTTTAATTGGTTATTGAAATTTAAGCATCTTTTATTCTGGATCTCTCGCGCTAACCGAAGGTAGAAACCGAGAATAACTGATTAGAATGCCAAGAAAATATAGATTGCAGAGTGAAAAAATATAGAAAACGTTTTTATGCAAATGGCTCTCTAAATAATAATTTAGAGATTGAATTTTAGAAAGACATGGGTTAAGGGAGGAAGTTTTGACAAAAAAACGGAGATGGCAGTGTCATTGAAGGCATTAAAGTTGGTATAAAAATTAGGTAGGAACATTTTCCATGACCATAGAAGGAAGCGGATGTTTTTTTTTCTTGTATGTTTCCAAAATAGGATTCTCTGTTCTTCTTGCCACGTCAGAAAGTGGCAAGAAAGATGCCGACGTGAAATACAACGGTTTGCTTTCGGAAGAAAAAGTTGTCGAATTACACTCCACAACAAATCAAGTACCGCCCAGCGTGTGGACTAGGCGGCTAACCGGCAACTCGGGCACGGGCCCCCGATCGAGAACTCTCACGGTCTCACCCTGACCCCGCGATGGAGATCGACGTCGATAAGATGGTTTTTGTTTCTTCTTTTGTTGCTGCTGCGGACGGTGGAACGAATCGACGTGCTCACCGCGTGGACCAAGACTCCGAGAGGCCGTCTGGCCGTGGTTGGGCAGGAGGAGCCCACGGCGAGGTGCCCGGCTTTGGCCTTTGGGGCGGGGTGCCCGAGCCCGAGGCCCTGGCACACGTAAACTGGCGAGATCTTTCCACGGCCACCGACAGGGAGATCATAGACCACTTCCGCGCGTCGGTGGAGCACCGCAAGGACACTGAGGAGGAGGTGCCCAAGTTCGACGACGACCTGGTCCACTTGGAGCCATGGAATCTCCCGGTCAATAAGCGGTACTACCGAGCCACGAACATGGTGAGCTCGGACGACAAGACGTTTGAGGGGGGGTGCTGGAAGGAGGAAGAGTTCATGGGTACCCGCCGTTTGGGTCCTCACGGTGGGAAGAAACTGCCATTCATCGGGCTCAGAAGGACCTTGGACTTCTACAAGGAGGACGGCGCCAAGACGGAATGGCGCATATGATCGAGTCCATCTCGCTCCGTGTTTCTGATGGTCACTTATTTCTCGAGGTACAGTGTTATTCACTTTTATTTATGACTTTTGCTCTTTATCTGTTTGATTTTACTTTAGGATTTGTGCTAGCTACAACGATCACTACAAGGTTGTAGTTCAAAAAACATGATAGATTTGACCATATAAAATTTGTGGACAGACTTTTGCTATTTATCTGTTATTATCCAAACACCGCACCATTAACTTATCTGATTGCAGGAAGTGTTCAATCCTCATAGATGTGGGAGTTTTAGCAAGCAGCTATCTTACACGATCAACTAGTAAAAGAAAAATTATAGCAGGCAATTCAATATTCATAAGTCTTTTTAATAGCTACTAGAAACAATAACAAAATTACATATTGTATAAACAATAATAATAAATTAGGCACCTAAAATATAGGAGAAGTAAATAAATGCAAACATATACAATTCTTCTGGTAACAAGTTTCTCATTCTTTGTATTTACGCGTGCTTACTCATAGGACGACTACGGGGTGACACGTCATGTGTACCAAGATCCAACATTTGAGTTCTTCAACTCCAGCACTTCAAGGATCAGTGGTATGCGCTGGAGCTGGATTATAGCATACTGGCATTATTGATGGCCAAAATACTCAACTACTTTTTTTTCTCCTTGTGAGGAATTTCCCGCCAATTGAACATTGTTTAGAATTGATTTGTGTCTACTAAATTTCGTATCAAGGCTGATGACTGCCATTATTTCTCTTTTCCCCATTCTAGGTGAGGACGAGGAGGATAATCAAAACAGGGCTACCTTGCAAGGTGACTGCTTGCACCACCACCATACCGTGCAAAACAACCAAGCACCATCACCATCATTAGGGAAGCGCCCCAGAACCGACCACCGTCCTAAGAAGACCAAATTAAATGTTTGGCAACACTTCACCAGGATATATAGCGAAGTTCCGAAAGAAGCCGGGTCGTCAAAAAGCAAAAAAGATGGTAAGAAGCTGGTATATGCGGTGTGCAACTATTGTGACAAGGTGTTCAAGGCTGACTCGAAACAAGGCACGTCTCACCACAGCAGGCACGCAGAATCTTGTCTGCGCAAGCACTCGCACCCAAGCTCAAGCAAGTGTTGCAGCCAAGATATACCCAGAGGGTGAGGTAACTCTGGAGGATATGTAGGAGTGGGATGCTCTGTGTGTTTGAGCAATTTGGATGAACGTTTTGTTTTCATTATTTTGCTGGTAGATGAACTGTATATGGTATGATGATGAGCTGTAACACCCCAAATTTTGTATTTTTAAAAAATAGAATATAATGATTTATTTATATATTTTTTCTCATAAAACATAGAAAAATAATATTTTTCTTTAAATTAAAATTTATCTTAAGGCTTAGAAACATTGTTGGTGCATACATGCCGGTGCATTGGTGTTTTTGTTTTGAGTGATTTTGTTCTGAAACTCCAAACTGAAATGAAATCTTTCGCTCTTTCTTAAATCGGTCTCTAGCAGGTGGACCTATCTGTTTTTCTTTGTTTTGTTCCTCGTACCTTCTGTTTTGGCGTGATGAAATAATTTAAAGAAGCAAAACAATTAGGCCACTCCTTTTCTTCCTTGGGCCGGCTCAGGCCAGAGCCCACGCGCGCAGGGCGCAGCGCTCTTCCCCGCTCTGTCTCTCTGCCATCGTCGCCCCGCACCCTTCTCATTGACGCACCGCGCCCACATGTCGGTGTATTTCCATTTAACTATGAGCATATTCTAATTTTTACATGCTCTACAATATTTTCTTATGAGCTCTAAACACTTTATTTAGGTTGCTCATATTCCAAAATGTCTGAGAATTTTTTCCAAATTTTTGGAGCCTTCGGAGTATTTTTCGTAGCTTAAAAGTCAATTCTAGACTTTTCTAAAATTATTTTATCCATGAAATTAATCAATTCCGAAAATAATAAAGTCTCTCAATTTTTCCGACACCTAAAGGCTCATGTCTTTATTTACTAATGGGCTTTAATAATTAATTAGGCCTATTAGTAAAAATGGAGGGTGCAATATCAATTAGTACCATATTGCTAGTTGACGTTGACGTGGGGAGTTTTTCGCTCTATATATTTGTACCAACCTCTTAGCCAAAGCACATCATAATTACCATGAGAGGAGTCCCTAGTTGGAAATCCCTATGATAGCAAATTCTATTTTTTCTTCTTTCCCTACGTCATGGTCTCCAACCTCTTACCAGCGTCACCGTGCTGTGTATGAGCGTGCAGACAGGCTGCTCGGTGCCGGTCTGGCCAGCCGCCGACGGCCGGACGCGTCCCGGTCAAGCCCCTTCCTTCCCTCCTACGTGAGAGCAGCATCGTCATGGATGCCCTTGGTCACGTTCATGCGGGAGCGGTAGATCTGGAGGTAGAAGATGAGGTATTTACGGTTTTATCTTATTATAGAATTGCCACTGGAGTATTTTGGTAATAACTTCTTCGTTTTTAACTCCGATTTGGTCCATTCAAGTTGTGTTAGGTTCATAATTTCATGATCTATATGTTAGTATAATTATTAAATTTATTCTAAACTTTTTAAAATTCAGTTTTATTTTAAACTAATTATTTTACAATAGAAAATCTTATAAAATCCATAACTTTCACGTTATAGCTCCGTTTTCAATGATCTTTACGTCTGTGTGATCGTAACAATGAGTAGAATAGTTTTATTAACTCTTTTAAAACTATTTTATGAAATAGTGTACTGCTCTAATTTAAGTCTTTTGTTTGCTCGCGTATGATTGCTCGATGCTTGTGTGTTGCTCGGATCTAGAGAGTGAGCCGTTCGTTGGAGACCAAGAGTTCTTTGATAACCAGAATCAGAAGGTTCATTGAAAAAACAAAACTTTGAACGAGGCAAGTATAGCTCTTGGGTTTTATTCATGTGACTTTGATCTTGTGACTTAATTAATGTTTAAGCAATAAATGATAAAAAATAATTTTTTAGCAACTTGATGATTTATCTATAAGAGAACCTCCGGAATTTACAGTACAACTGTGAGGGCTATATGGCTCTGGTTTTTGCTCAGTATGAGGACCTTTTCTAGCTTGTTAGCGGTTCCCTTTTTGGCGCAAGAGGGGTGTGTCCGGGTTGGGTGTAGTTGGACCCCTGTCTATATGTGTATAGGCTGCAGTTGTGTGCCATCTAGAAGGGGGGATACTACATTCGTAGGGCGCAGAAACCTTAGCGGCCATAACATGTTAGACGAACCTTTGAAAGGCTTCATAGTGAACCCTGCCGGCCTTCCTTGGTAGTGGGTTAAGAGGTTAGCTACCTCCGGCGAAAGGGCAATTCACGACTCACAGTGAAAGTGTACACCTCTGCGTAGAGTTTAATAAACTGGTATACTAGCCTTGCTCAAGAACACGAGCGGCTTTGGAATCTTTACATCAAGATGATGACTTTTGTTTGTTAACATATTCATGGTTTACCGTTTTATGCTTCATATATTATTTATGTTACATTGATCATGAGTTTATGGGTACTGTCCTATTGCTATACTTGTTGAGTCTGACATGGACTTACTCTTGCTATCTCCCCCACACTTTAGGAGAAGTTTTAGACTTGTGATTAATCAGTCAGTTGGATCCAGTAGAGTGAAGTCTATATCCGGAGTTTGAAGTCGTCCTTCCGCTGATTGTTTATTAGGTGATCTTTATATATTGTGTATGTTATATTTAAAGTACTGTAATTGATACTATTTGTTGCTATGTGTGAGATTTATCCTTTAGAACTCACATATAGTGTATATCTGGTTTTGTCTTTAGAACCGGGTATGACATGAGCTAATGCGTTAACATGATAAACTAGCTAGCTAGTATATACAGTTTGAATTTGAATGTTATTAAGATTATCTATTGAAACATTGTTAAATTGTGTGCCATTGAAGCATAGTATATTTGAATTATTATGATCTGTAAAAGGCGTAGAATAGAATGACATCTTGTGTGCCATTTGAAGCATAGTATTTTGAATTAAGGGTCTGTTTGACGTCGTGAAGTGTTTATGTTTCTGGTAAATCGGTAGAACTAGAGCCAACCAGGTTAGCAGCAAGATGATTCTGCCTCATAACAATTCTTGCTCGCTGTCTAGGAGCGTGAAACAGAAAACATGGTTTCACAGTGATTTAGTTCACCTCCCCATGGCATATTTTTTTAGATATTCTTTATAAAGTGCAACAAGTTAAATATATATTGTATTTATCAAGTTATTCGTCACCTGTATCAAAAGACTCTAATTTAAAAACCATTTTTATGTTCTTTTTATAAGAATCCATTTTTTCACCTATATCAGAAGGCTCTAATTTGATTTTGTTCTTCCAAACTCAAATTCATTGATCTTTAAAACTTCAAATTGCATGAGAGATTTTGAATTTGATACTAAATGTTTTGAAACTAAAAAAACTAAACTCATGTTTTCAAATTTGGATTTTATGTTCATATTTTAATCTAAAATCATGAATAAATGGAATTAAAAATGCAAAATATAAAATTAGAACTTGAATTTAATATTTAAGAATTAGAAGTTAAAAATTCAAACATTTGAAACTTAAATATTCAATATCTTCAAATTTAAAGGTTCCTAGTCCATTATATAGAAAATTTAATAGAGCAACAATGGTTCTGTTATCTTGATAACCTAAGATAAACATTTTTTATGCGGAAAAAGGATTAACCGCTTCTTCATCCTCCCAGAGATATTTCCCAGCGCCGCTGTGAAGTGGCCGCGTGAGGAGCTGCCTGCCATGGCCGCCGTCCCCGTCCCGCCGCCGCCTCTCCTCGCCTCCCACGCGGCCGTCCGGGCCGCGGCCTCCGTCGTATCCCACTCCCGCCGGGTCCGCCTTGCCGGTGGCGACCACCCGCCGCAGGTCGCGGCCCTCCGGCGCGGCGACTGGGTCAAGCTCATCTGCGGCGCCAGCTTCGAGGTACCATGCGTCCATGCCTGCCCCTTCCACCTTGCGTCTTCACCCGTCACTAGATTGGGCTCCAGGGATTACCGCCTGTGCACAATAGGGTGAAATGGACAGGAAGAGCAGCGAGTGCTTCATCTTCTCTGACGGTGAAAGCCTGAAAGGCAGAGAGGGAGGGGGTCACGCACTTCATGTTGTGTTTGTTAGCTTCGAAGGAAAAGTGCATCGAGTTTAACCTGTGGAGGCCAATTCTCTGGTGCAGTTGGTGTTTGATTTCTATTACAGTGAGAGACTGAGAGTAGCAGTGGGCAGTGGCCACGATGCATATGCACGAGTGAAGAATTGCTGACTGGCTGCACTATAATCCATTAATCCTGACGTTATTTACATGTTCATGGTTCGTGCAGGATGCAGCTGATGTCAGGAATCTCTCCCTTGTTTACACTCTTGCTGGAGGTACACATGTTGATTCAATTGGAAGCCATTCTTTTGGATTGGATATTTTTAGCATTTTTAGATTGCCATTGTAACTGTCCACGTTGCAGCCCACATGTTTTCTTTATATATATATTCACTCAGTCAAGAATTGAGATTTTAATTACTTGTAGTTTGACCATTTGTTTAACAACCCGAATCACAGAAAAAAATATTAAAACATTAGCATTAATGGAACACAAGGACATACCGATTTTGAAAAGAATACATGATAAGCTGAACATATGCATATTGTGGCTTTTTTTCTCTGAAGCTCCTATTCAATATCTCCCAATGAAGTGATTGGAGAGTCATGCACTTATGAATTGCAACTTGGTGTTACACACTTACAAATTACGGACAGTTCTGTGGTGTAGTGGATTGCATTGATTGTGCAGCAGATGCATCTGTGGTGGGTGCAGTGAATGAGGGTATTGATGTAGCGGCATCAATTGTACCAGCAGTTCAAAGGCCATGGGTGATGATTAGTGTTAACGATGATTGCAGAGATCTTCATTTCCGTAAAGCTGGTAAGAAAATGCTGCTTCGGAAAATTATCTATCATCCTTGTTTGCTTAACTTAAATCATTAATGTCATTCAAATTTATTGTTTTGTTTTGATTATGATATTGCTACTGGTTTCCTGCTTTCACTACAAGTATTTGCCTAGCTTTGAACTAAATTGTGTCTAAAAAACATATTGTTTATTCTCTAGAGTTTGATCCTAACGATTGCCCACCGGATTGCTCAAAGCCATGTGAGAAAGTTTGCCCGGCTGATGCAATATAACTAGAGCATTCCATGGTTGGTGGAGAGCACACTCGATCTGATCCTTTACGTGGTAAATATGAGGTATCAGTTGCTTTGGTTCTTTACTTCTTTTATTCTGCTCCTGTTATCTTCATAATGAGCTTCAGTTTCCTTATGAGATGAGTCTCCCTTGTGTAGGGTGGTGCAATTACAGAGCGGTGCTATGGACGCGGTCGATGCTTGCCAGTTTGCCCATATGACAGAATAAGTGAGTGCTGTATTTCGTGTTCTTGTCCTTTTGTCATCATCTGAATAGTTCACTCAGTGTTAGTAAGACCAGCAATTCCTTTGATTGCAAATAGCCTTCATTGGGTGCAAATGTTATGTCACCTTCTGTTAATTCTGATCCCTCCTCCCTTGTGTATCTTATAGAAGCTGCAAGCTTTGCTTGAAACCATTTCAGGAGCTGTGTCCTATGTCCGGGACCCTACTATGACTGCTGAATTATTGAAAAGTAACGATGTTGATGCAATAGAGATACATACCACGGGAATGTATGTTCGCTTGTCTCTGTTGATTGAGCTACCTTTGACTTTTCTCCATTTCATATTACACTTGATCTGACATATTCTAACCACCTTAGGGGAACTGATATGTTCAATACCCTCTGGGACAGCTTGAGTGGGTCCATCAATAATGTGAAGCTAGTTGCAGTAGGTCCCACAGTTGGTTTCATGCTGTATACACATTTTACATTTGTATTGCTGAAAATGTAACCGTGTCTTTTTATTGAAAAAAAATCTTCCATTCCATCGTTATTAATGTGAAAATTTGCTCTTTTCAGGTTAGTCTTCCTGATATAGGTGAATCGACTGTTGATCTCATGAATGCAATATACACAATAATGGAGTCCCATTTTAAAGGGTATAATCTTTGGCAGGTTAGTTCTCAAGAGAATGATTACTCAAATTGCTGCTTTCCAATATTGTGTGTGTACTTTCACTGTTAGAGAAGCATCCTTATTCATGACCTTACTAGCAATTTTTTTTTAAAAAAAATCATCTTAGCTTCAAACTAGATATTTGATATATTATCGTTTTTATTCTACATAATCATCCTGATGTGGTGGGAACCTGGCATGCATATGATTTATGTACTACTTCTGAATTTTGATCTTGTAAAGTTAATGTGAATTTTTTTTTGTGGGATTTCCTAAATTGCTTTTCTTTTGGAACAGTTAGATGGCCGACCAATGAGTGGCGACATTGGTCGAGGTGCAACAAGGGAGACAGTTTCTTTTGCGGCTCATGTGGCTTCAATGTCAGAAAGACCTCCTGGTAAATGATGCCAACAATTGAAATGCTTTTGGCCTTATGTGGCTGTGGCTCCCTCATCCTTATATTTTCTATATTTGTTCTGCCTGTGGTTTTCAAGGCTTCTATCAGTTGGCCGGTGGCACCAACTCATACACGATTGATTGCTTAAAGAAAGCTGGTCTTTTCCAATCTATTTCTGTTGCTGGTAATTTGTTTCTTACATTCCTTTTCCTGTTCAATTAGTAACTTTAGAAAAAAAACTTATACAATCTATCAATATGGGGTGAATATCTTTCTGAAAGGATGTTTTATCGAATTGAAATTCAGGGACTGCAGCCTCTGAAATGGCCAGTTCTCACCAAGCTTTAATCGGAGGGATTGCTTATGGCGGCTATGCTCGCAAGGTTTGAGCTAGTGACATGTCTTTAAATCTTCATCCCTTTCCTGGAGGAATGATCTCTGAATCTTCATCAAATAGTCTGGTAGCATGAAAAGTCACTAGTTGCACCGAACAACTAGTAACTTCCCCATGACTTGTTGATGATGCAGCAGCAATAACAACAACAACATAGCCTTTTGTCCCAAACAAGTTGGGGTAGGCTAGAGATGAAACCCAAAAGAGGTATGAAAACAAAGAACACATAAATGATACAAGAAAAAGATTACGGTTCAGGCACGTTAATTGCTAGTCTCCAAGCGCTCCTATCCATAGCTAAATCCTTAGGGATATTCCACTTCTTAAGGTCTCTATTAACCGACTCGTCTCAACTCAGTTTAGGTCGATCACTACCTCTCTTTACATTATCGACCCGCTTTAGAACCCCACTACGCACCGGTGCCTCAGGAGGCCTCCGTTGGACATGGCTAAACCATCTCAACCGGTGTTGAATCAATTTTTCCTCAATTCGTGCCACCCCAACCCTATCCCGAATATCGTCGTTCCGGACTCTATCCTTCCTTGTGTGCCCACAACACCATCGTAACATACGCATCTCTGCTACACTCAATTGCTGGATATGTCGTCTTTTTGTAGGTCAACATTCAGCACCGTATAACATCGCCGGACGAATCGCTGTCCTATA
>CM041639.1:12835554-12916874 GCA_023333625.1 Bothriochloa decipiens | reverse complement strand
TGCCTGCATAAATTACCATAATGTAAAGACATGTGTAAGCATATAACTGGGCACAGGGCACAACAATATTCATTAATCACTGAGTCACCATATATATACGCATCCTTCAGTTTCTTGAAAGCTCAGCAGTAAATCTAGTGATTTTTCAGGATCCTTCCATGAGATAATTGTTTCTACCAACAAAAACGGATATGTGCATTAGTCTATCAGGGCAAGGAAAAACGTCCACAGTTAAAAGAATAGAATACTATCTTACCGTCTTGTTTCTTGTAGATATTATCCGAAGTAATATGGTGAAGTAGTAACGTACCATTATCCACCTCATCCACGACAGCCAGAACAATTTCTCTTGACCCCTAGATCAGAAAAAGATTGAAAAGCTAAACCCCCAAAGCAATGAGTCAAAAATTGAGGCACTATATACAAAAAAAAAAGAGAATAAACTGCAAATCCCAGGAAAATGCTTCATCTCTTACTTTTTTTTTCACTAAAGTCCTTTTCATTTTTTTAACTCTGTTGAGTCAGAAATAATTGACGTTTTGGACGACGTTCCAATCAAACTTTTGAACCTTTGACTAGCACTATATTTTACAATGTGTAGTTTCAAATGAATGTTATATGTGCAGATTTGTCTTGGAAATACCTTCATAATAATATGTCTATAGTACAGACATAATCTAATGTAAATAAGTAGTCGATTTGGAGATTGTATTGTTGTCCAGAACATCAGTATCAGTATCTGTGACAGAAGGGAATAATAGCTATATAAAGAACGCAAACCAAACCAGGTAACAGGGTAATGCCATGAGCAGCATTTCGAAATCAGAGCTAAACATATAATAAGATTCAATGGAGCAAATATAATGGCCCAAAAATTATGCAAGGAAAAAAAATAATTCCATTGAAATTTGGTCAAATTAGAAAATAGGATGATGATCTTTTTCTAAGAAAAAGAAAATAGGATGATGACCATGCCATCAAGACCTTTGCAGAATACATACCACTCAAATGGAAAATATAAGACAGAAAAGGTTAACCAGAGAAGAAACCAAATCCAGTTACATGTGTGAAGCGATGTTTAAATCATCACATGATAGTGGAAGCTAAAAATAGAACATCAGCAGAAACTAATTTACCAAAACTTCGGTATGGGACCAAATATTTCAGTTATCATTTTAGCTAATGTTCACAGGAGATAGAGTCAAGAGTTTGACCATACCTCAATATAGTCAATTGTTATGTGGCCTGTTCCCTGATCATCCCACTGCCCATCATTGGTTAAACAGTATACTTGGACACGCTGGACGTTATTTTGAAACATCACAAAATGCACAGACACAGTAAGTAGACCAACAGTTAAAAAGCATAATATCTTGCATAAGAGTGACTTTGCAGAAAAAAAAAAGATGATATACACCTTATAAGAGGAGAAGGATAACATATATAGTCATCCTAAGTTACTTAGTGTAGGCAAGACATTGCAATTGGGGTTAGTAACTCCTCAGCACTGGTAATATTTGGTTGACACAAAGTTTATTTGACATAGGTTCATTCATAGACGCATAATTGAAAATTGACACGAAGTAGCAGACTAAGCAATGAACCAATACAATCTTCTCACCGTGGCCAGCAGGCTGGGTCTGAATTGCCTATTCTACATTGTTTACAAAATATTGTTTTTAATAAACAAAAACTAACAAAATCTGGCAGTCCAACGACATCAAGTATGATCCCCCATCCCCAGGCAAGTTCAATTGTCTTCAGTCCTCAAAGAGGGCATTAACGATTGCATGGTTTGTTCGTTAGTACTACCATCAGATTTACATTTCCATAGAAGCGGTTTCTATGAATCATTGCTTCACGGGTCCGCCAATAAATTCGGTGAACTAGAAAACGGAACGGACAAATCCAACTCACACCTCTATTCAGATTCAGAACTTCATGTGGCGAGTAACCAAATTCGCCGAAATCAGCAGCCAAAAAGGCATGGCTCTAGTACTCAGAGTTGCTAGCAATAATCTGCACACGCTTATTACCAGGGAATCACGGTTTCTCTCAGACTAAGTCGCACAAAACATCGTCCCCAGCCAGCAGCGCTGCACCAATTCGAAATCATCAACCCTTACGCCACCCAGGCACCCACTCTTCCCGACCCGCCCCAAGCACTAACAGGACACCAAAATTCGAAATCATCAAACTGGGGAACGTAGGGACTTCTGCTTCGAGTACCCACGTTATATACACAAGGAAGAGGCACTGCCCACTTGGGTTGCTCCAACCCTCCAACGGTCCAACAAAACCTTTGAGCCAAAATACTTTATGAAAGAAAATAAGCTAAAATAAACTAAAACAAGCCGAAATAAGCCCTTTGACGGTTTGGCCCTTTACACGCAATGGGTGTGTGACGCTTTTCAATTTATGCAATCTAGGAAGTTGCAGCGTGGCAGGAGTCCCTACCTTTACAATTATTTTTGGCCAAAGGATCGATCTATTGCTATTACTAGGATCCCTGTGATTTTTAAATACCTTGAAAAGAATTTCAAACTACAATACGCAACATCCAAGGTAGTTTCATATGAATATAAATGTTCTTGCCTCCATTGACATGCACTTTTTTTATTTTGTGGCTCGGTTCTACTAGAGGAATCATTGAAGTTGGAGTTAGGCTTAGAAGGTCTACAAACTAATAGTCAGGACGTCAAGGTAGTTTTTAAGCTCGGTGTTATAATAGAGTTACCTTGCTCCCTATGTGAACTAGGAGAACACCTTATGGGTTGTTGCGATAACTTCTGATTTGGAATGAAATTTAACTATCTAAATGTTAGGAAGAGATTAACTATCTATATGTTAGGAATAGATTAACTATCTAAATGTTAGTGGATGATGTTAGTGTTATAACTCTTAGTAAGAGATTAACTATCTAAATGTTAGTGGATGATATATCTCACTGACGTGGATATGATAATTGCTTGTACTAGTGAACTTTAATTATAAATGATAGTGGACTAGTGAGGTGGACACTTCGCATGTCAAGAGAATTGCTAATGGGGTTATGTTTTATAAGAGTTGTAGTTACAGATAGCCTCATAGTTTTTAGGTAATCAAATAATGCAATTCTTATTTTCAGGTAGTTAAATAGTTTTAAGCTAACCAAATCTATACAAAATACTCAATTCATTCTAAATTATAAATATATTTGATTTCTTAACATCAATTTTCCTATGCAGATGGCATAGATACATAGCAAAATAAATAAACTAAAAAATTAAAATAATTTATAATTTGGATCGAAGGTAGTACTAACATATATAACATCGAATGAGTATTATTGCAATAATTATGTACCATGCTATTGTTATAATGAATCTTTTTAATGACATATGTGTTGATATTCTACAAACCTGATCAAGGTTATGAATAACTTGCTCCAAATATAAAAATGGATTTTAGTAAATCTACTTAAAGACACAAATGATAGTTATCAACATATGATTTTTCTTGATTAAAAACAACTCGTTTGAAACACATATGATTTCTTGATAAAAACAACTCGTTTGAAACACAAATTTGCTTTATTTTTTAACGGGAGGTACTAGAGACTAGATATTAGGACCCCACCAATACTACCCACATGACATGTACAATTAGGATGGTCACAGCACAGCCTCACAGGCCAGATAAACCAGGATTAAACCACGCCAGCAGCTGACCTGGCGCTGGAGCCCACTCATCATCAGCCTTATGCACTGACATGGGGGTCCCATTGCCGCTGGCCCGCACCGCCTCCACCTTCTCCTTCCCTCGGCCTAATCCGCCATGTGCCAGCTTCGAAACCTCCGCCCGGTAGCATAAACCCCCTCCTCGCCTCCTCCGCCCGTGGCCGCGCCTCCTCTTCGACAAATACGCCTCCGGCCTCTCAGCGTCGAACTCACCTGGTGCTAGCCCCAGCCCCAAGCCTGCTATCGCATTTCGTCGCCACTATGCAGTCCACCGCGGCTGTCTCCGTCTCCGCCTCGGCGACCGCCGCGTCCCGCGGCGGCGCCAGATCCGAGGCCGCGCGGCGGCCCGGTGGGCTCTGGGCTTGCGGGATCCGCGGCGAGGCCCTCGCGTGCCCCTCGCTGCGGATCTCGCAGGCGCCTGCGAGGGCGGCCGTGGCGAGGGCAGCGGCGACCAATGGCGTGGTGGCGGCGAGCGGTGGCTTCGACTAGGACCTCGTCATCATCGGCGCCGGCGTCGGGGGCACGGCGCCGCGCTCCATGCCGTTGAAGAGGTCTGTGTCTTTTTTATTAAGTTCTCGGTGTGGGATCAGCACTGTGATTTAGTGAGTAGTGCTCTTTTAGGATGTGGGCTGTGGAGCTAGTGGCTAGTAAGCGTAAGCTAATGAGCAATCCTGGTATAGTGGAGCTGCGGAATTGGTCTGCCATGAGATGCTTTAGTACTGACCAGAAAAGTTCAAACGTGATGCCTGATTGGTAATTTGGCGTTAGAAATGGAAATTTTGCTTGAATGAGATGATCGTTGATTTTTGTGCACTTTATAAGGATTTTAGATCAATGAGGTGGTGAGGTGCCACTAGGCTGGGGTTGGTGGAAGGCCCAGGTGTGTACCTGTAATTTGGGCGGGAAACTTTCTTGCTAGCAGTTAATTACTTGTTAGTTTTGTTGCTAGTGCACAGAGTAAGCCATTTGCAACCTATGCCTAGTCTACAAACAGTTCCAAATTTGTGCTAATTTGGGTGCTTGTTGTGGGATTAGCATCTATCGATGTGCCTGAACCATAACTAGGGGTTCTTGTTGGGTTTTAACTCAAGCTACCCCAACTTGCTTAAGACTGACAGCCTTGGTTGTTGTTATTGGTTGTTGTTGTTCTGGTATTAGCATCTATTTTTGAATTTGGAGGTTTTGGCCCCCTGAATAACCATTGTTGTTGGACTGTTGTTAGTTGATCTCCTAAGTAGCCCGAGTTAATTTCAAGAGACAACAACATTTTCCCATTTTAACCTCATGTCTTGTGATAGTCTAGCAAATAAGAATGATGCCAAACATTAACCATACCAATAAATTTCTAAGAGTTGGTACTGTTTCTATATTGATCTTGTTTCACTTTGCTCTAATTTGTTCAGGGTTTGGAAACAGCCATAATTGAAGGAGATGTTGTGGGTGGGACGTGTAAACAGAGGTTGTGTCCCATCGAAAGCACTTCTTCCTGTCAGTGGTCGAATGCGGGAGCTTCATGATGAACATCATTTGAAGTCTATAGGTCTACAGGTAATGTGGTCAGATGAATTGGGCGAGATCAGTTCTTGATTTGCTGTTTCAAATAGGCTCATATATATAGTGCAAAATTGACAAAAAAGCTACAACTAGGAGCTTGTCTGTGTACTTTTGTCCATTCTAGCACCTGAGTGTATCCATTTTTATTGCAATTAGTAGAATTCTACTTAATTTGTTCATTCTAATTTTGTCATTTAGAGTCAAATCTTTCTTGGTGTTTTTCGGAACCCAATAGACAAAGTAAAGCTGTAATAGACAAGGGAAGAACATACAGTGCAAGATTTAGGTTCCCTGGTTGTATTTACCTCCACAAGTATAAAATTAACAATTAAATTTGAATTAGCCACGTGCATTAATCATATGGATGGAAGACTTTTAGTTACTATTTGCCCATGTTACTCTATTTAAGTTTTCTCCCATCCCCCAGCCCTCATTCCACAAAAATCAACGATTTAAGCAAGGACTCTGCTTGTTCTTAGCTAGGAGGCATGTGAAGGTCACAACCATTTCCTATGGCCATTAACAGTTCTTACTTGAACATGTTATATCTATTATCCTGATTGATGCTAAATTGTTAGGCATATCACCTTGTAACAGGTTTCCTCTCCTGGATATGACAGGCAAAGTGTTGCTGATCATGCAAACAATCTTGCCTCGAAAATCCGTAGCAACTTGACTAACTCAATGAAAGCTCTAGGAGTGGATATATTGATAGGTTTTGGCACTATTGTGGTAAGTTATCTATAGTCCTTGATTGATTTGGAACAAACTGTTATGTACATGAGAATCTTATCCTGGTTCTTTCGCCGGAGGTTGATAATTCAGAGTTGCTTGTGTTTGTAAATTGTATCTAAAACTTTCCTTTGTACTATTGAGCTTCGACAACACTTGGAGGAATTATTAATGCTAAATATTTAGTTTGTGTGCCCTATATACTGTTGTTTAATTGCTAAAAAAATATGTTTGTCCATGTTTTTTAATTTTTCAGTTACGTTGATTTTTTCTTAATGTGCATAAACTTAAGAAAAATCACATATCTATAATCTATGAGCAACTTGAAGACTAGTTGGGTATGGATCAGTTAAAAGTTAACTGCATGATCTTACCAGAAATGAAACAACCTGACCATTTCTGGTGAAGATTATGACATTAATTATGTCCATTATGATATTGTGTAACAAGATTTTATCCATGCATGTGAAAAATGAGCTCTCTGTAGTTATACAAAGTGCATGTTGTAACATGTTTTCACTGATGTCCTGATCAGGGAAAGCAAAAAGTACGTTATGGAGATAAAGAAATCACTGCCAGGAACATCATAATTGCCACTGGTTCAGTTCCTTTTGTTCCCAAAGGGATTGAGATTGATGGTAAATACTTCTCTGTTTGAGTTCTATTTGAATTTTGAAAAGTCAATAATTTAGGAAAATTATGGACTTATGGTGCATGCTGGAGAAGGACAGGCCTGGCGCAGTGGTGAGAAGCCTTTCCACTGAGCCAAAGGTCCTGGGTTCGACGCAGTCTCTTTGCAGAATTTCTGCAGTAGTAAGGCTTGCCTCGGTTATTCCTTCCCCAGACCCCACTCATGTGGAGCCGTCAGCACTGGGTCTGTCTTTTTTTTATGGTGCATGCTGGAGATTTATTATAAAAAATTATTCATTTTAGTTCTGTTAAACTTCTATACCCAGAACAAGGAGGATATAGATATGGCCGTGAATGACAGCCATTTTTAATGCACCTTGTGACTTTCGGCACTGCTCTGCTTTTGAAAACTTCCTGGTGGTTCATATTGTTGTAGCACCAAGAATTCAATCCCACTACATTTATTTGGGTTGGATCTGGAATCACTAGGGACAAAAAGCAAAGCATAAGGTGCCATTTGTTATGTCTCGAATATCTGCCTGTTTCTAGAGACTTTTCAGTTTTGAACTCATATTTTGAGAACAAAAACTGGATATGTGATCCTTGTGACCATTCTGTTCTTGCTGGCACAAATTTTTTCATATCACAAACAAAGCCTAGATATTTAACGCATTAGCGATATAAACATTGGGTGCATTCTTTATTTGTAACATGTGATGTATTAGTTGTCATTTTTGGTGTACTTGTTTTGTCTGTTCTCACAAAATTCTGCTAGATGATTATTTGCAGGGAAAACTGTATTTACCAGTGATCATGCATTGAAACTTGAGTCAGTTCCAAACTGGATAGCTATTGTTGGAAGTGGTTACGTTGGACTTGAGTTCAATGATGTATACACAGCTCTTGGAAGTGAGGTACATTAGAAGCTCTTGCTTTGAGATTATTTGCTAGGCTGCTTTCTCCAAGAACCATTGTCCACAACACCAGAGAAACTATGAAACTTGCACAGTGTTCTGGTGTTCTTTAAATATATGTGCTGTAATTTTCTCTGATTTTTCACCTTAGCTCCACTGATTGTTTGGCTATCTTGCAAATATCATTTCAACATTTTGAACATGAGTAAATGTTAAATAATTAGATAAGCTGGATGGATAATGCTCCTTACACATCATCTGCAGTTGCTTGTTGAACATGGTTGTTGTGAGTTAATTTTCACCTGAATTTACTAAATTGGGCAGGTTACTTTCGTTGAAGCTCTTGACCAGCTGATGCCTGGATTTGATCCTGAAATTGCAAAATTAGCCCAGAGAATTCTTATTAATCCTCGGAAAATTGACTATCACACTGGTGTTTTTGCAAGCAAGGTTCACCTTTGCTCTAGCTTTCTCAAAGTATTCCAGACCTTTTATTTACATGGTTAAATAATCTGTATATTGAATGGTCTATGGATTTTTCACTAGATTACTCTAGCAAAGGACAGAAAACCTGTGCTCATCGAGCTTATTGATGCAAAGACAAAGGAGCACAAAGAAACCCTTGAGGTAACATTTATGATATCTTTCAATCTTTGGCAACTTGCTTTTGTTCTTGTGGATTACTTTTGCCAGCCATCTCTTTGTTATGGTATAACGGTGGAAGTACAACGCAAATAATCTTTCATTATCTCCTTGTCTAGAGCTGCATGGCTTTATTGAGTGAATGCTTCATAGTGATCCTATACCTGCCATATGTATAGTTGGTTGAACACAGAATGCTGTAACAGTTACTTGTTACAAGCATTGTAATCAAAATCAGGTAGCAGAAATGTTTTGTATCAACAATATGTTATGATTCTACTTCATTCAAAGTTTCAAACAAAAATGTGTGTCTGTTAGGACATTGACACAATCTTCAAGGTGACACTTTGACTAACAACATCTATAGAACATATATTATTTTATATTTATATAGAACACATTTATATTATTATGAAATTGTTTCTGTAATGAATGTAGTAATGTCAATCCATATAAATTTAATATATTCAAAGTCATAAATTCACTTGCAAATGCAAATAGTAATCAGAAGCAACAATGTGGTAAGAAAGACAAAGTGCACTGTATATCTCATTGGAGTGAACATAAAGCATTTCTGCTAGCTTTCCAATTTACCATTTGATTCTTTATAAGTTAACGACAATGGCTTACTGGGGAGGTTGGAAATTTGTGTGTAGGTTGATGCAGCTCGTATCGCCACAGGAAGGGCGCCATTCACCAAAGGGCTTGGCTTGGAATACGTGAATATATAGAAATTCAACCTAGTAGCTATCAGTTCTTATGCTACATTTTAAAATATAAGAATGCTGAAGCTTACTTTCTTTTTTTCAGATCCATGTTGTTACACAACGTGGTTTTGTGCCTGTTGATGAACGGATGCGAGTCATGGATGCATATGGTAATGTGGTATGTTGCAACTTTTATTGCACGGCTTCTTTCTTTAGAACAAGTGTCTCCTCAAGACTGCATAATTTTAAATATATCATATAGGTACCCAATTTGTACTGCATTGGAGATGCCAATGGAAAACTCATGCTTGCCCATGCTGCCAGTGCACAAGGAATTTCAGGTACTTGAGAATTCCGTTTTCTTGTGGTTTCTTGGAGCAAGCTTATTGGTGTACTTGTTAATGTTGAATTCCTATTCAAATGCAGTTGTTGAACAAATCACTGGAAAGGATCACATCCTAAATCATTTAAGCATCCCAGCCGCTTGTTTCACGCATCCAGAGATTAGTATGGTTTGATTGACAGAGGTAAGTTATCTTCCTGTTGAAGTTGTTAGACCTGTCCCTTTCATGCATTCCCTTCTAATCAATGTACATGAATTTCATTGGCTGAATATTTGGACACCATTTTCTTAATGGCCGTATTTTGCTCATTTGACTGCAATTAATGTTGTACATATGAAATGACGGTAACACGGATTACTTTCCGATTAAGATAGGGCTACATCAAGGGTTAGCCTTGAGTCTGTATCTCTTTGCCTTGGTAATGGATGAAGTTACAAGGGACATACAAGGGGGTATCCCTTGGTATATGCTATTCGCCGATGATGTAGTGTTAGTCGATGAAAGCCGAGCGGGAGTAAATAGGAAACTAGAGATGTGGCGGCAGACCCTTGAGTCTAAAGGTTTTAGAGTAAGCAGAACTAAAACCGAATACATGAGACGCGACTTTGGCAATGTTACACAAGAGGAGGGAGATGTGAGTTTGGAAGATCAAGTGGTGCCTAGGAAAGATACCTTTCGATATCTAGGATCGATGCTACAGAGGGATGGAGATATTGATGCGGACGTTAGCCATAGAGTCAAAGCAGGGTGGATGAAGTAGCGCCAAGCTTCTGGCATTCTATGTGACAAGAGGGTACCACAAAAGCTAAAAGACAAGTTTTATAGAACAACGATTAGACCCGCTATGCTGTATAGAGCAGAATGTTGGCCTACAAAGAGACGTCATGTTCAACAACTGAGTGTTGCAGAAATGCGTATGTTGCGTTGGATTTATGGTCGCACGATAATGGACCAGTGCGAAATGATGGTATCCGTGATCGTCTAGGGGTAGCACCAATCGAAGAAAAGCTCATCCAACACCGGTTGAGGTGGTTTGATCATGTCCAAAGGAGACCGTCAGAGGCTCCAGTGCATTGTGGAGTTCTAAGCCAAGATAGTAATGTGAGGAGAGGCAGAGGAAGACCGAAATTGACATGGGTGGAGGCAATAAAAAGAGATTTAAAAGAATGGGATATACCTAGAGATCTCTGCCTGAATAGGAGTGCTTGAAAAACGGCTATCGAGGTGCCTGAACCTTGACTAGGGGCTCTTGTTGGGTTTTAACTCTAGCCTACTCCAACTTGCTTGGGACTGACAGGCTTGGTTGTTGTTGTATATGAAAGGATATAAATAGACAACATCTTATCCCCCCTAATGTACTGTTTTTGAAACTCTCTCAGCCACAAGCCAGAGAGAAGGCAGACAAAGAAGGGTTTGAGGTAGATGTTGTGAAGACTGCTTTAAGGCTAACACTAAAGCTTTGGCAGAAAATGAAGGAGACGGGATTGCTAAGGTCATTCTGTTTGCTACTTCAAGCCCATGTTTTCTCCAGAATCCACACCTGTACTTTTGCAATTTTGCATCTACTGATTTTGACAATATGTGCTCCTCACTGCAGATGATTTACCGACCTGACACGGGTGAAATTCTTGGGGTTCACATTTTTGGTTTGCATGCCGCTGATCTCATCCACCAGGCATCCAATGCCATCGCCCTAGGAACTCGTGTGCAAGTGAGTGTTTCTGACAATCATTTTTTATTAAGCATCCGCCTTTGTTGGATTCTGTAATACACATTGCTAGCAATTCATCTTGAACCGCTACATAATTGTTTCGGTGTTGCAGGACATCAAGTTTGCTGTTCACGCACACCCCACACTGTCTGAGGTCCTGGATGAGCTCTTCAAAGCAGCCAAGGTATTATACATTGACTGACGCCCTCATTTCTTGTTGCTATGATGCTATCACATTCTTGGCCCCACGAATCTGAACAAGTGCAAGCGACCCTCTCTGTTTCCAACAGGTTAACTCCGGTGTTTCTCATTCTGTAAATGAACCAGTTGCAGCCTAGAGAAGGGCGGGATAGCAAGCCAAGGCAGCCACCCCAATCGCTCCTTAAGGTCCTCAGCTTCCTCACGACCCTGTTTTGTTCCCAAAAACGGCAACGGTAGAGGGGACGGTGTTGTTGTAGGTAGTATATCAGTAGGTTACAGATTTGAGGAAAGACAATTTTTCATCAGTTTCGAAAATACAAGCACACATGTTCATTTTTTGTTCCAGATTATGTAGACGGTCTTCTACCAGTCGGGTGGGTTTTTGTTGTCTTCGCTAGCATATTTGTTGTTGGTTGCCATGTAAGATGAAGTGACGATACTAGCCCAGGTTGTCTGAAATAATCGATGTACCATGATTCAAAACTCTACTCCCGGCAATCATACACCCTCCACAAGTTCCTTTTTTATTCGCTCCATTTATCCACGCCTTCGGATTGCCCACTTACATGATTCATGTTGACATACACATATGGACTATGCCATTAGCTACATGGACATAGAAACGGATCCATGTTATGCATGTTGCCACGTTATGGACGGGTGTGTAACACCCATAGTGTTAAGCTTTTTTTAACACATGTATTTCAATTGCATAAGCATCATTTGCATGGTTATTAACTCATGCATAGTTTGTCTATAATGCCAGTTTCATGTTATTCCTATTTGGCTTATGGTAGAAACATGATAACCATGTCCAAGTGACTAATGTTTGCTCACTAAAACCACTTAGACATGCTTAGGGGACAAAATGAAGTTAAGTTTATATTAATGACTTTGGTTGATTTGGATTGCATGTGTGGTCTGACTAAATTTGACTTTTGAAGTGATTGGTTTGACTAGTTTTGAATGTATAGATAGGTTCTTATCTAGCCTTTAATAAAGTTTGTAGTGAATTTTATAAGAAACAAAAGTGTCAATTATCATTTTTCATAAAAATGTTGGAAAATGCTTGAAAAGAGTGAATAAGTCAGGTTTGAAGGTGGATTTTTAATTTAAAGTTAATTTCAAAGCTATTCTCTAGGGGAACTCAGTTTTTCAAAATCTATGAAAAATTGGACTTAACTCATATTGAATGAAATTTTCTACTCGTCAACAGCTACATTTCATCTTATATAAGTTTTGGCTAGTTTGGCTTATTTTAAAAGTTAGGGGTTTGGAAAAATTAGGGTTTGGTTAACTAAATCAGATTTCGGTAACGGTCTCACTTTGGTCGTCAAGGAAATCCGGCTAGACATGGCCGATCGCAGCAGTTCTCTCGCGCCGCGTGGCGCCCATCGGCCGGCGTTCCTGGGTATTGCTTGGCCGCGTGGCCGAAGCCATGGCCTGCCCTAGCGCCCAAAACCTCCTACCCCTTGCTCCTCTCCCCATTCCCATTTTCTACTCTTCTCTTCTTACCGGCGCACGCCGAGCTTCCCGCGGTCGCCATTGTCGCACCGCTGTGAAGCTCCTCCTCCGCCGCACTATTTTCCCGATTAGCTCTACCAGAATCTTCTCTTCCCTCTGCTCCACCTTCTCTGTGCTGTTGCTCGTCGAATCGGGATGAGTTCGAAACGAATCGACCATTTCTTCTCTCGCCGCGCCATGGCCGAGCTTGGTCATAGCTCGCGCCACCGTGGCCCAATGCCGTCGGCCCTCCACTCTCCCTCTTCTTCTCCGTTCCATATGCGCCAGTTCTAGGGCTAGCTATTCCAGTCCTTGGAACCCAAGATTTAGGGTTAGGGTTAGCTGAACCGCGGCTTGCCATCGATGGCCATGGCGGCTAGGCCGCCATCGCCATCGATGTGCCATCTCCGGTGCTCCACCATGCCGTCCAGTGGCATGGATGGACATGACTCGCCGAGGCGCACCCGATGGTGCCTGTCCCGCCACCAGAACGGCCACTGCCGGCGAGTTCCTCGCCGGGAATTCCCCCTCACTGTGAGGAAGGTTATGACAGGTGGGCCCGACCCCGACACGGGTCCCACATGTCAGTGCTGATCATAACACGTGTGCAGTTTCTGTGTGTACTTTGTCGGGTCACGTGGTCCTGGGTACTCGTAGCATTTTAGGGTTTTGGGAATAAAAGAAAATATATTTTTAGATTTTGTTTAAATGCTTCCAAAATTAATGAGAACTGCACACAAGAAATTGAATGAACATTTTAAACTTACAACACCCATGTGTAACGTGCCTCATTATGGTGGAACTTGCTTCTCTGACCGAATTGTGCAGCCCTTAGAAGCATCCACTGTAACACTTATGTTTCGGTCTGTACTGGATGGATGCAGTATTTGCCATTTCTGTTTGTCTGGGAAGGCTAAATTAAACAAGAGCCAGCTATAATTGCTTAAGTTACCTGCAGGGGGGCGACAGGAAGGACGTCCTCTTTTACCAGCTGATGATCAGCACTTCATACCCAGGTCTTTGCTTATTGACCTGGAGCCGAGAGTGATCAATGGAATTCAAAACAGTGAGTACAGGAACCTGTACAACCATGAGAACATATTTGTTGCTGAGCACGGTGGTGGTGCCGGGAACAACTGGGCCAGTGGGTATCATCAGGTAGAGTTGTGCCGTGTATCTCTGATTGCACCGGTTTCCAGTTTCCACTGGATGAACCAATCTTGCAGGCTTTGTAGATTTGCTTGTTTTGTCACTAGGCCAATTGCTCCTTTTTCTTGTTTTAGAAAAAAATGCTCAAATGTCTTTTCATATCCTCAGGGTGAACAAGTTGTTGATGATATCATGGACATGGTTGACAGAGAAGCAGATGGAAGTGATAGCCTTGAGGGTTTTGTCCTTTGTCACTCTATTGCTGGTGGAACTGGTTCAGGTTGGCTATCTGGCTCTCATATTTTGATTTACTTTCTTTTCATTTTTATTCTACTCTCACTTCTCTGTTGATGACTTCGTATTGTACTTGGAGTATTTCGTGGTGCTTACCATCTGACTAACTGTAGATTGGATATTGCCTTGCTATTATGAAACATTATAACAGTTATTCTCCTAACATTTGTCTAACTTTCCTGTTGCCCATGTTCATTCAGGTATGGGTTCTTATCTGTTGGAGACACCGAATGACCGATACAGTAAAAAGTTTGTGCAGACATATAGTGTTTTCCCAAATCAGATGGAAACAAGTGATGTTGTCGTCCAATATTACAACTCACTTTTAACTTTGAAGCGGCTAACACTGAATGCTGACTGTGTGGTTGTTCTTGACAATACGGCTCTTAATAGGATTGCCATTGAGCGTCTTCATTTATCAAATCCTACTTTTGCACAAACAAACTCTTTGGTCTCCACGGTTATGTCTGCAAGCACAACCACTTTGAGGTATCCTGGATATATGAACAACGATCTGGTTGGCCTTCTTGCCTCCCTGATCCCCACTCCAAGGTGTCATTTTTTGATGACAGGTTATACTCCATTGACTGTCGAGCGCCAGGTAATTTGATATTCTCTAAGTCAGTGTTACAACGGTTCATGTAGCATGCTTTATGTCACATTTTATAGCTTTTGTGGAATCTGTAGTTACCTGTGCTTGTCCATTGACTGCAATTTTGGGACACTTCATCAAAAGAATTGGGGAAAGTAATTAAATCAATGTTTGTTTTGGGCGAATTGCTGAACCATTCAGTTATATTTGATGTGATGGCAGGTTAACATGATACGCAAAACGATGGTATTGGATGTTATGAGAAGACTTCTGCAGGTATTACCTGTCACTATAGGAAGGCTGGTTAATTGTTAAGTGTTCGCAAAGTTTGAATCCTTTATTTACGAAATGTTGCAGACGAAGAATATAATGGTGTCATCATATTCTCGGACAAAAGAAGCTAGCCAAGCTAAATACATCTCCATACTGAACATCATTCAAGGGGAGGTGGACCCTACACAGGTACAGTTTTGTCAAATGAATTTTCTTCTCAAGTATGGAACTATGGATATATCTTGGTCAAATCTAATGACGGTATCATGAAATAAGTTTTGCCAAATGCTGAGGTGTAGTGACTTAGAAGTTACATACGTGGAATGGTCATCTGAAATTCTAAACCAAGAATTCATGATAAAACATGGTAGCTTCATATTGTTCATTCTCTTCCCATTTTACTAGAAGTCGCTGGAAGCATATGAAAGTCTAAGATGTGCTGTTTCATTGTTACATCAAACAAAGCACATTTGTATCCACCTTTCTCCGTATAAACTCCTATATACCCCACATCGGCTGAAAATGACATGAACTACTACAAATCTGTAAACGGATTTTCATACATACTAGCATGGTGGCGTGTTATTTGTTAGTTAACTACTTTTAGTTGGAGTGAGGTATGGTTTAATTTTTTTTCCTTTTGCGTACCATGAAATTATTTGTTGTTCTGTCTTATTTTATTTGGTCTTGTCATTTAGGTTCATGAGAGCTTGCAAAGGATACGCGAAAGGAAGCTTGTTAACTTTATAGACTGGGCACCTGCAAGCATTCAGGTTATCCTTTTTTTGTAACCATTCAGGTTATCGCGTAACTAAAAGACATTGTTGTTTCGTTGTCTGGCATTAAAATTTGTAAGCATTTCAACTGTAACAGGTTGCGCTGTCAAGAATATCCCCATATGTTCAAACAACCCACAGGGTACAATGATCTCTTCCTTCTACCTTCCCTCCCTCACCTTCTGGTGGGATTTCAGTCTTTTACTTCTTTTTGAAGCAAATGGATAATGCTGTACTAAGTAACGCTGTGCTACAGGTCAGTGGTCTGATGTTAGCGAATCATACGAGCATCCGTCACTTATTCAGCAAATGCCTGGGACAATATGAGAAGCTAAGGAAAAAGCAGGCTTTTCTTGACAACTACAGGAAGTTCCCAATGTTTGCGGTAAGAACATATTTCAACAAGTTTTTAATCTCCTAGTTCATTGCTTTGAATTGTTTAGCTTACATGCTTAGCTGTTTATTTGGAAAGTACTCTATTCCCTGTTTAGTTGGCATTGTCAAGTTCAGGAACCTTTCCGATGCCGATTCAACTAAACCTCTAATCTTGCAATTGCAAAGAGTTGTCAAGTTCAGGAGCCTTTCCGATGCCGATTCAACTAAAACTCTAATCTTGCAAGTGCAAAGAAATTTAGATACTGTCACTATTACTTACAAAGACCATGATTGCTAACATGATTCCTTAGATAACGTCAGGCATATGTAAATTTTCTTGAGAACAGTACTTTCAACTGTGTACAACCTTGTGGATGACTTCATTCTTTTGTGTGACATGCTGATCTATGACCTCTTCATGCAGGACAATGATCTCTCTGAATTTGATGAATCTCGAGAGATAATAGAGAGCCTAGTTGATGAGTACAAGGCCTGTGAGTCACCAGACTACATTAAATGGGGAATGAAGGTAAGTTTAATGCAATCAAAGTCTTGTTCTGTGCATTATATAAAATGCTGAGCAATCTGTTCCAAAGCAGGACCCTGGAGAGGCAAATGTTGCAGCAGCACTTGACTCTAGGTTGTGTAAATATAAAGGTACCATCTCATTCTCAGGCACTTTTTATGCGGAACAATTTGATGCCCTATCATATTGAATTGACCATCCACTTGAAACCTTGAACCCTTGCTTTCTTTTGCCAATCATGGGGACGACATAAATTATTATGAATGATTCACAATCTCTGCTAGATTTTGAAATGACTGCTAAATCCCTGGGCATATTTTTGTATATATTTCTGGCAAATAACAGCTTCACACTGTAAGGCTCTAATTTTCTTTTACGGGAGCTATAATGTTCTCTTAGTACTGAGAAATTCTTAGACAATTTTCACTTTTGGAAGCAGATAATTATGGTGCTGTTATTCTCACATACGTACCATGTTTATTAATTTGATAATTTTGAAGACTGTATTGTTCCAGCAGTTCACACAACTGTAGAAGGCTCCCTACATGCAGATCCTATTGGTCATCCAAAGATGCTACTGTCACTATCTAGTAGTCTTCAGTTTGACGATGCCTGATTATCGAGATGATATTGGAGTGCTGCCAAACTGGGTTATGAAGTTATTCGACCTCGAAGTTTCTCTCTTTTAGTATGTGCTATGTACCCACTTCCTCTGGCCTGTGTTCATTTTCTCTTATGTCTTGTGACTGCGCTCTTTGGTGATGATGATGATGTCTTCCATGCCCTTGAGGCTTTGATGCTGATAGTTTCAATTGTGCCGAGCGTTCCTTCCTGAATGCTGATGACTTAGAAAGTTTTAGTCAATCTAGTTTGTGGAGCCTGGTCTCCGTCCCATCCTGTAATGCTATGCATTCGGCTCTGGCAATGTTTTAGCTTGGTGGGTCTGTAAACATTGAAGTGTTTTCCCTGAAGAGAGCATCTGCTGTCTTAAAGAGGGACATGGTCACATAGAAGTTCGAAGGTGGAATGGCTCCATCTTGTGGATCTGTAATGATTTAATCCCCATCTTCTACTTTTTTTATTAC
The DNA here is from genome assembly GCA_023333625.1 of Bothriochloa decipiens. NCBI lineage: Eukaryota > Viridiplantae > Streptophyta > Magnoliopsida > Poales > Poaceae > Bothriochloa > Bothriochloa decipiens. The sequence goes on along the minus strand of CM041639.1, from coordinate 12,899,147 downwards.
TGAAGTTTCTGAAATTGCCTAACTGCATCCTCTTACTAAATTATGTAGTTAATAAAATTTGAAAATCGGTGAGCTGGCTGATTTTGTGGCTGCACATCTGTGCAATTTTGTTACTGCCATGTGTATTCAGCTTCATCTGAAAATATGGATATGTATAGGATGAGTTATCTGCTGGAGTAACTATATATAATCTCTTATATTGCATATTTTCGGTACTGATAAAATAAGTAATGTGTTGGAGATGCTCTCAGTGTTAACTGCCCAAACAAGGGATGAGCCACCTGTCGAGTTAAGGCACTGTAACGTGGATCTGATACCCTTGGTTCTTTATATTATGGAAACTCTCTTTTACCGTGACTTATTTTTGGGTTCTTCGTACCTTTTCACTCACTCAGAACCAACATAATTAAGGAATATATAGTTAGAATTTTTCTTCGATGATGTTCTCCGCCAGCAGTTCCTCTTCATAGTCTGGTTTGTTGAACCTTTCACTTCCTCCTTTGGCATCTATTATATGCACAATTAGCTGTATATTAGCTACTTTGGTCTCTGGGTCCTTGTATTTCAGGATTGAGGGGTAAGTTTTGAGAGAAAAAATAGACTTCACCAAGTACTTTAGTTTTTAGATAATTATGAAAAGTTTTATATATTTAAATTTACTTATTATCTATAAATATTTATATGCATTAAAATATTTATCTACACTTTTTTTTGGATTTTACATATTAGATTTTTTGTTATTATAAATGTGAATTCAAAATTTATTTAAAATACAATATATACGTTTCTCATATTTTAAAATTGATTTTTTTGAATAGTTTGACGAACTTATGTGGAGAAATGACAAGTAACAAACTTGTAGATCTCCATGAAATGTATATTTGTATAACTTTTTAGTTGATGGTATTTTCATTTCAAATTATTTACAGTCCCAAAACCCTACTATAAAAAAGTGAATGAATTAAGAGAGATCTTACACTTCTTATGTAACAACCGTTGGATCTAGAGACATGCAATATGGGCCCTCCGTCATCCGAGATCTTACTCTCCCCCATTAGTCACCGTTTGATGGATATATCGTGCTATATGAGCCTTCATCATCCAAGATCTTACATGTAATAAAACACCACCTCAAGTACGTCTCATCCCATGGCTCAAATAAGTGATTTATTATAATATTTTTTAAAGATTGTTGATGATATATATGATTATATGAATTGACATTCAATTAATATATATTATCATTACATTCGAAATAGTCTTTCATACACACGTGCGTGTCGCACATGCATATTTGCTAGTTCTATTTAAAGTTCTCATATTTTTGAAATTTAAATTTTTCGAACAATTCAGATGAAGAAATTACCAACACTAACGTTACAAACCCTGATAATAAAATCTAGAAGTTTTGGTTGACTATTTTTTATTTGAAAGGATTTATGGTCCCAAAATGATGTTTGAAGTTCTATTTTGAAATCTAAAATTTGTAAAATTTTTGAACGAACTCAGATGGAGACATAACCCAGTCAAAGGTGTAGATATTGACGAGACAGGTTATGATTAGAAAAATGTGGTTCTAAAGTTTAACTTCATCTATGTAATACAATTTTTTATAAAATATTTTAAAAACCAAAGTACTTGATTAGGTCTATTTTGAACCACTCAACTCTTGCCTTTGTCTAACTTTAGAATCTCAAATATCAAATCCATTCAATTTTAATCTTTGAGCCAGTTTTGACTTTTGAGTGGTTCCCAGATAGCTCTAAGGTCAAAATTAAACAGTTCCAATAGTTGAGGTGTTAAATTTAGACGGTTTGTTAGTTGGAGGTTAAAATTAGACAAAGACAAAAATTGAGAGGCTAAAATGGACTTAATCCAATTGAAAATACGGTTTTAGGGCAAAAGATCGATAAAGAAATTCAAAATCAATTATTTGTGTACACCAAAAAATAGGATCTTGGTGAATGGATACGAATGTACTTTCCTCCGTTTTCGTTTACTTGTCACCAATTTTTTATTATAATAAATATGACCATCCGTTTTTTTTCTTCTAAAAAATCTGAGAGGTGTATGGATGAGTGGAATGGATGAGTGGCGTATGGAGAATTGGAGAAATGAGGGCCCCACGCTTGACCGGAACAGAGTTGACCTGTCCTGTATTGTCTTCACCAACAAACCCCTTTCTTCTCTTCTTCCCGTGAGACATCTCTCCCAAAAAAATCTGTCTCCAAATCCATGGCTAGAGCAAGCAAGGAATAAGGCCGGCGGCCGACCTGTGGAGAATGCACTGTCCAGAGCTACTCCTGCATCCTATCCAGTATCCACGCAACCACGCCAACTGAACCGAACAAAAGCTCTACTAGCGGCCATGCCGGATTTCCTGGTGAGCGCAGCGACGGGGGCCTTGAGCCCCGTCCTGTAGAAGCTTGGTGCTCTGCTCAGCGACGAGTACAAGCGTTTCAAAGGCGTGCGTGGTGAGGTCAAGTTCCTCATTCAGGAACTGGAAGCCATGCACGCGTTCCTTCTGAACAAGTCGGAAGAGGAGAATCCTGACGCACAAGACAAGGTGTGGATGAAGGAGGTGCGAGAGCTCTCCTACGACATTGAGGACAGCCTCGATGACTTCAGAGTCCGCATCGACGAAGAGTCAACCAAAGCAGATGGCTTCATCGACAAATGCAAGAACCTAGTGTCCAATGTTAGAATATAGCATGTTTGGTTAGATAGAGTTGGACTCTAACTCGTATTGTAATCATAGGATATTCTTTCATATATCCTACATGTTGTAACCTATGTAAACTCTTGTACGATGACTATATAATGAGAGGTACCGGAGGCCTGTTGGCTATCCCGTTCCAGCATATCGTATTGCTGATTTAAAATGGTATCAGCAGCCTAAAACTCTTCCCAGCGGAAGAAGTCGATCCTATCTACGATCTTCCGATCCCACCCACCCTCCAACTTCCCAATGGCGGCGAGTTCTTCCTCCGCCAACGCGCCCCTGGCCTTCGGTCTTCTGCCCGTCGTCTCGGAGCGACTCACTCGCAACAACTACACCATGTGGCATGCTACGGTTTCCTCTGTGCTCCGTGGTGCTCGGCTCTCGGGGTATATCCTCGAGACTGCCGCAACGCCTGACGCCTTCATCCAAGGCGCTGCTGTTGACGGCAAGGAGCCGGATCCGGTGCCTAATCCGGACTACGACAAGTGGGTAGCTGAAGATCAAATCGTTCTCAGTTATCTGTTTTCGTCACTCTCCAAGGAAATCTTCGGCCAAGTAGCCAAGTGCACCACTGCAGCGGAACTTTGGGCCGCGATTCAAGATCTCCATGCTTCACAATCCCATGCGTGAGTAATCGCTACGCGCATGGCTCTTACCACGGCGACCAAGGGATCATCGTCCGTGGCGGAGTACTTCATCAAGATGAAAGGCTTGGCCGATGATATGGCATCGGCTGGCCGCAAGGTGGAAGATGACGAGCTTGTGGCCTACATCCTCATCAGACTCGGTGATGAGTTCGAGTCCATTGTGTCCGCCGTCTCAGCTAGGGTTGAGCCCATCTCGGTTAATGAGTTGTATGCGCAACTTGTGGCTTTTGAGCAGCGCAAGGAGATCCATGGAGGGGGATCCCAGTCGTCTACCAACCTCGCCGCCAAGGGCGGCCGTGGAGGAAATTCCTTCAACCAGTCTCGTGGTCGTGGAGGTTTTCGTCGCGGCGGTGGTGGTCGCGGCAATGGCAACAATGGTGGCCGTGGCTCTCAAGGAGGAGGTGGCGGCAATGGCCGCAGTAGTTTCCAATCTGGCGTTTTTTGCCAGTTATGTGGAAAAGAAGGACACACGGTGGTGAGGTGCTTCAAGCGGTTCGACACCAATTTCACTGGACCTCCTCAGAAGAGCGCTTCTTCAGCTAATATGGCGCCCTATGGTGTTGACACAAATTGGTATGTTGATTCCGGTGCTACAGATCATATCACCGGTGACCTAGAAAAGCTCTCCTTCCGTGACAAGTATCGTGGAGGAGAACAAGTGCTCACCGCAAGTGGGGCAGGTATGAAAATTAATCACATTGGTCATAGTACTTTGCACTCCCCAATTCGTGATATTCATTTGAACAATATTCTTCATGTCCCTCATGCACGTAAAAGTCTTGTTTCTGCTCATCGTCTTGTCAAAGACAATAATGCTTTTCTTGAAATTCATCCACGACACTTTTCTCTTAAGGAACAGGTGACGAAGAAGACACTCCTCGAAGGAACATGTGAGGGTGGTCTTTATCCCTTGAAGCCTCCCTTGTCAACTCAATCTCCAACAAACAAGCAAGTCCTTGGTGTCCTCAAGCCTTCGGCATCATTATGGCATAGTCGTCTAGGTCATGCGTCGTCTCCTGTCGTCCAGAAAGTTCTTAGTCGTCATAAACTTTTGTGTTCCAAAGAGTCTAGTGAAAGCGTCATGTGTGATGCATGTCAAATGGCCAAGAGTCATCGGTTACCTTATCCTAAATCAAATAGTGTTTCATCTAAACCTTTTGAGCTTGTGTTCAGTGATGTTTGGGGACCGGCTCCAAATTCTGTTGGTCGTTATTCTTATTATGTGAGCTTTATCGATGATTTTAGTAAGTTCACATGGATCTATTTGCTTCGCTATAAGTCTGAAGTTTTTCAGTGCTTTAGAGATTTCCAAAGCATGATTGAGCGTCAATTCTCTCACAAAATTCTAGCTGTTCAATCAGATTGGGGTGGAGAGTACCAGTCCTTAAATTCTTTCTTTACCCGGCTAGGTATTGCTCACCATGTGTCTTGTCCTCATGCGCATCAACAAAATGGATCTGCTGAACGCAAACACCGCCATATTGTTGAGGTCGGTCTCTCTTTACTAGCACACGCATCCATGCCTCTTAAGTATTGGGATCAAGCCTTTTTAACTGCTGTTTTTCTCATCAACCATTTACCCTCTCGAGTTCTCTCATATGCTACACCTCATGATCGGCTTCTAGGCACTTCTCCTGATTATTCTTTTCTTCGAACCTTTGGTTGCGCCGTCTGGCCGAATCTTCGACCATACAACACAAAGAAACTTCAATTTAGATCACTTCGGTGTGTCTTTCTTGGTTATAGTAATCTTCATAAAGGCTTCAAGTGCTTAGATCCTAAGACTGGTCAAATCTATGTTTCTCGAGATGTTATTTTTGATGAGACAGTCTATCCTTTTTCTCAACTTCATCCCAATGCCGGAGCCCTTCTTCGAGCCGAACTTGATCTCCTTCCGGATGTTCTTAAGAATCCTTCACAAGAATTTGGGATTGCTACTGTACATGATCAATGCATGATTAATACTAACCCCACTGACGCTGTGCCGAGTTCTCCTTGTGATCAGCATGTTTCAGGTTCAAATTTGGTGCAAAATGATGAACAAACGGTGCCTACAGCGCCATATTTTATGAGTGCTCCAAGTCCGGCGTAAAATGACAACAGAGGGGGAAGTTCCAAGGGCGATTCGCCTGCTCCTCGGACTGACGCAGCAGCTGGATCCACTTCGGGATCACTGCCCGATCCTGTCGCTGCTGGAGACAATGCGGCGTCGGACCCTGTCGTCGTACCCGACAACACGGAGTCGGGTGCGGGAACCCTGGCGACTCCCGCTTCCACAGCTGTCCCCCTAGTGGATCTTCTACACCAGCGCTGACTGCTTCGATCGCATCTGATCCACTGGTCGCAGCCACAGAGGATCCGGGTGCCGTGATTCCCCCGCCACCAACCGATCCTGGATCGCCAGGAGCGGCAGTTCCTGGACCTTCTGTGGTCGATGCTCCTGCTGCTTCTCCAGATCAAGCTCCTGCTCCTTTGCCTCCACATCGTCATGGCACGCGCCTTCGACGCGGCATCACCAAACCGAAAGTGCTACTCTGATGGAACGGTGCGTTGGCTTCTTCACAGCACTGTAGACTCTGCAGAACCGGTCAATATCAAGGCGGCATTGAGTGATGATCGGTGAGTTCGAGCCATGGATACTGAGTATTTGGCATTGATACATAACCAGACTTGGCACTTAGTTCCTGCACCTCATGGCAAGAATATTATTGGAAGCAAGTGGGTATACAAAGTTAAACGCAAGACAGATGGCACTGTTGATTGTTATAAAGCATGGCTAGTTGCTCAAGGGTACAGACAGCGCTATGGGATTGATTATGAGGATACTTTCAGTCCGGTGGTTAAGGCCACTACAATTCGTCTCATTCTCTCCATAGCTATTTCAAAAGGATGGTCCTTACGTCAACTAGATGTCCAGAATGCTTTTCTTCATGGAGTGCTTGATGAGGAGGTGTACATGCGTCAACCTCCTGGATATGAGGACAAACGGTATCCTAATTATGTTTGTCGGCTGGATAAGACTCTATGGCCTTAAGCAAGCTCCTCGGGCTTGGTATGATCGTCTCTGTGGTAAGCTTATTCAACTCGGCTTTCAACCATCCAAGGGTGATACTTCGCTATTTTTCTACAACCGAGGATCTGTCACTATGTTTGTGCTTGTTTATGTGGATGACATTATTGTTGCTAGTTCCTCCATGGATACCACCCGTGCTTTGCTTCGTGATCTTGAGACTGAATTTTCTTTAAAGGATCTTGGTCACTTGCATTATTTTCTTGGCATTGAGGTTAAGCGTGCCTCTGATAGTTTGGTTTTGTCTCAACAACGGTATGCCACTGATGTTCTTAAGCGTGCCCGCATGTGGATGTGTAAGCCTGTTGATACACCAATCTCTGTCACTGAGAAGCTTAGTATCACAGAGGGGGATAGTCTTGGTGACGATGACTCTACTAAATACAGGAGCATTGTTGGGGCTTTGCAGTACTTGACTCTCACCAGACCAGATCTGTCTTTTGCAGTTAATAAGGTTTGTCAATTTCTTCATAAGCCAACAACATTGCATTGGAGTGCTGTAAAAAGAATTCTTCGCTATGTCAAGGGTACTCTTTCTATGGGGTTGCAATTGAGATGGTCCTCTTCTACTTTAGTCAGTGCCTTTTCAGACGCTGATTGGGCAGGATGTGTTGATGATAGAAGGTCAACTGGTGGTTTTGCCGTGTTTTTTGGACCAAATTTGGTGTCATGGAGTGCTAGAAAACAACCTATAGTTTCCCGGTCGAGTACTGAGGCGGAGTATAAAGCATTGGCTAACGTACAGCTGAGATGATGTGGGTCCAACGGTTTTTGGCTGAAATTGGTATTACTCATTCTCCTGTTGCTCGTTTATGGTGTGATAATATTGGTGCTAAATATCTATCTGCAAATCCGGTTTTCCATGCATGCACAAAGCATATTGAAATTGATTTTCATTTTGTGCGTGAGCGGGTTGCACAGAAGTTGCTAGAGATACGCTTTATCAGTACCAATGATCAAGTAGCAGATGGGTTTACAAAGCCAGTCTCGGCAGCGAAGTTAAAAGAATTCAGATTCAATCTCAACTTTGTCGGTGGCTGAGATTGAGGGAGGATGTTAGAATATAGCATGTTTGGTTAGATAGAGTTGGACTCTAACTTGTATTGTAATCATAGGATATTCTTCCATATATCCTACATGTTGTAACCTATGTAAACTCTTGTACGATGACTATATAATGAGAGGTACCGAGGACCTGTTGGCTATCCCGTTCCAGCATATCGTGTTGCTGTTTTACAGCCAAGACCAAGGCCCGCCGTCGGATTGCCAAGGAGATTGAAAAGCTGAAAGGCCAAGTCATGGAGGTGAGTGAAAGGAATGCAAGATACAAGCAGATCGGCGAGACTGTCATGAACACAAGTAACGAGACCGTGGATCGGAGAGCCCTTGCCATATTTGAGGATGCTTCAAGGCTAGTGGGGATCGATCAACCAAAACAAGAAGTAATTTCTTTTCTGATGAAGGAGGATGAGGGTATTTCATCACAACAACCGAAGATAGTCTCTATTGTGGGAATTGGCGGAATCGGAAAGACAACCCTTGCAAACCGAGTGTACGAAGAGCTCAAGGATCAGTTCCAGTGCCGAGCTTTCTTGTCAGTGTCACGGAATCCTGACATGGCTAAGATTTTGAGAACTATTCTCAGCCAGGTGACATGTCTACGTTATTGTGAGACAGAAGCAGGGAGCATACAGCAGCTGATCATGGAAACCAGTGAACCCCTTCGGACAAAAAGGTACACACAGGTGTATGCTTTCAGCACGCCACATCCATTTGGTTACAGAACCTATTTTACTTTCCTTCTAGCAAAGCATGGCCGTTATACTTTTTTTTTTCTGTTTAAGCAATTGGCTGCTCTCATACCGTTGAAGGAAATGGATGGTTACAGAGATAATTAATATATCATAAATGATCTTTCATTGTTATTCTAAGCAATAGGCTTGAAAATCTGCATAGTACACATACAAAGTATCAGTAATTTGATAAGGAGAAAATGCCTTAGATTATACTAACTAAGAGCATTTATAAGGCGCAATTTGACTGTTCAGTCGTAATAATAATTTAAGTTTGAGTTCGACTAAGTATTTCTCTCCCAGTATATTGCTAAAAATTGCAAAACAAGTTACCAGTTTTCTGTAATATAAATCTAATAGTACGGTTTCTGCACCATTAGGCTGCCTAATTGTTACGTCAAATGTACCAAAGTTTTGATTCACAAATAGCAGTGCATATATACTATAGTATTGTTTTGCCCAAGTGCGTTCTAAAGGTTCTTCAGTGAGTTGTCCTGTCAAATCTATAATACAAAAAACTACTGTGGAATAGGAATATAGGGTGCAAAACTTTGCCACCTCCTTGTGTTAGAATTGATACACTCTAAGAGCTTAGAGCGTATTCATATAATTTTGTGTAGGTTTAAATTTCTAATTAAGTGTTGGACTTTAGTTCTACAAATGCTAGTTTAGATGTTTCCCCTTAGTACATCACGAGCTTATGTAATGTCTTTGTTCAAGAAATCCTAAATCATTCCTCTCCTCCTAATATCCATTTCTGAGTGTGTGAAAAGTAAATGACATACCTACAAATGATGCTTACACTTAATTATCCGTGGAATGTTTTTTGAGCTAAAAATATATCTTGCCATACTAAAAAGCTTTACCAAATCATGTCAAAGGTACTTCATTGTAGTCGACGATGTATGGGATGTGGAACCATGGGACACAATTAAGTATGGATTGTCAAACAATAGTTGTGGTAGTGTGATAATAACCACAACTCGGATACATGATGTGGCGAAAGCATGTTGCTCATTATGTTCTGGTTGGGTTTTCAAACCAAAGCCTCTGCAAGAACATGACACAAAAGTTGTTTCAGAACAGAATATTTGGTTTTGGAAATGAATGCCCAGAAGACCTAAAAGAAGTCTCTCATAAGATCTTGAAGAAGTGTGGAGGTTTACCATTGGCCATTATTGCAATATCTGGTTTGTTGGCTAACAAAGCACGGAATGGAGTTCACTCAGTCACAGAATGGGATCAAGTTCAAACTTCTATTGGTCATGGAGTTGAAAGAGATTCGACTATGGAGGGAATGATGAGAATATTATGACTCAGTTACTTTGATCTTCCTCATCATTTAAAAGCTTGCCTATTGTATCTTAGTATATTTCCTGAAGATTATGAAATTGATAAAAAGCATTTAGTACGGCTATGGGTTGCAGAGGGGTTCGTTCCTGCTGAATCTACATGCACCTTGTACGAATCAGGAGAGAAGGCTTTTAATGAGCTCATCAATAGAAATTTGATCCTTCCGGGGGCAATAAGTGAGTGGACTAGCGAGGTAGACAGCTGTCGTCTCCATGATACGATTCTTGACTTCATCGTGTGCAAGTCCACTGAAGACAACTTTGTTACAGTACATGGTATTCCAAGACTAGCACCTCCACCGGGAATCACGGTTCGTCGAGTTAGTCTGCAAGGTGAAACTGAAGGAGTTGTGACCTTACACTCGAACCAGAATTATGCAAATGTCCGGTCAATTATTAGTTTTGGATTCCCCTGTTCCTTGTTGGGTCTTAGATTCTTGCATGTCCTGGAATTCACCGGCAGATTATTTGAAAACCATCATCTGGCAAACATTGGAGAATTACTCCAGCTGAGGTATTTGGGCCTCAGGAATACAAAGATAACTGAACTCCCAGAACAGATCGGAGCGCTACAGTATTTGGAAACACTTGACATCGGGTCATTTGACGGAATCCAATTACCAAGAGCTATAGTTCGACTAACAAGACTTGTCAACCTATTGATAGGTCCTGTGCCGCAAAATTGCTTTCCCGGTGGAATTAAAAACATGCAGACATTGGAAGGGTTAAATTCGGTAGGAATTGACATAGGGCCCCTTGGCATAAAGGTGGCAACTATTTTTGTTGAAGAAATTGGCCATTTAACCAAGATGAGGCATCTGGCTATGTTTTTCTTTTCCAGTTCTGGCATTATTGGTGAGAAAAGCTACGTGGATCTTCTAAAAAAGATGGTTTCTTCTTTTCAACGACTAAATAAGCTTCAAACTTTAGACTTACGACTTGATAATTATTATTGCATTACGTCATCTTTGATGCAGATGACATCATCCTTGAGGTGCCGTGGTGCTCTGCTAGCCTAAGAAAGCTTGTTTTCAAGATGATTTCCATGTCAAGGGTGCCAAGCTGGATGAAGTCACTTGTCAACATCGAACAATTAGAGCTGAGAATAAAGAAATTGGATCAGGAAAGTCTTTGTATTCTTGGTGACCTACCAGTTCTTGTCGATCTACAACTGGTAGTAAACACTGCTGAAGGCATACCCTCGACAGAGAAACAATGGCTCGTGGTCAGCAACAGGCATGGATACAGAAGCTTGAGGCGTTTCAGAGTAGACACCAATGACACCAATCGTTCATTGGGTAGGCGCCCCAGTATCCCCATGCTGACGTTTGAAGCTAGGTCCATGCCAAAGCTGGAAACACTCCGTATTGACTTTGATGCAGATATAACAATTTCTGTGAGTAATGGTCGTCTTGATTTTGGTCTCAAGCATCTCCCCCAACTCACGAAGGTCGAGTGTGATATATATGGTACTGAACTTAGTTTCTTGCGTGCACAAGCTGCCATTCAGAAAGACCTTGACAGCCGCCCAAAGCTTCCACGTTTCCTAAAACATCATTACCGTTCAGAACATCATTACTGTTCAGCCAAAGGTGAGAGGAGCAACCGAGAACGCCTAAGGCCGCGAAGACGCAGTCAGTGGACAGTTCACACAACACAGCCAGAGCCTCCCTCCATAGCTGATTTGTCAGAACAAGACATTGTTCAGGAGCCAGTAGACGATGCCGTCATCTGCACTTCAGGTATGGTTGGATTCTTCGTCTGAAACAAAACCAGTTATTCCACATTGAGTTTCATCTCCATAACTTATACCACTTGTCGCTCCTATTACTAAAATCGCCGTCGGTTTTTGCAAATTTGCAGGTGGTGATGACAAGATGAGTTCCTCCACCACGGACGACAACACCTGCCAGTCGTTGACTGCAGCACTGCCACTACCCACAGACCTCTCCTTCACCATCCACCATCACATTACCTCCCCTGGCCGTGGCCCTCGACATGGCCAGCCACGGCGCCGACCGAAAGCTCGCCAGATCGCCACCATCCGTGAAAGAGAATTGGTTCAGTGTGCACCAGTTATTCCTGATGGCATCAAGGGAACATCAGGTACGCACAGTTTATATGTATTTATTTATGCCTACCAAACAACTGTTCCACAAGATGCGTTTTATTTGATTATTCCTTCAGCTTCGTATGTTCTAAACTTGCCTGTGTGCGGCAGACGCCACTAACAATTCCATTTTCTGAAAAAAGCTTCGTATGTTCTAATGCCACGGGCCTTGCACAATCCATGTTCTAAAAGAATCTTGACACTGTCATTGGCTTGCATTTTAATCATTTGGCAGGGGCTTCCCCAGCACCCTCTGATGTTCTGGAGCCTCGACTTATTGCTGCTCCTCAGCAACAGGAGACATTCGTGCCACCATGCTTCACATTCGGTTCTGGATCACCCTAAAATGCTGAAGCTGAACAAGAGGCAGCGGGGTGTTATGAGCCGTCGCAACATGACAACCTACTAGTAAATGCCTTCAGCAGCGCCTTCAACGGGCTTTCCTTGCGCAACGACCACCCTGGTTCCAGTCCCACGGTTGTTGAAGCGGCCTCCTCGGACACCGGTAATGTTTTCATCTTTTCTGCTTGCTCTGGGTCTCCTCTATTTCGAAAGTAAATTAGTTGGCAATGTTTTCCTTCAGCTTCTTATGTACTACTGTCCCGCGCCTTACACGGTCCATGATCCAAATTTCTAACTTGACAATGCCGTTGACTTTTAATCATTTGGCAGGGGCTTCCCCAATCTCTGATGCTCTGGGGCTTCCAGTCATTTCTGCTCCTCAGCAACAGGAGGCATTCATGCCACCGTGCTTCACATTCAGTTCTAGATTACCTCCCAACACGGAAGCTGAACAGCAGGCAATGGACTGTTACATGTCGTCACAACATGGCGACCTAGCAAATACCTTCAGCAGCGCCTTCAACGGCCTTTCCTTGCGCGACGACCACCCTGCTGGTTCCAGTGCCACGGTTGTTGACGTATCCTCCTCGGACACGGGTAATGTTTTCCTCTCTTCTGCTTGCTCTGGGACTAGGTCACGTCTCTTTTTTGGAACGTTAATTTATTGGCAGTGCATTCTCCTCTATTCTGAATGTACTTGCCACATTTCTTCTTTGACGCTTTGGGCTTATGGGATGTGATTATTATACTAGTCCATTAGCCCATGCTCTCATATGGGCTAGTATTGATTATAAACATTAATTTTCGTTTAAGGACGAATAAAATTACTTATATGAAATTGTATATTTTTTCTTTGTTCATTTTCGATAATAGGCGTAAACAGATACTCGGTAGTTTCTCTGTAGTTATGATACTTATCTTACTATTCCTTTAGTTTCGTACGTACTACTGTCGTGTGGCTTACACGGTCCATGCTCCAAATTTCTAGCACAAACTTGACAATGCCGTTGACTTTGATGTTAATCATTTGGCAGGGGCCGCCACAGCAACGACCTCTGATGTTATGGGGCCTCGACTCATTGCTGCTCCTCAGCAACAGGGGGCATCCGCGCCACCGTACTTCACATTCAGTTCGAGATCACCTCCCAACGCTGAAGCTGAACAAGAGGCAACTGACTGCTATGAGGCGTCGCAACATGACGACCTACTAGTAAATGCCTTCAGCAGCGTCTTCAACGGGCTTTCCTTGCGCAATGACCATCCTGGTTCCAGCGCCACAGCTATCCTGGTTCCAGCGCCACAGCTGTCGAAGCAGCCTCCTTGGACACCGGTAATGTTTTCCTCTGTTCTGCTTGCTCTGGGTCTCCTATATTTTGTAAAGTAAATTACTCCCTCCATATCAAATTATAAGTCATTTAAAGAATCTTTAAGAGTTATTGAATCACAAATTTGACCAAATTTATATTATAATATAATAACATTTATAGTATCAACTAAGTATCATTAAATTTTTCATCAGTTATATTTTAATAGTATATTTATTTAATGTCAGAAATCTTTATAATTTTTTCTATAATTTTGGTCAAACTTAAGATATTTTGACTCTCTAAAATTCTTATAATGACTTATAATTTGAAATAAATTAAAATAAAGAGAGTATTTGACAGTTTATTCTTCGTCTGTCACGATTGTACTAGCCTCATTTCTTCCATACCGCGAGACTAGTAAAGGAAATGTTAAAAGTAGCATGCATTTAATTTTGCACCGTAGCCCACATTTATTTATCTCTAACAAAGCGAAAATACTGCGCAAAACTATGTTACTGTCTGTTAGAAGCCATTGGAGAGTGGATCGCAATAACCCTAACCGGCAAGCTAGTTCGTTAAAATCTGTGTACAAAGCTGCCCGCCTTTTTCAGTTTGGAATCTATAACTCTTATATAAACAAATTCATTATCTATTTTTCTTGACATGCAACGCGTCTATATCATCAGTCCACTATCAACCCTACTATTTATTTTTATTGACATGCAATGCATCCACCTCAGCGATCCACTATCTATTTCTCTCGACATACAACGCGTTCACCTTAGCAATCCACTATCTATCTCTCTTAACATGCAACGCGTCCACCTCAGCAGTCCACTATCAACCTCACTATCTATTTTTCTTGACATGCAATGCGTCCACCTTAGCAATCCATTATTATTTGCCACCAGCTATTTATCTTGACATGCAAGGTGTATCTCAGCAGTTCACTATTCTAATATATTCTTATTTTTCCTTCATACCCGCGGCAACGCGTGGGGAATCCTCTGGTTGTAAGAAACTACAACCTAAAATCCTAAGTTAAAACAAACAGGGCTTTAATTAAAGAGTTCTACATACACAATCTTCTTTTATTAGAACACAAAAATATAATATTGTGTCCATTTTAAAACTTCTAGAGGTGACCCCTTGATGGCGCAACTTCCATTGAGTATATTATTTGAGAAAAAAAGCAAGCGGCTTTCAAAAGTATTTTCCACAAAAGTGGACTTCCTTGGTAGCTTTTCTGATAATTAAGCTAGTCTTCTGGCAGATACTCCAACAATCAGACTCTATGCAGGATCTTCATCATGCCAACAAGGAGGAGGTCGTCAAGAACAACAGTGAAGTGCTCAATAACCTCGTCGCTCTCCAGCTCTATCGTCATCTCGGTCACGCATGTACTTGCAGGCAGTGGTCAGCGTCTGCCAAGTACCAACCTCGGCTGCCACTTATTCACTTGCCTACGTGCTGTCTCTTGGTTTCGTCAGTGAACCTTGTTTATCATTAAGGCGAAATTTGGTCTACGTACTATGAGTCTGTATTGTTTGGATATATTCATGGATTTGTGAATGTTAGATACCGACATATTTGTGTTCCTTATTAATAATAATCGAAAAAAAACCAAGTCGTCGGAGGCTGTGACATTGAGACCATGTAGGTCGACTTTGCTCTTGCTCTTGGGCAGTGCTTTGGACTTTGGGACAATGCAACCTGAGCCATTCGGTTTTTATGAATCCTGCCTGTGTGGTTCGGCAACGCCCGGTGCTCATGAAGACAACGTGGCAATTCATTCATTATGTCGTATTCATCCATGTTATTATATAGACAGATATGGCACCCATTTTTCCATTACATATATTACTCTGAAAGCAACGCGCTGCCCCGTGGGATGCCTCATTGTGGAGCCAGCTACGTGTAAAAGTATTGATTCCCATCGTCTACTGATCACTGAAGTTTCTGAAATAGCTTAACTGTGTCCGCATACTAAATTATGTAATAGTAATAAAATTTGAAAATCAGTGATCTGGGTGACTTTAATCTATGAAACATTGTTTTACGACATCTTTGTGCAATTTTGTTACTACCACGTGTATTCAGCTCCAGCTAGGTCATGGTATCTCTGCAAACCTCTGGTAGCAGTAATGATCTTAGTGAGACGGCAAAAAGGGGGTATGCAGAGCCGTTTAGCAGTCTGCTGTTCCTATTAGTAAACTGCCCAAACAGGAATATAGGGTTAGAAGGGATGAGCCGTTGAGTTACTGCAACATGGATCTGATTTACTGACCCTTGGTTCTTTATATTATGGACGAAAGTAAAAAAGAATTGAAAAATCTCATTTACTGCGATTTATTTTTGGGTTCTTTGTCTCGGTACATTCTCACTTGGCGCCCGTTCGGTTCCAGGGGAGCTTTGGCCTGAAACCATTCCTACCCAGTTTGTTTGCATAATTCATATAAGCTTTGATCATCTGGAATGATTCCTAGGTGGGATCCTGAGTAACCGAACAAGGCCTCAATAGAATCAACATAACTAAGGAATTTTGGTTAGAGATTGTCTTCGTTGTTGTTCTCCGCCAACAGTTCCTCTCCATAGTCTGGATTGTTCAATCTTTCGCTTCTTCTATGGCATCTATTAATGTGCGGAAAAGATCACCTGCCTGCACATTACAGTTGCCGACGCACCATGGGCTAAACTGTGTCACCAAAACTTGGTCCGGGTGCGCCAGGCAAAGAAGATAGAAAAAAGCGATTTTTTACTTGGGCCGGATTGAGCTGATGTGAGAAAAAAGGGAGAAAAGAAAGGGAAGTCTAGGAAAAAGGAAAAAAAAAAGAGGCCGTTTAGGCCAGATTGAGAAAGGAGTGGGTTTCAGCCCAAAGTCAGGACCGACTAAATTGAACTTTTACATGGAATTCCCAATGAGTTTTTACCGTTCAAAACTTTAATTATGTCATATTTAAATCAAAGGAGAGGATTTCTTTAGTGTTTCAAAGCAACCATATGCGCGCAACTAACTTATTCTATGGATTTGAGTTCATAATAAATAATTTATACATTTAACTTCATATTGGGTTAATACAAAACTTGAAAATTTTGTCACAAATTACATGCTAGGGGATTCCAGTGTTTTTATGAAGAGATACATTTAACTAAATTTATAAAAAAAATGCTTTACGTCTCCAAATATGTTTACTATGAAGATATATAGATATATTTCATAACTAATTAAATTGTATTGATTTAATATCATAAAAATGGTTTGAAGTGCTGAGAATTTTATTGTTTTTTTTTCTTGGGATGGAGAAAGTACAGGATAATCATTGTCACCTCTGCCAGGCCAACATCCAGGGAGCTTTGAGAGTGCTGCCCTGCTGCTCCGCAACTGCACATTTTTTATCCCGGTTCTTAGAAAAGTGTCTGATTATAATGCTTTTCCAGCACATTAAGCGACAACTGTTGGATAACTTTTGTATTTGTATAATAAAAGTTCAAAATGCTTTGTTGGAGGGAGATAAAGCTGTCTTCTTTCCTACTACTTTCCCCACCAGGCCACCACGACGACCTGGATATTCTTCGCCAACCCCTTCTTCCCGTGAGAAACTGAGTGAGAGTTGAGACATCTCTCCCGAAACAATCTCCTAGCTAAACTTAATCTCTGTTTCCAAATCCATGGCGAGCTAGAGCTACTGCCTGCATCCCATCCACGCAGCCACTCCAACTGAATCCAACAAAAGACTGCTTTGAGCTTGTGTTTTCTACTACCGGCCATGCCGCCAGATTTCCTGGTGAGCGCAGCGACGGGGGCCTTGAGCCCCGTCCTGGATAAGCTTGCTTCTTTGCTTAGCGACGAGTACAAGCGTTTCAAAGGCGTGCGTGGTGAGGTCAAGTTCCTGATTCGGGAGCTCGAAGCCATGCACGCATTTCTTCTAAAGAAGTCTGAAGAAGAGAATCCTGATGCGCAAGACAAGGCGTGGATGAGAGCTCTCCTACGACATCGAGGACAGCCTCGATGACTTCACAGTCCGTGCTGATGATGACTCAGCGAAACCAGACGGCTTCATCGACAAATGCAAGAACCTAGTAGAGAAGACCAAGGCTCGCCGTCGGATTGCGAAGGCGATTCAGGATCTGAAAGTCCAAGTCACGGAGGTAAGTGAAAGGAATGCAAGATACAAGCAGATTGGCGACACTGCCATGAACAAAAGTAAAGTGACTGTGGATCCAAGAGCTCTTGCCATATTTAAGGATGCTTCGAGGCTCGTGGGGATCGATCAACCAAAACAAGAGGTAATTTCATTTCTGATGAAGGGTATTTCTTCTTCACAACAACCGAGGATAGTCTCTATCGTGGGAATTGGAGGATTTGGAAAGACAACCCTTGCAAACAGAGTGTTTGAAGAGCTGAAGGATAGATTTGATTGTCGAGCTTTCTTGTCGGTCTCACGGAATCCTAACATCTCTAGGATTTTGAGAACTATTCTCAGCGAGGTGACAACACGACCTTATTATAAGACAGAAGCAGGAAGCGTACAACAGCTGATCATGGAAATCAACGATTTCCTTCGGACAAAAAGGTACACACGGATGTTTTCTTTCAGCATGCAACATTTTTATCCGTTCGGTTAAGAAACCTATTTTAATAAGCTATGGCCTTCTTTATTTTTTCTATAAGAAATTAGCTGCTCATGTGCCATTGAACGAAACAGATGATTAGAGAGATAGTTAAATTATCATAAGTGCTCTTTCTTTGTTGTTTCTTTTTATTAAGCCTGCAAGGCTCGTCGGCCAACCGAGGTGGCCACATCGTCCGCCGTTGCCGGCCGTCCGATCGTGCGACCCCCGATTCTTTTGCAAAAAAAACCTTGCACTTTACCGGGATCAACCCGCAGTCCGCCCCTCCTCACATGTTTTTTTCCAAAAAAACACATCTGCCTTTACCAAAATCCACGCGCAATCCAAGACTTCTTAATGGGCCAGCCTTCCGCCGCGCTGGGCCGGGCTGCCTTCCGCGTGGGCCGCGTGGCCTGGAATGGGCCGAAAGGCTTGTGAGTCTCTTTTTCCTTTCTACGGTTTTATCTTTTGTTTTCAAATCGAAAGATCTTTTAAAATTCATATAAAATCACAGAAAAATCGTAAAAGTGCCAAACCAGTTTTATTGAGTTCCTTATGCCTAGATCTATGCATTAAGCTTAAAATATCATATGTCTAGAGTTAGCCCATACTATGAATACTCAAATAGAAATAACCACGTATATACATGCTTCTTATTAAGGCCGCACACCACCAAATGGACTTTATTTACTCACGACATAAATCCAACGGTGCGTTTTTTAATCGAGAGATCTTTTAAAATCCGTATAAAATCATAGAAAAATCATAAAAATACCAAACCAGTTTTGTTGAGTTTCTTATGACTAGATCTATGCATTAAACTTAAAATATCATATGTTTAGCACTAACCCATACTATGAGTACTCAAATACAAATAATCGCCTATATACATATATTTACAAAATGGGCCTTATTTACTCACGACAAAAATCCACGGTACGTTTCACGTTCCTGTTTCGCAAAAAAAAAAATGATACGCATAAAAACAATCCACACTTCACCTCATAACACGTTATTCATAGAAAAAACATATTTTATATAACCAGCACAAGAAACCTAACCTCTATTTTCGTAAGAACAAATCAGTGTCATCACTGCCGACGCGCGCAATGGCGCGCGCAACTTACTAGTTGTTTTAACTAGGTCTGATAGTCTTGAAAATGTGCATTGTACACATACAAAGTATCAGTCACTTGCTAAGGAGAAAGTTTCTTAAATTTTCACTAATAGCATTTATAAGTGCAATTTGATTTTTCACTTGTAATAAATTAGAGTTCATCTAAGAGTTTCTCTGTCAATATATTTCTAAAAATTTAGAAATGAAATTAACATCTTTTTGTAATATATAAATCTAATACTACAGTATCCGCACCAGTAAGCCTGTATATAGTCTGCCTAATTGTTGGGTCAAATGTACCGAAGTTTTTATCCACAAATACCAATGCATATTATAGTTTTTTTTCCTGCCTAAGTATGTTCTTTAGTGAGTTGTCATTACAAATATATAGGGCCCTTTGAAACACAGGAATCAGTTTATTTTTCACAGAAAAACACAGAAACAGGAAAAATATCCGTGTTCCAAAGGGGGCCTAAAAGTATAAAACAAAACTAATGTCAAATAGGAAACTAGGTTGCAAAATTTAGCCACCTCCTTGTGCTAGAATCAATACACTAGAGTAGCTTAGAGCATATCCAGATATTTTTTTTAGCGCAAATGACCGGAGTCTTGCCTATCCATTAAGGGTGAGAGTTATATTTACAAGAAGACATATCTAGATAAATTTCATGTAGGTATTAATTTCTAAGTGTCGGAGCTTTAATTTTACGAGTTCTAGTTTAGATGTATCCTCTTAGTACATCACAATCTTACGTCATGTCTTTGTTCTAGAAATCCTAAATCATACCTCTCCTCCTAATACCATTTCTAAGTGTGTAAAAATAAATGACATAGCTACAAATAGGTTTACAATGCTTACACATTACTAGATTACAAGGTTATTGTTTTAAAGAATAGAGTTTCGTACACTCAGGTTGTCTATCATTTTAGGGTATTAAGTATCCGTGGAACATTTGTTTGAGCTTAAATATGTATCCTTCCATACTAAATTGTTTTATCAAATCATGACTTAGGTACTTGATTGTAGTCGATGATGTATGGGATGTGAAAACATGGGATGCAATCAAGCATGCATTGCGGAATAATAGTTGCGGTAGTACGATAATAACCACAACTCGGGGACATGATGTGGCCAAAGCATGTTGCTCATTATATCCTGATGGTTGGGTTTACCAACCAAAGCCTCTTGAAGAACATGACTCAAAAAGGTTGTTCCAGAACAGAATATTTGGTTCCAGGAATGAATGCCCAGAATACTTAAAAGAAGTCTCCGATAAAATCGTGAAAAAACGTGGAGGCTTACCATTGGCCATTATTACAATATCTGGTTTGTTAGCTAACAAAGCATGGAATGGAGTTCACTCCGTCATAGAATGGGATCAAGTTCAAACTTCTATTGGCCATGGACTTGAGAGAGATTCAACTGTGGAGGGAATGATGGGAATATTATCGCTCAGTTACTTTGATCTTCCTTCCCATTTAAAAGCCTGCCTATTATATTTTAGTACTTGGAAACACTTGACCTACGGGATTTCTATTTTCTCATTAAGAAAATTAAAATACCAACAACTATATTTCGTCTAAAAAGGCTTGTCCATCTGCTGATGATTTCATCTGAGTTAATTTGCTTTGGAGGAGTTAGAAACCTGAAGGCACTGGAGGAGTTAAATTCATTAAATGTTGACATAAAGGCAGCAGCTACTTGTGTTGAAGAAATTGGCGATTTAACCAAGATGAGGCATCTGCGTATAGTATTCTTCTCCAATTCTGGTATTATTGACGAGGAAAGCTATGTGGAGCTTACAAAAAAGATGGTTTCTTCTTTTCAACGGCTAAATAAGCTTCAAATTTTAGACCTACGACTTCATAATAATGACGGAGAACAAGTGAATGCAGTCATCACCGATGGAGATGACATCATCCTTGAGGTGCCGTGGTGCTCTGTTAGCCTAAGAATGCTTGTTCTCAGGATGAATCCCATGTCAAGGGTGCCAAGCTGGATGAAGTCACTTGTCAACATCGAAGAATTAGTGCTGAGAATAAAGAAATTGGATCAGGAAAGTCTTTTTATTCTTGGTGACCTCCCAGTTCTTGTCAATCTAACACTGGAGGTGTCAAACAATGTTGAAGGCATACCCTCGACAGACAAACGACTTGTGATTAGCAATAGTTATGGATACAGAAGCTTGAGGAATTTCAGAGCAGACACCAAATTCGGTTTGTGGGAAAGCCTCCCCACCATGTTGACGTTTGAAGCTCGATCCATGCCAAAGCTGGAAGGACTCGTTATCGACGTTGATGCAGATATGACGATTTCTTTGACTAATGGTTGTCTTGATTTTGGTCTCAAGCATCTCTCCCAACTCACGGGGGTGTGGTGTTACATGTACGGCACCAAACTGAGTATTTTGCGTGTAGAAGCTGCCATTCAAAAAGAACTTGACAACCATCTGAATCTTCCATATTTTGAAAACAATCCTAGCGTTTCAACTGAAGATGACATGAGCAACCGAGAGCGCCTAAGGCCGCGAAGACGCAGCCAATCGACAGTTCACACAGCACATCCAAAGCCTTCCTCCATGGCTGACGTGTCAGAACAGCAAGCTGTTCAGGTGCTAACCAAACCAATCGTCATCTGCAGTTCAGGTATGGTTGGATTCTTCGTCTGAAACAAAACCACGACACTATGCATCACTATTTTTCTCTTACTCTCTCCATTCTAAATCGTAAGTCGCTTTGATTTTTATATACATCTAGATATAATAACATATCTAGATACATAGTAAAATAAATAAACCAAAAAATCAAAGTAACTTACAATTTAAAATAGAGGAAGTATTTCTCATTAAGTTTCATTGCCCTAAATGATACCCACTTGTCCCGCTGCTATATTACTAAAACCGGCAACCCCCATCGGCTTGTGCAAATTTGCAGGTCATGACAAGACGGGCTCTGCCACTACCCACGGACCTCTCCACCATGCGTGGACCTCTCCATCGACGACATGGCCATAAACGGCGCTGGGGTGCACCATTTATCGTTGATCGCGTCAAGGAAACTTCAGGTATGGTTTCATATGCATTTACGCTTACCAAACAACTATTTGGAGGTGATGACAAAATGAGCTCCTCCATCACAGACGACGACAATAGACAGTTGTTGACTGCAGCACTGGCACTACCCACGGACCTCTCCTTCACCATCCACCATCACGGCGCCTCCCCCGAAACTGGCCGTCGACACCATCAGCAACGGCGCCAGTCAAAAGCTCGCCAGGACGCCACCATCCGAGGACGAGAATTGGTTCACGGTGCACCACTTATTCCTGATCGCATCAAGGGAACAATCAGGTACGCACAATTTATTTGATTACTCATCATGTCACGTGCCTAAAACGGTTCATATTCTAACACAAACTTGACAATGCCATTGGCTTAAAATTTTATCATTTGGCAGGGGACGCCCCAACAATCTCTGATGTTCTGGGGCCTCGACTCATTGCTACTCCTCAGCAACAGGAGGCATTCGTGCCGCCGTGCTTCACATTCGGTCCTGGATCACCTCTCAACGCTGAGGACAATGCCTTCACCAACATCTTCAACGGGCTTTCCTTGCGTGCCGACCATCTTGGTTCCAGCGCCACAGCTGTCGAAGCAGCCTCCTCGGACACTGGTAATGTTTTCCTCTGTTCTGCTTGCTCTGGGTCTCCTCTGTTTTGAAAGAAAATTATTACGTAGTATTTGGCTGTTCATTATCCACTTGTCCTGAAGGCACTGGCCACATTTCTCCCTTACTGCTTTCGACTTATAGGATGTGCTTATATATTGCGCGTAGCCCACGTTCATTTATCTGTAATAAATAAAGGAAAAACACTGCACATAAAGCAAACTTCACACTCTCCTGGCAACTTGCAGGCTAGTTTGTTAAAATCTGTGTACAAATGTGCTCGTGCAACTTCAGATATTGTGTCCATTTAAAAATACTCTCTCTATCTATAAAAGAATGCAATTCTCACGTCCCGAGAAGTCGAACAATGTTAACTTTAACTAAAATTATATTAAAAAAATACTAATACTCATTAAGCAAAACAAGCACCATTAGATTAGGGTAATAAGATATATTTTCATAATAAATTTACGTAGAGACATAAATAATAATATTATTTACTATAAACTTGGTCAAACTTAAACAAGTTTGACCGTATGGAGGGAGTACTGAGCTAATAAAATAAATAGGGATTTGGGGAGTAATGCATTGATCCCTTGATGGTCTCTATATATATATATATATATGGCCCTGCTTGTTTCGGGATTCTAATGGATTTCGCACAACTTCCAAAGCAGTGTGGAAGACCGAAATAGAAGCAGGTCGTCAGGAACAGTGAAGTGATCAATAATCTCCAGCTCCATCATCACCTCGATCGTGCATGCACATGCAGTGGTCAGCGACTCAGCGTCTGCAAAGTGCCAAACCTCGGCTGACACTTATTCACTTGCCAAACCTTGTTTATATTTATTATAGGGTGAAATTTCGTCTAAGTACTATTAAGTCTGTATTGTTTGGATATACTCATTGATTTGTGAACGTTACAGACTGATTTTGGGCCACTTGCACACGAACGTAACGTGGACTTCGCTTTCGCCTTTGGGCCGTGCTTTTTACTTTCTATAGTCAAGACTCGGAACAATGCAACCCTGGGCCATTTGGGTTTTTGTGAATCCTGCCTGTGTGGTTCGGCAATGCCCTGTGGATGTGGGATTTTGGGCTAAAAGGCGCCCGTTTCATTATGTCCAACTTCCAAAATGATATACCCAGTGTATGAACTTCCAAGGTGTTTATCGTCGGTCCCTAAACTTGACTATTTCATATTTTGGGTCTCATGCGAGTCCAAATGGGGCCTAACCCACTCTATACGCTGATGTGGCATGTTGTCTTTTTCAAAAAATTAAGTCATAACTTTTCATATGAGCACAGATGAAGCAAACTTTATATATCAAAGTTATAGCTTTTGACGAATCTACAACTTTGTAGTTGAAAAGTTTTTTAATTGAAATTGTTTAGGTCCCAAAATACTGTTTAAATTCACCGATTTTGAAATTTGAAGTTTAAAATTATCAAACAATTATAGTTCTCAATACAATCTACGACATTGTTGTTTTGTTGTTGAAAGTTTATTATTTAAAGTTGTTTATTGTCTTAAATAAAAAGAATCAACTGCAAATTTGTAAATTGTATTGAGGACTATAACTTTTATATAGACCATGTCAACATTCAAGATTGGATATTTTTAAATTTTAGAACATGTGAACTTACAACAATATTTTGGCCCCTAAACAGTTTCAGTTCAACAACTTTTCAACTATCAAGTTGTAGGTCCTATCGAGCGCTGTAATTTTGATGATACAAAGTTTGTCGTCATCCAAGTTAAGTCAGTATGTCACATCGGCATATACGGTGGTTAGACTTTATTTAGACGCAGATGAACACTACAGTGGCCCATTTCGGGCCTGCTAGCATGGCACTCGCCTTGGAATATTCACAGAAGCAATTGGCCCATACGGTGTGCCCACGGTGGCCCAATGTCACACATCATTCACTCCCATTCCTTGACACCCTAGTCCCATACTCCCATTTCGGGTCCCGATAGCACCTAAACCCTGCGGCGAGGGCGAGGCGGCGGCCGTGAGAACGATCGGGCGGCGGTGAAGGAAGGCAAGGAGGCCGGAAGTGATGGCTCTCCGGGCATTGGGTTATGTATTCTCCCGCGGCAGCTCCAGCACCGATACCTCTCACCGGCGATCTTGGAGAAGGCACTACGGTCGGCGGCGGGAAAGAGATCACATCAACCGCTTCCGATTTCGTGGCCGCCGAACTATCTTGGAGTTGGAGGCGAAGGCGCTGCCAACACCCATGGAGAGTCGTCGGGTGTTCTTGGACACAAGTACGTACCTTTCTCGTTCGTGTGTTGGCGTCCAGATTAAAAGAACCAAGACCAACACGCTGTTATGATTATGTGACTAACTTCCCTTTACATTCCCAATTAATCTCGCAGGTTTCTCACTGGGAAGGGTGATTTCCATGCCAGTACTAGTAGTGGTGTTGCTGGTGGAGTCCTTCTTGCTGTGACCACGTTATCCACCTTGCTGGGAATGTGGCTGGCCTCACCTGGAGTCTCCTCAGCAAAGGCTGTTGGCATCTCAGATGAAGAGGAAGGTCTGTTGGCTACTATTTTGGTTATTTTTAGTAACGAGGCTACTAGGAAGCCTACCTGTATCCATTCCAGTTGTAGCACCTTATGAGGATTTGATTTATTCATGTTCCACTGGAATCTGGCAAACTTTTCCTAGCATCAATGTGCATGCCTGAATCAGTCTTGGCATATATGAATGTTCTACAAAGTTCAATAGCGAATGTTTCATTGTGCAGCCGATTGCTAGTAAGAATCACTTCGCTGCACAAGTCAATGTGTGCTACAATTTCTTTTGTTGTGTGGTGTCACTGATGGTGTGATGCTGAGATGGTCTTGATAGGAAGAGATCTCATTAATATTTTTTTGTTGTGTTACTAGATTTCCATGTAGAATAATGTAGCTCTGGTTGTTATGTTGTGAGGCTTTGGTTGGTCCTTAATTTTTGGTTATATACTTTCAGTGCCAGAAAATGTCGATTGGACAGCCGAAGGTGCTGTAACCACTCCCCAGGATCAGTGTCTATGCGGAGGTTGCTGGGCTTATGCATCTGTAGGTTCTATGGAAGGCCTTCACATGATCAGGAATGATGAAATTGTTAACCTGTCAGTTCAGCAACTTCTTGATTGTGCTAAGAGGGTCATGAAGCATAAAGGTGATGTCCGGGTTATCATTGGCAAAGGCTGCAGTGCTGGTGGCACACAGCACCAGTCCGGCCGTCATGTGCAAAACGTAACCATTTGGAAGTACAAGACACGTTTAGTTGCCGTCGTCTGCGCCACACGATTTTTCCTCATCACGCGCTCGGCACACGCCTGCCCATGGGAATGTGGGCCCTAGCTCCCGGCAGACGTCAGACCGTGCCAGCCTGGACGTGCTTGCAGCAACAGCGAGACTACGTGTGCTTGCTTGCTGAGCAAGTTGATTAGTACTACAGAGCTTTTCACAAGTTGGTTATTAGTTTGTTAGCCATGGACGTCATCCATCCACGCACGCACTGGTTTAATCCATCTGCAGCAACCGCACTATGCGCACACTAGACACGTTCTTCTATAGAAAACTAAATTATACCAGTGGTTTTATATATATATATATACTACTAGTCTGTCTCGTAGTTCGTTTGACTTTTCTATCCTAAGTTTCACCATCTCATCTTATTCAAAAATTTATTTAAAATATTATTTCTTTTGTTGTGCTTCTTTTATTAACAAAATATCTTCGAGAATGACTTAAATTTAACTAGTTTTGCTCAAATTTTTTGAATAAGACGAGTGGTCAAACTTAAAGTAAAAAAGTCAAACGAACTACAATTTGAGACGGAGGGAGTACTATGTATCTAAACTGAATGTATATACTATATAGCAACATTATGTACCTTTAAATAAAAAGCCAAAATCGATTTGGAAATGAAGGGAGTTAGAAAGAAAACGAGGTGACTTGGGATTTAGATAAATCTAAGAGATACTCATCCCTCTATCTCTTTTTATTTATCGCTATGGTATGCGTGTCGATCAATATTTCAAATTTGACTAGGTATGTAGAAAAATAATAGCAACATCTATATCTCCAAATAAGTTTACTATGTAAATAGGTTTAATGATCTATCATGATACTAATTGTGTAACGTATGTATTAATTTTTTTTTTACATATTTGGTCCAGGTAGAGTATGCTTGATTTCTGGAGAAGTGACAATGAGAGATAAAAAGTTACGGAGGGAGTATACACTAAGCCTCTTTACAGATCAATTTCATATGGCGGACAACTTACCAAAGAAGTTGCCATCATTTCAAGTGTGTAATACACCTATGAAGATCAAAGTATTTCTTTGGGAAATGGTTCATCACAAGTTGCAACTTATGCAGTGCTAAAAGGGCATGGTTAGCCTAGGGGCCAATTCTATTGCTTATATGGCAAAGCTGAATATGTAAACCACATTTTTTTCATTACCCATTTGCTATCTTAATCTGCAGTTGTATAAAAGAGGTACTCGTGTGAGGGGTTGATGGGAGCCCTACTTCCACAAATGATTTTTGGTCTCATTGGCTTGAAAAGACGAAAACACCGCAGCATATTAGTATTTTTTAAGGAAATATCTTATAGATAATTTGGTGCACTCGTAACAAAGTTTTGATTGAAATGATATTGCCTAAATTCCCGTTGAATTCTTTTTATCTTGCAATATCATTTGTGCAGAAATATTGCCTACTGTTCAAGGATCATCAGGACCGTGTTAAAGCATTAGTGCGAGTAGTATTATGGGGTTAGATGTAGGACTTGTTTTTGAGCTTTTGTAAGACTCGCTTATGTACCCTTGAGATAGCTTGGTGGAGGACGACTGGAGTTTGGAGGAAGGCAACATGCTTGAGGCGGCCTGTGGAAGGTTAGAGGACAGTTGTGTCCTAGAGGAGACTGTTAACAGCCTAGAGGGTGGCGACGTCCTAGAAACGCGGCTAGCGGGAGGCAGCGTCCTGGAGGCCGGATCCAAAGGCAGCCATGCTTAAGGTAGGGGAGGGAGGCGACGAAGGTGTGAATCGACCGATGGTGTTGAGGAACTACCGTTGCCAGTTTGATTTGGCCAGGATAAACACTACTGGATCCGAATCCTTTGTCGAATGCCGGCCGCACTCAGCAAAGGCACCTTTGTCGTCGGCAAAGGCTTTGCCGAGTGCCACGCCAGCACTCGGCAAAGGTAACGGGCGCCGTCAACCTGACGGCACCCTTGCCGAGTGTGACGTGGCATACACTCGGTAAAGATTTTTTTTTTGGAAAAACCTTTGCCGAGTGCCGCCTCTCAGCAAAGATTTTTTTATTTTTTTTTAAAATTATTTGTCGAGTGCCGGCTCTCGGTAAAGATTTTTTTAATAAAAAATCTTTGCCGAGAGCCTGGCAAAGGAATGGTCACTTTGCCGAGTGCCTCGCTAACACTCGGCAAAGCTGAGCTCTGCTGGGAAAAATGCCCAGCTTTATCGAGAGATGGCACTCAGCAAAGCTGAAAATTTTTTTGGCTTTTTTTTTCTGTTTTCTTCCATTCCAGATATGCAATTTCACATATATTCACGACAATAGAATAGAATATCATATAAATATCGTATTTCATCAGATCCATGCCATCTCAACATGAATTCATACATAAAGGTCCGCAAATTCATCCGTTACATCGATACAAGTTCATAACATGTTCAAAAGAGCGACAAGTTCATCGATACAAGTCCACAAACGGACAGTAGAAGTACCTAGCTCGTCCCGGCGTCCCCAGAGCCCCCACCTTACTCCCACGGAGACCACCCTGACTGCGGCGCCGCCTGGAACGTCCAATAGGACGGCGGAAGCAGAGGGCCGCTTACAGGACCGGAATACCCCTGCTGCATCGGCGGAGGAGGAGCGGTACGTGTTGATGCTACTAGTGAGAGTGGATCATCCACGGCGTGTTGCTTGAGTACCAAATCCATGCTGCCACGGACGTGCAAGGCTCGGGGCGACATCGCCACTGAGATCGAGCGAATCAAAAAGGAGGTTGAGGAGGTGAGCAAGCGCCGAGAGAGATATAAAGTTGACAGTATTGTGGCCCCAGCCCCGTCGTCGTATGATCCCCGCTTGCTGGCACTGTACGAAGATGAAGCAAAACTTGTTGGCATTGACCACTCGAGGGAAGAGATAATCAAGTTGCTATCCATGGAAGGTGAAGAAGGTACATCGGAGCATAAGCACAAGCTGGTCTCCATCGTTGGCCCTGGTGGAATGGGCAAAACCACCCATGCCAATGCGGTGTATCAAAAGCTTGAAGAGAAATTCGATTGTACAGCTTTTGTTTCAGTTTCTCTAGAGCCTAATGTGAAGAATATCCTCAGCAGCGTACTTCGTCAAATCACCAGCAAAATCAAAGATGACCCGGAGGACAAGAGGTACATCAGTTAGATTCTTGCTACTAGTACTAGTTTATTAAATTAAAAAAAACTGCTATCAGATCATCGCAGAATTATTCACTAGATTTCCATACCTAAAAAGTGTTAAAAACCTTCACAGCCAACATCGCCGAGAAAGCCAAAAACATAATGGAAACACTGAAACGTGGTCCGAAAAGGAGGTCATCGACAAAATCAGACGTGTTGCGGAGAAAAGAAGGTACGCCCATACTCTGTTTGTCATCTTATCTTTTTTTTGAGAGAATTTGTCATCTTATCTTGTTATTATGTGCTTTGTTGTGGTACACCTAAACCCTCCATTTAATTAGATGTAGTTAAGCTCATCTATTACTTCTTAGGAGATCATTAATAAAAAATATATTTATTTAATTTTTCATTTTTGAAAATATGGGAAATAAAGAAAGTTTTAGAGATAAAGACTTTTTAATATCTAATTGATGCATACGAGATCTATTTTTTATGGAATATAACTCGTGTACAGTAATAGTATCCCGAAACGATATTGTGCTTAACATGGTGAAACTTCTACTTGCTCAAAAAACGTGTTTAGTGTACCCTTCCTAACTCCTAAGTGCGTCCCCAACAACTAGCTATTTAGCTATTTATATGTGACATGGCAATTAAAAAGTAGGAGAGAGAGTGCTCACTAGCTACAAGCAAATATCTTATCTATTTCACGTGGCCCAAGAATATGTGAGAGGAGCATGTGGACCCAGTAGCATAAAATAGTCTTTTTTTTTCTTGTCTCTCACCTCTACATCAGCTAACTACATAGCTAGTACTAGCTATTACCATTGCGGACGCCCTAAGTGGGGGTGAATTATGACGCCCTTAGACTACTTTTGACGAACTAGGGCCTCTATAACAACACGGTAAAGCTAAACCTATGCATACTATCTAGAACAACCCTAACGTTTATCTAAGTGTGTGTCCGGCCACCAAATAGAGTTTTGCAACCTATAGCCAATCCTAACCATGTCTACTCTAAGAAGGTAAAAGCAAAGGATGAGTAGAGATAGCAAACTCCTCGAGATGAGAGTTTTTATCCCATGGTTCGGTAGGCAAATTATTAATGGCCCCTACACCACGCTGGAAGTACTCCCAGTCTCCAAGTCTCGCTTGGTGAATGTCTTGGACTCTTGGGCTTGTCATGGTGGAGGCTCCTGCCAAGCCGGATGAAGCCCTTGGCTCTTGAGGCACGACTTCATCGGACCGTCCCACCGAATATCTTGACGTTGGATGCACTATGTAGCTTCTCTGGAACGGGGCGGGGGGGGGGGGGGGGCTACTCGTCCCCTGCAAAAGCATGGCCACGACTCCACAGCCAGGTTAAAGGGTCGAAGAAGATGCCGGCAAGCCACACAAGACTTTAATCACAAGAGATGCAAGCTTTAGGCTCACTCACAATAGCACAACAAGGCAGCTACAGTCACTCTCCTCGAGTCTATGCAAACACTAATCATTCACTAATAGCTCTCTTAATGGCTTGTATCATCTTTCTAATCACTTTGCAATCACTCTCCTCAAGTCTATACATCTCTTATTCCTGAAAAGATAATGATAACCGTAATCATTTAAACATGAGATTAAATTTAAGTTTTTCCTCATAGATAGTTAAATGAAATTTTCAGAAGTAAAGTGAAACCGGTTTGGAGTGCAAGTGACAAATTTCCAATTGCTTCAACTTCTGCTTCGACACCATTGTCGACTCTAATCCTTCTTTCCCCTCTTCTTAGGGTCCTCTTCATACGCCTAAATCAACTCACCATGTATTGGTGGCATAATCAACAGAAAGGGATTTATCTACGAAGGAAATGACATCAGTATCTTTCTTATTGATCCGTTTTAGAAAATCAATGCAGTCTTCATTAATCTGTCCTTGTTTTCCTCACTAATGGCAACCTTTTGGATCTACATTAGGTTTATCTTCACCACTAGAGCCATTTTCAGGTTTGTTTTGCGCTAGTTTCACTGAGAAAGTTGTCCCTTCTTAAATTGAACAGACTTGGGTATGTATTCTTTTTCTTAGAGTAAAGTGCATCTTGGATCCTCAAACTTTTAGGCCATTTCAGTATGGGTCCTCAAACTGAAGAAGCGACTATCAAGGTCCTTCAACTATTGCCACCACGCACCAGAGGTCCAAAACATGTCACACAAGCACACAAGCAATTATCCTTCATGGCCGCGCGGGCAGTGCGTGTTGAGACCGATGCCAGACTAGAGCCACGGCGAGCAGCTTCCACACGTGCAGGCACTTGGGAGTGAGAAAGAGAAAAGAGTAGAGGATAATTGCTGCCATTAAGCTGCTCCATGTCGTTTACCATTTCGGCAATGTTTGAGGCATTAGAAGATACGTTTACAAAAAAATGGAGATCATTAGTGACAATATTAATGCATTAAAATAACCATTATTCATGCAAAAGAAACTTCTTTTATCGTTTTATTGTATCATCATTGGGCAGAAGATGGACTAGAAAAATAAAATTTCATGACAAAGATTTATTAGTCAACGGGTTGGTCAGAATAATAAATATAAGCCACGCTTAATAATAACTTTCATGTCTCTAATCAAATTTTTATGTTGGTTATAATGTAATTAGAGCCACGTAAAATTCACTAATCATGTTTTCTTGTTGGATTCAACTACATTAGAAAATTCTTATTTTAATTATGCAACGGAGAATTTCGGCCTTAAATAAAATTAACAGCATAATTTTTTTGAGAAATTCATTAACAGCATAATTCTTTTTTGAGAAATTCATTAACAGCATAATTGGAAGACATAAAAAGTGTGTTAAAAATACTAAAACCCGAAACAACAGAGAATTTCGGCCCATAGCTGTGCAGCCCATACAACCTTTTTTTTTTTAACTTGGGCGCATCTATCAACTGTGCTGGGCCATTTACGGCCTAGCCGGTTAACCCCTGTGCTCCCCCTCCCTGATCCTGGGCTTGGACCGATAAAGCCATTTTCTGCCCTTCGGCTCATTTGGCCGCGTGCGCACAGCTCGCTCGCGGCGGCGGCGGGTCCCCGCGCTGCGCATGCCCGCTGTAGCGAAGAGCCGGTGCGTCGGGTAGCCAGCGACCGCCGCGGGCCCGCCCGCGCGGCCGCACACTCGGCGGGGACGCTGGCCGCTGAGGCAGCGGCGGCACCCGAGCCGGCACTCTCGCGCCCTTCTGCGCATTTCCCCCAACCCTAGCTCTTTCCTCCACTTTTTCCTCTCACCTACACGCATCACCAGCGGCTGCCGCGTTGGCGACTCGCCCGCCTGCATCCACGCGAGAGAAACTGACATCGTGTAGGAGCATCACGGCGCCGTTGAGATTCCCTTCGCCGGAGCCGCGTGCTGTGTTGGCTTGCGCGCGGCTCCGTCGACTGGGGTCTCGTCGGTGCCCATTACCGGCGGGGCAGCAGCGACGCGCACGCCCTTTCGCTCGACGGCAGTCCGCAGCAGCCAGGGCGCAGGAAGGTGGCCAGCCTTGACTGCAACCGGAGGACCAGCGATGGCCGTGCTTGTGCGGTGAACATCGAGCCTTGGTCGCGTGAACGACGGCAGTAAGGTCAAGTAAGTTCATCGCCCTTTTCTAAGTTTGTGATCAAGCTCGGAGATTTTCTCATGATAGTGTTTCGAATCATTGTGGATTTGAGGTGTTTGTGCGCTCTTTGCAATAAATCCCCTCCCCAATACTAGCACTGATATATGTTCTTTCACCAGAAAAGCATGAATTAGCACATGAACATGTATGAACAAGACTGTAGTTGCAGGTCGTAGCATGAGCTTGCACTGGCTTTTGATGCCATTGTTAGATTTGTAGGATAGATAGTCCTGCTTATACCTTCGCTGGACGAGTTGGGCATTTTCAGTTCGCTGCTGACCTGTGCCTGCTTGCAGTGATTTGGGAAACCCTTCCCAATGTTTGCGTAGCTTCCCGATCAGTGGCCTGTTCTAGTTGCTTTTGTTACGAAACGAGAAAGACTTAACTGGATAATTGAGACTATATATATAGATACATGAGGAACACGAGAGAAAACCTAAACTAAGATATTACACTAATACCCTTTAACTAATACCTTAACACCCCCTCTCAAATACAACGTGAATGCAATGGCGTTGCATTTGCAGAGTTGGCTCTATACACTAGACTAGGAAAAAAAATAAAATAGACGAATTGCATCCAAAATCCAAAATAAAGATGTTGTCAAAGTGTGCAACTCTTGAACACTGTCGATGTTGAAATGATCTCCTCTATAAGAGGGTATTGCCTTCACAACATGTACTTCAGCAAATACCTTAAATCTTCACAATCCAATACATCAACTCTTCAAATATGAATCTTGTTTTAGAGACTTTGAACTTGACGAGAATAGTGAGATATGTCAAATCAAGCCAAAGAAAGAACACAGAGATCACTACTGGAAAACAGCAAGCAGGAAGCAGTAAGATAGAATAATGATGACGATAAATAGAAGGCCATTAATCATGAAGTGTAGCAAAATGGCTACGAAAGAGACCAAGAGGGCATAGTCGCATCAATGATGATGTGATTAGCTAAATTGACGGGACTCAGCTAACCATGAAAAAAATATGACTGATTTGACAAAAATTATGGACACGCACAGCTTGGACAACCTGTGATGTGAAATGGATTTGGATAGACTCAGATGCAACTGAATTAAGAAATAGGCCTCAAAATACTGGGAGCAGCAAACAGCATGATTGCATGAATGATAGTAGGCAACCGACATGGATCAGAGCTGCAGCACGAACAGAGTCCACCTGAAGCGGCAAAACAGAGCACCATCGCAGCAGCACACGGCAGAACAGAGTACCCTGCGAACGAACAACGAATGGAGCCTGAAGCAGAGGATGAGTGGACATCGAAGGGGCAGCGAATGGTTGGCCTGCGAACGAACAACGGAAGGAGGAGACCCGCAAAGGCCGGATCCCGGGTGGCGCTGACAGGGAGGCCCGCAATTCCGCGAAGGGCGGATCCCGGGTAGCGCTGACGGCGACCAGGCAAACGGCGGATGAAGCGGATTGCGACTGGGCGGGTTCGCGGACGAGCTGATGAAGATGCCCCGCAATGAGCCGCGAGCGAGGGACGATGAAGACCGCGCGGATGAAGGAACCGCGAGCGACGAGCGTCAGGCAATATGCGAACGCGCGTGAAGCCGGCGATCCCGATCCGCGACGAGTGAAGTCGACGCAAAGTCCGCGATCCGCCGCACGGCTGATGGACGAGGAGCATGCAGCACGGGCCGCACGAATCAATCCCAAGAAGAAGGAGCACGCAGCGACGGGCCACGCGAATCAATCCCAGGAGGACGCGGAGATGGTGGGGATGGACGACGGCTGCTGCTGAAGGATTTGGAACCAACTAGGAACAAGTTGCTGCTGCTCTATGACAATTTGACGACCGGACTCGACGAAACATAAAGAACAAGAAAAATGAAGGACCGATGAGGCTGCCCCAGGAACAGAGATCGATCTTCCCGGAGGCAGCGCAGCGATTGGAAGGGTGGTGGCTGGATAAAAAAACATAGAGCTTTGATACCATGTTACAAAATATGCAAGACTTAACTAGATAATTGTATTGAGGCCTAGAGAGGACTATATATATAGATACATGAGGGACAAGAAAGAAAACCTTAAACTAAGATATTACACTGATACTCTTTGACTAATACCTTAACGCACTAGTTTTTCGCTAGCGCTTCACTAGCTTGAGATGGCTCTAGGGTGTCTCTCTCTTTTAACTTGTTGTTGCATAACGAAGGCTTCCTTTAGTCAATCTGATACAGTTTGGTCCTTGCCCCTGATCATGGCACATGACAACTCTCTGATTTGTGTTGTGCTTAGATCAATCCAACACACTGTACATGCACAGTTGTTGATATTTGTTACGCACACGAAAGATAAGAGAAGTAATCCGTAAGCGCACGGATATCGGTGAGCACTTCACCCGGGAGATATTCCAGAGTATCGTTATTTATTTATCCGCTAGGAGAAAGCGTGCATCTGACTAACCCAAGTCTATACTTAACCCCTGAGCTACAGACAAGATAGCGAGATATGAGCGATATAGAGAGGATTACTCCGTCAGTCTTCCTCTAACCTATGGCAAGCTTTGTGACTATTGCTCTAAGGGGGGGCACCTAAGGAAAAGAGACATCTCAGAGAATGCTTAACCCCGGCACACTAAGTCCTACCAAACCTCCTGACGGGACGTAGATTACAGAGACAACAAGGGGACTGTCACTTTCCCCCACTGCTACCACAAATCCGGCCAGATAGAGAGTATCTACGAGTGTTCCTAGCCCAAGCACCATGCTTACACTACGAACGATTACTCTATTCCCTAGCGCTAGCGAATAAAGTAAACTCATAAGCCAAAGAGCAATAATAACAATGAACTTACTAGTATTAGAAGATGAATTGCCGAATGATCCTAGAACCAAGCCTCGGGTCAGGAGACTTGATCCCGCAGGTACAATTAGAGAGGAGACACCGACATGCCGGGCTTCCTTCAACTCTACCTCCACCCTATATTCTCTCAACCTCTCTTGAGTGCTAAGCTCCACGGAGGAGATCCATTCAAGGGACCTCTCTCACCTGATCCTCTCTCAGAATAATGAATTAGGGTTTCAAGGGAATGCCTCTCCAGGGGTCAGGGGCCCTGCTTATATAGCACCCTAGGATGCACCACAGCTCTCGGATCAAACCGACCTTAATCAACGACTTAGATTGGACCTCAAAGGCGGTGGAAGCAGGATCCGCGAGGCGGAGCCTGATTGGCTAAGATGCCTGGGCGCCCGCCCATATGGCTTGGGCGGCCGCCCGACCACTGAGCCGGTTCAGGCTCCCCTTTGGTCCAGAGCCTTCTCGAACCTTCCAGATTGCAGAAAAGTGTACGGATCCCGATTATCTCTATGTAAACCTGATGTGTGGGCCTTTCTTGGTTCTT
Organism: Bothriochloa decipiens; assembly: GCA_023333625.1. Lineage (NCBI taxonomy): Eukaryota > Viridiplantae > Streptophyta > Magnoliopsida > Poales > Poaceae > Bothriochloa > Bothriochloa decipiens. Next base: position 12,862,998 of record CM041639.1, on the reverse strand, counting down.
TTCAGCTGACACCCTACAGAAATAAACATTCATCAAAACTCATGGAATTCCATTAGTATAACCCCTATATCTAGATGATATTTGTATTTAGGTCCTTTTTTATGTTTAGTTGACGGTTAAAAATTAGAGTTAACTACCGTCAACAAGCTCCCCCAAGCTTAACCTTTGCTCGTCCCTGAGCAAAGCTAAACTCAGTGATGGATCAGAAGTTGCTACAATGCTTTCATGCCTCATAAGTACACATGCGTTCAAACAAGAACTCTCCTCTGGATTAGAGTGAACTATTCTGACTCAAGACTTGCCCATATTACCTTTCATCATAGAGCTTATAGCTATCACTTGGGTCTTGAGCAGTTGAAAGACAGAACGGTCAAGTCAAGCGCTATGTTTCTCGCTCTTTGATCAACTATTATTCCGAAGTTTTTGCAAGATTTTCAAATAAAACTCAGAGATTCCTTGTATGACCCTTTCAAGTCTCTCATTTGTGGTATTTCTGAATCCTCTCTAAGGCAAATGTAAGGTATGCCTTCTCTCTTCTCTCAGGATATGTGGTATTTGTGGAACTTAGGCATAAAGAGATTGCCTTCTCTCTCTCACCCTATATCTAAAAGGCTTTTGTGGAGCTCATAGGTGGGGAGATAACTTAAACTACTTGTATATATTGCACAATTAAACCATGGATCTAGAGGAACTTGTCATACAATCAAGTATATGTGCATGTGAATGAGGATAATGTAATGAGTGATAGGAATAATGGTGAAAAATAAGGAGATGATTTAAGAGGGGTGATGGATGATGGTGAAGATCTAATTCTACAATTGCTCCTTGGGGATAACATACCTCCCTTTATTTGGAAACTTTTAATTTCTTTGAAGAGGAGGATTTGGCTGCTATAACTTGGGACTTTTGTCCTCTTTCTTTTCTTTCCTTTCTTTCTTTTGGGACTTTTGTCCTCTTTATTTTCTTTTTTTACTAGTGAGCAACCAATCCTCTTGATACAATAGGGAGTATGAACTGGAATAACTGGAGCTCTATTGCACAAATGAACAGATATGATGGCGATAAATATTTTTGGGTGTTCACTCTCAGTGTAGGAGTTAGAACATTTTCTGAGTGTATCTGGATAGGAAATATGTGTATGCGAATAGGTGGATGCGTACTCCTAGGGTAGGAGCAGCATAGACACATGGGGTGTAAATATGTGGGTGGTACTTCTAGGAACAGAAGTAGCACAAAGTGAATGTAGAATGATAAGCATAAGTGGGTGCATACATCTGAGGACAAAAGTAGCGTAGATCAATGGATGGAGAGCACATAGTATCAACCGCATGACCAGCTCCTAAGGGTCAACGTAGCTTAACTACCCTCAATGCCTACAAAGTGATACGTACACAAAAGAAGGGCTTTCTTATTCCAGTAAGCATGAGTATGGCTGTGGTAGGAATTAAAAACTCTCATCATACAGAAACTCATCATGTAACAATTTAAGATTTTCAAAGATAAATTCTCTAGAACTCTAACATCTCTAGGAACAAGATAGACAGCAGCTCAAAACCTTCTCATATCATATCCATCAACCACCTAGACTTAGATCATGCTTTCACTACCTATAAATTTAGGTTTAGAGCAAATCTCAAATCTAAACAGTTATGTTCAAAACTTGGGAGAGTTCGAGGTTGAAAACTAGGTACTTAAAAGAAATTACAGCAGAGCAACTATTTATCATTTCCATATAAGAGCTTATTTTGTGCGGATCATTTTAGCAGGCAAATTTGTTCAAATACTCTCCTATATTTTATTCAGCAAACTTAATATCATACAGAAAAATAAATATAGATATAAATAAATAGGAAAATCTTTATTTGGGTTTTCTATGGTTATGCATCTTTTTATTTGTTTTAGATTAACATAGCATACTTAATAAATAAATAAACTGGTGAGAGATACTTAGCTAGATACACGGAGGATGCCCTCCCCCAAGCTGGATGTTGATGTAGTCTGTTGATGTTGCTGACTGGTAGTGTAGGTGTACTGGTCCTCCTGGAGTGTCAGGGATGGTTGCTGTTGAGACAACACTCCGACTATTGAAGACAGCACTCTGACAGGGGACAGGACGACCTTCTGTCTGTTAGCTCTTCTTGATCCTTTAAATTCCATGAAACTCAAATAGATAGCAAAGCTTGTGAAACTGATTAAGCGTTAGTGATAAATCTATAAGCTCTGAGTGTCCAGAACTTCCTTAACATATATATCTTTTTAGCAGGATCACTCTTTCAATATTTTCATATTTTTATATTTTATATTATGCAGAAAATACAACTAAGATGAAAACTTATTTTTATGCCACCACAGTGGATATCTTTGTGGGCTGTCGTACCACAAATTTATTCACATGGGGCTTAGCTTTTTCTAGATGCAATGCATGACAAATTTTTATTTTCTTTTTATAATGCAGAAATGGTAAAGTGGATGTGCGACTAATTATGCATTTAAGGAAAAGTAAATACGCTAAAAGAAAATTATGCAGTGCTGAAAGGGAAACATTGATAAATACCAAGTTACCTCTTGGTATGGTGTTCGGTGATTTAGCTCCTCCGGACAGGACCTCTTACCATGTTAATTCCTTAGGTGCTTTATTTGGTCCCAAAGGTGGAGACCATGATAGTTGCACCTCTTGAGGTGGTGTCACCCATGTTCATTGCTCTTCCAGCGGGTTAGAGTCAAGTACTAGTTTTAGGAGCTGGCAGCATCTTCACTCAGTGTGCATGTTCATAGGTCTAGGATCTTCACTTGTAAGAGCTAGGGAAGATTCCTTAACCTTGCTCAAGGTGTGTCCTGCTCATACAGATAAGGCAGAGATCAAGTGCATGGGCTCTGTTGGTGGGAAAACACCAACAGAATCAAAAGGTTTGTTTATTATTCTCTAGCCTTAAGCACGTTGAACGAGATAAATTTGATATTCATGTGTTTTGCTCAATCTTAACATGGGCGAAGGCATCAAACAATGAGCAAGAATGTGGCATTAAAACATTTGGTAGATCAGATTACTCAACATTAAGGAAGGATAGCCTACCTATGCATATTGTGTAATAATTTTATGATTATGGCTATCTTCCAAGGATGCGGTGCACAACATTTCGGCTCATTGAATTAAAAGCTACAAGATCAAGAAAGTGATACTAGGAGCAAGCATAAAGAACTAAACATGTTGAGTTAATCAAGATGAAACAAGTAAGGTTGTAACTCAGAACATGTTTTGTTCTCTACTTATGTGCATGCCAGAATCAAGGAGGATATTTTGAAAGTAATGATCACTTACCTAGAGCTTTTTCTTGCTTGGCTAATCATGTGTCTTGTTCATGAATAGCTTGTCTCCTTTGTTATACTCCTTTCTTACCTTATGGCATTATTTGTTCTCTATCTAATTTGTGCTTAGACCTTTAGCTCTTCTTATTATTTTATCCCTGCAAATCATTAGTGGACAACACATACCCAAAGGAATATACAAGTAATGGCAAGGGCATTGTTGTAACACGGCTAAGGGTCACTTTCTATGCTACAAAAGAACTTGCTTGAGCATACTTAGCATATCGCATTTATTATTCATAATTACTTCTTTTTTAAAGGATTGATTTTATTTTCCCATCTTATGTTTTGATTCTCAAATATAGGCATTATGAATTAACTCAAACTTATAGAAATAAAGCAATAGTGAATTTAGAGATTGCAAACCAACGTGGGAGCATGGGATGAGGAAGAACTCGGTTGGATCATTTAGAGAAGTTGACCTTTCTTCCTCATGTCTTAGCTTCTCAATCTCAGAGGTGAGGGTAAAGAATGTTGCATGCTCTTCTCTTGTCAATCTTTTCTTGATTCCTGATAATTAGTGATTGACAAGAGAATGCAACTCCATGGAGTGAGTGCTTTAATTATGGGTCATGTTTTGTGGCACCCTTCTTTCTCCTTGGCTACGAGTGAGTTGTGTCTCCCTTTTAAAAAATTATTGTGTCTCTCTTCATCTCTAGTGTGAGTTCATCTCAGGACTTTCCCATTTTAAATTTGGTAGTTTTTCTACAGGGGTTAGTCCAACAAAATATCCAATATCTACTATAGTATATTATTGGCTCAAAAATCAACCTAGACACCATGTCTAATTTGATTGAAGAAGGTATTTTAAGCACGTGTAATTAAAAGACTTTGAGAGTAAGATCACCACTCCTAAACTCGGCACCATGCTTTATTTAAGAGATGGATAAAACTACTCCAAACCTAAACATATACTATAGCAAACGAGGGTAGCTTGATAGCATGATAGAGATTTACTCAAACAGTGATGATAGAGCATAACTATTGTTTAGCAAATTGAGCATGTCTTAAAAGTAGGGATAACCAAAACAGTATAGCAACATGGCAAAAGATGTATGTATGGAAGTATATCCTCCTAGCTTGAATTTTTGCAAAAATCAAGATTCAATGAATTTATTCAATGTTGTGTAATGTTTGGTTGGACATACCTTGCATTTGTCATTTCTTCGATCTTTTTTCTCCAATCCTGGAAAGGTTAGTGACAATACCCGAAGAAATATTTTTACAATTATAACTCTGTGCTCAAATAACATGGGCAGCACATCAAAAAGGTGACACTAAGCTTGTCCTTGGGAAACCTTCAAGATGTGATTTGGTGGAGTGGTTCCCCTCCAACACCGATCTATGTGCACTAATCTCAAGATTCAACACAACGAGATCTGCTATATTTATGATAAGCATATGCGTCTACAACCACCCTTTCAAAAGATTTAGGAACAGGGAGCATGAGGGGGTTGAAGATCTCGTGTGGGGCAATGTTAGAGAGACTAAGTGAATCAGGAGATTTCTCTTATGAGCAAGGAATTGACGGGGGTGCTAGTGAAGTAGCTCCCTTGCTCAATGAAGTCTCCATCATTTTCAACTTCTAAGGGGGATTCATCATAAATGTCCAAAAATTCCCTTGGATCATCTCTCAAGTTGATCTCATCTAAGTCCTTATCCATCCATTCAATGGCAATAACACATAGACTTTTAATGTTCTCTAGCCATGGATGTTGCTCTTCTCGATCTTCAATATGGTCTTGATGATTCCTATGTGTGGGATGTCTAGATGGATTTCGAGGATCATCAGGAGGTTCAGGAGAAAGAGCATAGAATGAGTCATAGGGATCAACGATGGGTTTAAAGATGAGTTTGTATTCTATATCTGATGTGGGCACAGAAGGGGACAAGATAAGAGTGGATTCTAGATGGCTTCGCTCTCCTTCTATGGCATCACTTGACATGCCATCCTTGAGTCTTTCTAATTATCCTTCAAAGGGATTGGATTTGAGAAGCTTTATAAGAGATCTCTTCTTGAGAAGATTCAAACTATATGCGCTAAAATATCTCTTATGAAGCGGGAAGTTTAAACTCCTAAAATCTCTTTGATGGCGATTTTGGAGTACTACTGGTTTAGGATGGATAGCCAAATCATGGGATTGAAATGTTTGCAATGTGGCTATGAAAACTTCCTCTTCTAGTTTAGGGGATGATTCCTTCTCTACAATGTCACCATGAAGGATAGTGCAAGGAGTGTGTCTACTAATAAGGACAAACCTCACTTCACTAATGGATAAAGAAAGGAAAACTCCTCCAAAGGTGATATTATCAAGACATGTATAAAGATATTGAAGAATAATAGGTGTCGGGTACCTGGGAAAGGGGTACCCTTAACCCTTGATTAAGTAGATTAACCTCGGACATCAACAAACCAAAAACCACCGCGGCGATTATCCTTCATCTAGCACAAGAAGCCCAATTGCCAAGTCATACTAGGCCGACCCACGAATGGGCCTCGATGGTCCAGGCCACTACCTACTCGACGGGTCCCCACTCAAGGCAGAGCAGATCACTCAAGGGTGCCACTCGGGTTACCCCTCGGTGACAAAGATTTACCCGAGCAAACGGATGCCCCTCGAGTATAGCACACCCCTCGATCACCTACTCCCAGTATGGTTTTCAGGGCATTTAGTGCGTTCTACATGCTTCCGCCTAACTTCGTGGCTACAGTCGCGATAACAGTCGCGTGTACGAAGGTCAAATCCAGCTTTCACCGCCCATATCCGAGAATCTAGCGAATCGTACTGCACTGTAACGCCATGCCGCGCACTGTGCCCCGTTCGGCACCCCCTCGAGACGCATTTGTCAACATTTTTCCCGCATTTCCTAGGGCTCGGCCTTATCCATTCGGGCCTCGACCCCCCTCGACCACCTCTCGAGCTGGACTTCATCATCGCTGGTCAACACTCCAACAACTCTCGACGCGACGGCTACAGGGATCCGCACGACCAGGTATGGGCGCCGGTCTTTCACCGGCCATCAACTACGTCATCCCACGCACGAAAAGGACAGCCGTCATCTTCGAGCACATCGCTTCAGGGCACGCCACGCCTGGCTCATGTCTCTACAGCGGCACCGACATGATCAGCATCTCCTCCCTGACGTCAGCAACATCGTTCGCCCTAGATTCATGTACCCCTGAGCCCCTCCTTCGCCTATAAAAGGAGGCGCCAGGCACTAGTTCAGACAAGTCAAGAGAGAGCTACCAAAGCCTGAAACGCTCAAGTCCCAGCTTGCTCACTCACTCGCACGCTTGTATTCACCCCTGTACAAGCATTTCGGTGCAAGATAATACAAACTCTCCCCCCCGCTGGACGTAGGGCCTTCTTTTGCCCGAACCAGGATAAACCTTGTGTTCTTCTTGCATCACCATCCAGATTAGGAAGCACGCAACACATATTCACTCATTGGTGCTAGGCCCCCAGGGTCGAAACACCGACAGTTGGCTCGCCAGGTAGGGGAACTGCGTGTCACTAACGAGTTCCCGTTGTTTTTCCGGATGGCAGACTCAGCTTCGTCGCTTTCGTGCGCTACGGTGATCTGGTTTGGGAGCCTGGAGTTCATGTCCCTCGGCCACGGCTATGACATAACCCTTCTCTCGGTTGGAGATCCGAGCGGAGGCCGCATCGAGCCCCCACGCTTAGGAAGGGCCACACGGCGGTCTCGCCACCATGCCTCTGCATCCAGGAGGAGGCGCGATCGGCGCCGCCGCCGCCGTCGACCTGTGTCAGGGTTGCCACCCGCCGCGTTTTCCCCGCTCCTGGTAGGCGACGAGGGGCCCCTGGTTGGGGCCCAATCTGACCCGTGTCCAGGAGTAGAGGACGAGCCGGCAGGACTCTATGGAGACCCCGACTTCACCTTCACAATGTGTTCGTCGAGGGAGCCCGGCGAGGCTCCTCCAGCGCACTCAGCACCGCCAGCCCCCAACTTGCTGCTACATGGACTGTTTGGAGCTCATCGCCAGTTCCCATTCAGGCCAGGACGAACTCCACCAGGACGAACTCTGCCACGATGCGCTCCAAAGTGAGCGCGCATGAGGACCCCCCGGGGGCTCCCTTGCGTGCTACCGTGGACCTGGCAGCTATCCTGCCGACCTTCGAGGACCTTGGTTTCTCGCGAGCACCTGGCCCGAGGCGGTACACCCTCGGCATGATGCGGGGTCAGCTGGAGGAGCCCCGACTCTGACTCTGACCACTACGACCCCACCCGTGAGTGTTTTCACATCAAGGACGGAGTCGCATCGAGCGACGACACCATCGACCCGACGGCCACGGCAGCAGCCGCAGCCACAGCCGGAAGGGCCCTTGTAGTGGTAGACCCGGAGGAGCAGCCGCCAGCTGCACCCCAAGAGGAACACCCACATCTAGATGACAGCTTGAGTGGACCCTCGAGCAGGAGCGTCGGCCCCCGCCCGACGGAAGGGCCCGAGCTAGAGCCCGAAAGGTCAACCGACAAATCATTGAAGACGGGGGAACCGAGCACCCTGTCATCAACCGTTTCCCCCGAGCCAGTTAGAACATCATCACGGCCGCGATGCTTCTTTGGAACATGCCCACACCATCGAACCCTCAAGCTCGACGGATACAGGACGAGGTCGAGGGACTCCTCAAGGTCGCAGCCGCACAGCAGGCCGAGAGCTCGACCTCGAGGCATCGAGGGGTGGCCTCGGAGCAACCTGTCGAGCTCCCTGCTATGAGAGGGAGGTCTCGGTTCATCGGGAAGCAGCCTCCCGAGCAAAGAAGGCGACCCCCGTTCGAGACCGCATCATCGACAACTGCGAACCCCAAGATGCGCGCTACGACATCATCGAGAACCGACAGCACAAGAACGGGGACGCTGAAGATCGAGAATATAGCGCCCATCGAGGGGGACGCTATGACAGCGACGAGGACTGTCGGGCCCCTGAGCCGCCGGGCCCTCGAGTCTTTAGCAGGGCGATCCGCAACACGCCGCTGCCCAACCCCTTTCGACCCCCCACGAGTGTTATGAAGTACAACGGGGAGACCAAGCCCGAGCTCTGGTTGGCCGATTTTTGGCTAGCCTGCCAGCTGGGTGGGGCACGCGATGACCGCGCCATCATCCACCAACTTTCCCTGTTCCTCTCTGACACCGCCCGAAGGTGGCTCGAGGAGCTCCCTCCCGATCAGATCCACAACTGGGCCGACCTGGTGCGGGTCTTCGAGGGAAACTTCAAGGGGACCTACGTGCGCCATGGCAATTCCTGGGACCTCCGCAACTGCAAGCACCGACGCTTTTCCATGCAGCGCACCGAGCTCCCACACATCCCCGACCACAACGTCATCCTGCGTTTGTCTCGGTTACCACCTGCAAGGAGTTGGTACGGGAGCTGGGATGCAACCGCCCTAAGACCGTCGATGAGCTGGTGGACGTAGTTGCCAACTACGCAGCCGGCGAGGAAGTGGTCGGAGCCTTCTTCGGCAATGAGCAAGGGCCCCAAGAAGGGAAATAAGAAGAAGAAGAACCAGCATGGCAAGCGTGAGGCTGCGGACGGCGATCTCGTTGCCGCGGTCGAGCATAAGAAGCCTCGAGGTCCCCCCGAGGGGGCCGTCTTTGACAAGATGCTAAAGGAGCCTTGCCCTTACCACAAGGGAGGGGCTAATCATAACCTCGAGGACTACCGCATGCTCAGGAACTACTACAAGAGTCTGGGCATTGAGAAGGACGACCAGAAGAAGGACAAGGGCGGTGACAAGGGTGGCGACAAGGAGGACGACAAGTTCCCCGAGGTCTACGACTGCTACATGATCTATGGCGGCCCCTCGACCCAGCTTACGCCTCGACAGTGCAAGAGAGAGCGTTGAGAGGTCTTCTCCATCCGGATCACAACACCCCAGTACCTCGACTAGTCCGATGCTCCTATCACGTTCGACCATGATGACCATCCGGATCACGTCGTCAACCCAGGAGTCTACCCGCTTGTCGTTGACCCCATCATCATCAACACCCACCTCTCCAAGGTCCTCATGGATGGAGGCAGCAGCCTCAACATCATCTACCTCGAGACCCTCGACCTCCTTGGGGTCAAGAGGTCATAGCTACAACCCAGCGTCGGGGGTTTCCATGGAGTTGTGCCAGGGAAGAAGGCCCTGCCCGTTGGCCGCATTGACCTCCCCGTCTACTTCGGCACCCCCACAAACTTCAGAAAGGAGATCCTCACCTTCAAGGTGGTTGGGTTTCACGGCACATACCACGCCATCATTGGTCGACCCGAATACACACGGTTCATGGCGATCCCCAACTACACGTATCTCAAGCTCAAGATGCTGGGACCCAAGGGCGTCATCACCATCGGCTCCTCCTACGAGCACGTATAAGACTGCGATGTCGAGTGCGTCGAGAATGGAGAGGCCGTCGAGGAGACCACCAGGCTGGCCTTGACCCTCGAGGGCCTCTCCGCTGAGGCCCCCGAACCCAAGCGCCACGCGGGCAGCTTCGAGCCCGCAGAGGACACGAAGAAGATCCCCCTTCACCCGAGCGGCTTTGACGAGAAGGCATTGACGATCAGTGCCACCCTCGACAGCAAATAGGAAGCAGTGCTCGTCGACTTTCTCTGTGCAAATGCTAACATGTTTGCGTGGAGTCCCTTGGACATGCCAGGCATACCGAGGGAAGTTGCTGAGCACGCCTTGGAGATCTGGGCCCGGTCTAGACTGGTGAAGCAACGCCTGCGATGCTTCGACGAAGAGAAGTGTAGGATTATCAGCGAGGAGGTGCACAAGCTTCTGGCGGCCGGTTTCATCAAGGAGGTTCATCATCCCGAGTGGTTAGCCAATCCTGTGCTAGTTAAGAAAAAGAATGGAAAAATGAGGATGTGTTGATTATACTAGTTTGAATAAAGCATGCCCTAAAGTTCCATTTCCTTTACCATGCATTGATCAAATTGTTGACTCTACTGCGGGATGTGAAACTCTCTCTTTTCTTGATGTTTATTTCCATTTACCATCAAATCAAGATGGAGTCCGACCAGCTCGTGACCACCTTTATCACCCCTTTTGGCATGTACTGCTGTGTTACCATGCCCTTCGGCCTTCGAAACGCCGGGGTAACGTACCAGCAATGCATGCTTCATGTTTTCAGTGAGCACATAGGGAACACAGTCGAGGCCTATGTCGATGACATCATAGTCAAGTCAAAAAAGGTCGACAACCTCATCGTGGACCTCAAGATCGCGTTCGAGTGCCTTCGAGCCAAAAACATCAAGCTCAATCCCGAGAAATGTGTCTTTGGCGTGCCCCGAGGCATGCTCTTAGGATACATCGTCTCTCAGTGCGGTATCAAGGCCAACCCCGAGAAGGTCACGGCGATCACCAAGATAGGGCAGATTCGAGACCTGAAGGGCGTACAGAAAGTCACGGGCTGCCTTGCGGCCCTCAGTCGCTTCATCTTGTGCCTGGGAGAAAAGGACCTGCCATTGTACCGACTCCTGAAGAAATCCGAGCACTTTGCGTGGACCATCGAGGCTGAGGAGACCCTCGGTAAGCTCAAAAATATGCTGACCTCCCCCTGATTCTCCTACCGCCTCGACCTACCACGCCATCCAAACCAGCCAAGCCACTTCTCCTCTATGTTGCCGCAACCACCCAGGTGGTCAGCGCGACCATAGTGGTCAAGAGGCAGGAGGAAGGGCACGCACTGCCCGTCCAACGGCCGGTTTACTTCATCAACGAAGTGCTCTCAGAAACAAAGGACCACTACCCGCAAATCCAGAAGCTACTCTACACCATCGTGCTCACGCACCGCAAGCTCCAACACAATTTCCTTAGCCACCCGGTCACCGTGGTTTCATCTTTTCCCCTTGGGGAGATTATCCAAAATCGGGAGGCCGCGGGAAGAATTGCTAAGTGGTCGGTCGAGCTCATGGGTGAGGCTATCACCTACGCGCCACACAAAGCAATCAAGTCTCAGGTGTTGGCGGACTTCATCGTCAAGTGGACCGACACCCAGCTTCCGCCTGCGTAGATTCAAGCCGAGCTGTGAACAATGTACTTCGACGGGTCACTCATGAAGAAAGGAGCAGCCGCGGGCTTGCTCTTCATCTCACCCCTCGGAGTCCACATGCGCTATGTCATTCGCATCCACTTTGCCGCCTCCAACAACATCGCGGAGTACGAGGCCCTCGTCAACGGTCTATGAATCACCCTCGAGCTTGGGGTTTGACGCCTTGACGTGCGAGACGACTCGCAACTCATCATCGACCAAGTAATGAAGGCCTCGAGCTGCCATGACCCTAAGATGGAGGCCTACTACAATGAGGTACGCAAGCTAGAGGATAAGTTCCACGGACCCGAGCTCAACCACGTCGCTCGACGCTACAACGAAGCCACGGACGAGCTCGCCAAAATCACGTCTACTCGAGGCACTGTCCCTCCAGACGTCTTCTCAAGGGACCTCCTCGAGGCCTCTGTCAATTTGGGCTCGGGGGCTGGCACTGCACCGTCAACACTCGACCCCCCAGCCTCGGCCAAGGCCCCCTCGACCGGGGCTGAGATCATGGAGATCGAGGGGTCGCCCCGGCCGTCAAGCCCACCACCAGACTGGTGTGTTCCCTTCCTCGACTTCCTTATTTGAGGTGAGCTCCTAGAAGACCGAACCGTGGCTCGACTGATAGCTCGATAGGCCAAGACCTACGTCATCTACGGGGATGACAAGGAGCTCTACCAATGAAGCCCGACTGGGATCCTCCAACGTTGTATCAACATCGAGGAAGGTAGAAGGCTCCTCGCAGACATTCACTCGGGGGCTTGCGGCCATCACGCCGTGCCAAGGACCCTGGTCGGCAATGCCTTCAGGCAAGGTTTCTACTGGCCGACCGCCATCTCTGACGCCATCAACCTCGTCCGCTCGTGCGAGGGGTGCCAGTTCTATGCCAAGCAGACACACCTCCCGGCTCACGCCCTGCAAATGATCCCCATCACATGGCCCTTCACCGTTTGGGGGCTCGATCTCATGGGACCTCTCAAGAAGACAACCGGGGGCTACACGCATCTGCTCATAGCCGTCGACAAATTCACCAAGTGGATCGAGGCCCGCCCCATCAACAAAATCCGCTCTGAGCAGGCGGTCGCATTCTTCACCGACATCATCCACCGCTTTGGGGTCCCGAACGTCATCATCACCGACAATGGCATGTAGTTCACTGGCAAGAAGTTCTTAAACTTCTGCGATCACAATCACATTCACATGAATTGGTCTGCAGTCGCTCATCCTCGAACCAACGGCCAGGTCGAACGGGCCAATGGCATGATCCTTCAGGGCCTCAAACAAGGAATCTACAACCGGTTGAAGAAGTATGGCACGAAGTGGGCTGCCGAGCTGCCTTCGGTCCTATGGAGCCTAAGGATGACACCTAGTCGAGCCACGGGATTCACCCTGTTCTTCCTAGTCTATGGGTCCGAGGCCGTCCTCCCCACCGACTTCGAGTATGGGTCCCCTCGACTAAAGGCCTACAACAAGCAAACGAACGAGGAGGCCCTCGCAAATGCCGTCGATCAGCTCGAAGAAGCTCGAGACATGACCCTCCTCCACTCCGCGAGGTACCAGCAGAAGCTTTGATGCTACCATGACAAGCATGTACGAAAGAGGGATTTCCAAGTTGGCGATCTTGTCCTCCGTTGACGACAAAGCAACAAGGGGCGCCACAAGTTGACTCCACCGTCGGAAGGCCCATATACCGTAGCTGAGGTGCTGAAACCTGGGACATACAAGCTAGCGAACAACAAAGGCGAAACCTTCACCAACATTTGGAACATCGAACAGCTACATCGCTTTTACCCCTAGGGCCTCGAGGCCCTGTACATTTCGCATATTTTGTACATATATCGCATCATGAATGAATAAAAAGACTCGACTTCAGTACTTTTGTTCATTCAGAAAATAATAAAGGTAGCCTCAACTCTGCTTCATCAGAGTCGAGACTCCCTCGGGGGCTAACAAGGGGGAACCCCCTAAGTTCCTAAAAAACCTGAACGTTTTTTCAAAACTCGACGTTGCTCTCTTCTTCTATGCCTCGAACACACTTCGCAACTAAGTAGAAAACCCCTCGAACTCCCTAAGCGTCGAGGGCCATTGAGCCAGGGGGCTCTCCTACGCCTCTGCGCTAAGGTACCCCCACTCGCTCCCCCCCTCAAGGGATATGAGCCCGTGTCAAAAACTTAGTCAAAAAGTCAAATTCAGGCATAAACGAACAAGAGAACTCGAGCCTAAAAACATACCAACGAGCATTTTAGACAATGCATAATGTTTTAAGGCCACCAGGGCCACAATATCAGAAAACTAACTTGTTACATGGGCCTCTCTGCCCAGAATTGGCTCACAGGCCCTACTCGTCATCACCACCGTCGCCTTCTTCACCGGCGTCCCCCGCGTCCTCGGCAGGAAGAACCTTGGGCTCGAACAGCTTCGCTAGCTTCTCGCCCAGCCCCTAGGCATCCTCGATCAGGCCCCAGCACCGCTCCTCAGTCTCGGCATCCATTTTGCTGAGGTTGAAAACTAAGCCATGCTTCATGATGTCCATGTCGTACGTGAAGCCGGAGTAGACAAACGCCATCGCCCGCTTCACGCCGATGTGGAGCGCCTTACTGACTCGATCCCTCAAGGTGGCCCCGAGGTGGTACAGCCGGTCAACGAGCGCGGTCCCACGCATCTCCTCCCTGGCCTCCTCAGCGGGTTCGATCCCCCAGGAGTCGCAGAGCCTGTTGATCACGACGCGGAGCCGATTGGTCAACGCTGTCTCAGCCAGAAGGGCCTCCTGCAACGCTTTGGCAGCGGTCTGAGCGGAGAGCAGGTCCATCTCGAGGCCTAAAGGACAAAACGAAAGTTAGGCATGGCGCATGAAGACAAGGAATTCGAAACTAGCAAGAACACTCACTGGCGCAGTGGGTGTTGAGGGCCTCGCGGGCGTCGACGCTTCATCACGCTGCTTCCAAGCCTCGTCCTGCTCTTTCTAGGCCTCCTTGAAGGCACAGACCACCTTCATTTTCTCAAACTGAAGGTTTTTGAGGCTTGGCCGGCTAGAATGATGGATTGCTCCTTCTCTCGAAGGGTCTCCTTCATCGTGTCAAGCTCAGCGGCAAGGGTATCGGCGCGGCGTTTCTCCCCCCAGCCGAGATGGCAAGGGCGTCGTGTGCCACAGAGACTTAGGTGACATCGGTCTCGAGCCTCTGGATGCGCTCAGTAGCATCTCAATCCTCTCCCTCAAGCGACTTGACATGCTCGAGGGCCCTCCGTGCCTCCTCTAGGGCCTGGGCGTCGTCGCTCTTGGCCTTCTCAGCCTCCTCCTTGGCCTTAGCAGCCTCTTCCTTGGCCCGAGTGGTTTCCCCTCGAGTTGACTCAGCGTCCTCCCTCGTCTTGGTGGCCTCTTCCTTCGCTTGCCTCGCCTCCTCCTTATCCTGAGCCACCCTGTCCCGGGCGGACTGGCCAGCCTCGAGCCGACGCAGCACCTCCTCCCGATCGTTGTGGGTCACATGGAGGAAGTGGGACTTCGAGTGGGAGCGGCTCCTCACATCCTGAAAACAAGAAGCAGAAAGTCAGTTACCAGTTAAGGAGGAACCAAAGCCAAACATACTCGGAGAAACATTTACCAAAAGGCCTCGGCCAAGGTCCTCGGTGACGATTTCGGTGGCTAACTTCAAAGCATGCGCCAGCCACGCCCGATACTCCTCCATGTCCTCCCAGCACTTCACCTCTGTCGGGTCATCCATCCAAATCCCGAGAGCACTGGGATCATGAGTTTCTCGGAGTAGAAGACACTTTTGGCCCCAATGCGGAAGGGCCGCCTCGAGCCTCGCTCGCACCGAGGACCTAACGCTCTCCACCACCTTACGCGAACCGCCGTAGCGCTCCACCCGGTCGGCCAGGGTGGGGAACGACGACTCGGCTTCGCCACCGCCTGGCCCGATGTCAGGGGCGAACCATCTCAACGGACCAGGGACCCCCCGGGTGGATGCCCTGGCAAGCAGAAGGCCCGAGTGGTGGCACCGAAGGACTTGTGACAGCCTCCTCCTCCTGCCGCCGTTGTGACGAACCCAAGGCCGCTGTCTGTTCCAATGGCGTGCCCTGCGGTTGCGGCGGCTGGCGCGAGGCAGCCACGGTCACCTCCTGCGGTGGAGGAGGGCTCGAGACCACTGCCTCCCCCAGCGCCACATCATGCCAAGGTAGCAGGTCCGACATCACCACGTCCTCCGACCGACTCGACGTCATATGCTCCCCCTCCCCCTGCACCTGCGGCACGCGTAGGACCAGTGACGCATCCCGTGCCATATCTTGCTGCTACAACAACTCATCCAAGGTAATCACGGCCTCTCCCTGCAACTATGGGAGGCTCGAGACCACTAGCTCCTTTGATGGCTTGACCCGCCGCTGTGACGATGAATCCAGAGGTTGTTGCTGCTGCTGCTATTGTTGTTGCTGCTACTACTGTTGTTGCTGTTGCTGCAGCAGCTGTTGTTGTTGTTGCTGCTGCTGTTGCTTGGGCTGGCCCCTGGCTGGCCCCTCTTCTCCCGACCGCTCCTATGGCTCCTCCTCCTCTTTCCTCTATGGGCCCTCGTGCTCCTGCTTGCGCCGCGCCTCCACCTCACGCAACCCCTCCGGCCATGGCTTCCGCTCCTCGGCAGGTGGGGATGGAGTAGCGGCCTCCTCATCCTCAAGGATGATGGGGGTATTCTCTGACCCAATTCATGCCCGTCGGAGGCTCCCCCCTCGAGTGAGGTGGCAGAGGTACCGGCTTAACCTGGGGTAGAGGCCGCAGGCGTCGGGATTGGGACGGCACTCCCACCTTCCTACACCTGGTCAGATGCGGGGGCCACGGACGTTGGCGCCAGGGCAGCATTTCTCCTCTTCTGCAACTGCTCCAGCTTGGAACCACTTCCCACCGCGGCCCCCGAACTGCTCGATCCTGCAACAAGAGCAGAGCCCATTAGCCTGCCTCAAGCCATAGCTACATGGGCTTGAGATAGCCAAGCCGCCTCCCATGGTGGCAGCAGTCTCGAGGTTGCACCTGTTGCAGTGGCCGCCGTCCTCGCGGCTACGTCCACCCTAAGTCGCTTGGCTGGTGAAGGGTTTGCCTCCTCCACCCGCCGCTTTAGCCTGGAGAATGAGGAGGTGAGCAAAGATGCTTAGTGGTTCGGCAGGTCAAAGAAACAAGAAAGGAAACTTCAAAAAGCATGGCTTACCCAAAGGGGATGACAACCTTCCCAGGACCCCTAGAGCCCCTCGAGGCCCTACCCAGAGCTACACCTCCCCTGAAGCCACGGCCGACTGACGCTTTCGACGGCATCGCCACGCCCTCCCGCTTCGACGAGGCCACGCAGCCCCGAGTCCGTGTCCCGAGCGCCGAGGACCAGGACCGGGTCTCCTGAGACGTAGCAGGTGGGGTCCCACCGCGCGAGCGTCGAGATGACGACCTAGCACGGGACGATGAACCGCCTTGACTCCTGTCTTGCAGCCGCTCCAGAACGTCCTCCTGCGCAGAGGGCACGTTAGCTCATGGGAGATTGGGGAGATGGGGCTTGAGACGCGCTGCCATCCCCTCGACATCATCATCGTCATCTTCCTCGTCATCCTCTTCGGAGGGAGACTCCTCCTCAGGCAGCCCATCGCGCCTTTGCTTCGCGCGGTGCTCCTCGCGTTCTGTATGCGCAAGGATTTTTTTATTTCTTCCTCTTCTTCTCCTTGTCCTTCCCCTTCTTCTGTTGATGAGCAGTAAAGCGCCTCACCTATCGATTGGGGTCGTCCTCCCTCATCAGGGGCCTCGATGCCCTATAGTCGATTTTCCCCTGCGCGAAAGCATCCAGGCATAAGAGCAAAGGGAAGAAAGAGAGGCAAAGTAAAACTCGAAAGGCACATCTCAAGGCACTCACCAGGTCAAGATGGCCTTCCTCCGGCAGCATGGGGATGTGGTTGATGTGCTCTAGTCTGAAGGCGCCGTCGACCGCCCCCTTTAACCGCGATACAATCTCCTCGGGGGGCAACGCCTCGGCCGACATGCGACACCCCTTGAGCTGCTCAGGCGTCGCCTCGGGCCCCATCTGGTCCAGCCGTAATGGACACGCCATCAAAGGGAGCACCCTCCGACGGTGAAAGGCCGAGACGACGATCACCACCGTCAAACCCGCGTCATGAAGTCTCCTCAGCACGGCGAGGAGAGACCTCAATCGAGGCTGTAAATCCGACACCACGTCGTGTGGCCAGTTGAATGGACGCTCCGTGATGAGGCGCCCGGTGTACGGCGGGAAGTAACCCTCGTCGTTATGGAGGTAGAACCACTGTGCATCCCACTGAGCGTGGTTGGACCTCAGCCCGGTGGGGATGTACTCGCATGGCTCCACCCCCCGGCCTGTCTTCAGCACTAGGTTGCAGGAACCGGCACGAACGATCCTCCTCACGCCTTGTTCCACCGGGGCGGTGAAGAACTCCCCCTTGTAGAGGTGGAGCCACAGCTCCCAGTGCGGCTCCTCCCCTAGGTATCCCTCGCAGACGGCCAGGAAGATAGCGGCACTGGAGATGGCATTGGGGGAGAAGTGCTAAAGCTCGACCCTGTAATGGTGGAGCAGCGCCCGCATGAATCGGCTCGGGGGCGATCCAAGCCCATGCCGGTGGAACTTGATGAAGCTCACGACGTAGCCGTCCGGCGGGTTCGGCTCCCGATCCCTCCGCGGTGACGCTATCCACTCCGGTCGATCTGGCGTGGTGATAGGGTGAAGGAGCCCCTCCCCCACCAGCTCCAACAGCCTCCGCTCCGTCACGGTGGATGGGCGCCAGGCCTCCAGTGGAAGAAAAGTGGGTGCCATGACAGTGGCGGCGGCGGCGCGGATTTGCTCGACGGACGGGCGACCGAGAAAATTCCCAATCACGATCATGCTCACTAACCCCTCTTCTCTAGCGCTGGTGGGCAGGGATTCAGAAGCTCCAGCGACGGCGGCGAAAGCAAGATGGCAAGAATGGAAGCGGACGACACCCCACCTCCCACGAATTTATACTCAGGGAAAGAGCAACGGGCGGATCCGACGGTGGGAAAAGGTAAACCCCACATTTACTGCACCCACCTAACCGCCCCCTCGATTCTCGCAGAAGGACACGCGCCGTTCGCTAGGCCCCTAGCCGTTACCAGGGTCCACCATGACCGAGTCGTTTTGGCCCACACCTCAAAAGGCGCACCCAACGGGCGGGAGCGCTACATTATCCGCCAGCGGAGTCTTCCACGAGAAGAAAAACGGGCCCCGGCCCTACAACAAGCCTCGAGGGAGCGAAGGCCGACCCTCGATCAGGGTTCAACAGCCGCTCTCGAGCACCCCAGTCAGGGACACCCCAGGGGAGCCACACAAAGCTCAGCTTGAGGATGAACCCTCGAGATCCCCTCGGGTGTATCCAAGGCAAAACGAGAGGATTACCATGGAACCCCCACAGAGGGAGGCATCGAGCCGCCGAGTCCTATCAAATGGAACCGGTATCCATATATCTACTTGTTTGTGTCAATGAGAACGCCTCCGGGCCACTTGTCGACCCCATCGAACGGGGCACGAGCTCTCACTTGGATCCCCCGTTATCAGCTCATAGAGAACGCCGAGACTCACCCAATCGAGGGTAGTATGGCGCTTCTCACCTCACATCCGATCGAAAGGACTCATGAGATGGATGCCTAGGGCTAGCAATGCCCTAGCCGCACGAGCCTCGGGGGCTCGACTATGCCTAGCACCCCTCGATGAAAGAGGGTCGAACGCACCCAGGGGCTCGACGACTCGAGCCACCCTTCGACTAGGCGCTACGACTTTAGTTCAGGGACGCCAACTATGCCCAACTGGACAAGCACCTCTCGAAAAAGAACAAATAAAGCCCTCGAAGGAGTCACCTTGCTCCTCCGAGGCCTCGGGGGCTACCCCCGCGGGGGACGCTCGCGCGCCCCCACGGAAAGTTACGAACCGCACCTCACTCTCGGCCTATACCCTCGAGCACCCGAGTCAGGGATGACCAAGGGGGAGCCAATACGAGGCCCTGCTCGAGAATGAACTCTCAAAACCCCCTCAGACGTATCCAAGGTAAAATGTCAAGGAGCTTCATGGAATCCCCTTGAAGGGAGACATCGAGCCACTGAGTCCCACCGAACGGAATCAGTATCCATATGTTCACGCATTTGCTATAATGAGAATGCCTCAGGGCCACTAGTCGACCTCTACCGAACGAGGCACGAATTCTCACTTGGATCTCCCATTACCAGCTCACTGAGGACTTCGAGGCTCGCCCAACCGAGGGTAGCAAGACGCTCCTCACCTCACATCCGATTGAAAGGACTCGTGAGATGGACGCCCAAGGCTAGCAATGCCCTAGCCGCATGAGGCTCGGGGGCTCGACTACGCCTGGCACCCCTCGACGAAAGGGGCCGAACTCACCCGGGGGCTCGACGGCTCGAGACGCCCCTCGATAAGGTACTACGACCCCAGTGCATGTTATCCTAATCTTTCAGGGAAGCCAATTATGCCCAACTGGACAAGCACCTCTCAACAAAGCCCTCAAAGGAGTCTCCTTACTCCTCCAAGGCCTCGGGGCTACCCCCACGGGGGACGCTCGCGCGCCCCCCACGGAAAGTCACGAACCATGCCTCACTCTCGACTTATAATCCCCAGCTCAAGTGCCAGCACTCGAGCTGGGGCTCGGGGGCTACTGTCGGGTACCTGGGAAAGGGGTACCCATAACCCTCGATTAAGTGGATTAACCTCAGACATCAATAAACCAAAAACCACCGCGGCTTTTATCCTTCACCTAGGACAAGAAGCCCAATTGCCAAGTCATACTGGGCCGACCCACAAACGGGCCTCGGCGGTCCAGGCCGCTACCTACCCGATGGGTCCCCGCTCGAGGTAGAGCAGATCACTCGAGGGTGCCACTCGGGCTACCCCTCGATGACGGAGATTTACCCGAGCGAACGGACGCCCCTCGAGTATAGCACACCCCTCGATCACCTACTCCCGGTACGGTTTTCAGGGCATTGAGTGCGTTCTACCTACTCCTGCCTAACTTCGTGGCTACAGTCATGGTAACAGTCGCATGTACGAAGGTCAAATCCAGCTTTCACCGCCCATATTCGGGAATCTGACGAATCGTACTGCACTGTAACGCCATGCCACGCACTGTGCCCCGTTCGGCACCCCCTCGAGATGCATTTGTCAACATATTTCCCGCATTTCCTAGGGCTCGGCCTTATCCATTTGGGCCTCGACCCCCCTCGACCACCTCTCGAGCTGGACTTCATCAATGCCGGTCAACACTCCAACAACTCTCGACGCGATGGCTACAGGGATCCGCACGACCAGGCATGGGCGCCGGTCTTTCACCAGCAATCAGCTGCGTCATCCCACGCACGAGAAGGATGGCCGTCATCTCCGAGCATGTGCCTTCAGGGCACGCCACGCCCAGCTCATGTCTCTACAGCGGCACCGACATGATTGGCATCTCCTCCCTGACGTCAGCAACAACGTTCGCCATAGATTCATGTACCCCTAAGCCCCTCCTTCGCCTATAAAAGGAGGCGCCAGGCACTAGTTCAGACAAGTCAAGAGAGAGCTACCAAAGCCCGAAACGCTCAAGTCCCAGCTCGCTCACTCACTCGCACGCTTGTATTCACCCCTGTACAAGCACTTCAGTGCAAGATAATACAAACTCTCCCCCCTCCCCCTCCCCCCGCTGGACGTAGGGCCTTCTTTTGCCCGAACTAGGATAAACCTTGTGTTCTTCTTGCATCACCATCCGGATTAGAGAGCACGCAACACATATTCACTCGTTGGTGCTAGGCCCTTGGGGTCGAGACACCGACAACAGAGTCTTGTAAGGCTAGGTCTAAACCTAAATTGATAGGAAGATTAGAAAATTCCCTAAGTAAAGCCAAAAGTTCTTTACATCCTTGATCAGAAGATAGGACTCTGGGTTCATTACCCTCTTGATTGGAGGACAGAACCTTGGGTACATTACCCTCTTGATTAGAAGATAGGACTCTAGCTGTAGAAAAGGGTTGGCTTTGACCTATTGCAACCAAACATGGGCGCAGCTCATAGCTAGATGTGAGAATCATGGGCTCTAGTGGCTCTAAGCTTGTGCTTATGGGTGCAAGACATTGATAGATAGGCGTGGAATTTGGGTTATCCATAAGGATAGAAAAGAAAAGGCAAAAGAAAATAAGAAAAAGATAAAAGTAGCAGACCATCTTTCTCCCCGGCAACGGCGCCAGAAATGCTTGTTGATATTTGTTACGCACACACAAGATAAGAGAAGTAATTCGCAAGCGCAGGATATCGGTGAGCACTTCACCTGGGAGATATTCCAGAGTATCGTTATTTATTTATCCGCTAGGAAAAAACGTGCATCTGACTAACCCAAGTCTATACTTAACCCCTGAGCTACAGACAAGATAGCGAGATATGAGTGATATAGAGAGGATTACTCCGTCAGTCTTCCTCTAACCTATGTCAAGCTTTGCGACTATTGCTCTAAGGGGGGCACCTAAGGAAAAGAGATATCTCAGAGAATGCTTAACCCCGGCACACTAAGTCCTACCAAACCTCCTGACGGGACATGGATTACGGAGACAACAAGGGGACTGTCACTTTCCCCCACTGCTACCACAAATCCTGTCAGATAGGGAGTATCTACGAGTATTCCTAGCCCAAGCACCATGCTTACACTACCAACGCTTACTCTATTCCCTAGCGCTAGCGAATAAAGTAAACTCATAAACCAAAGAGCAATAATAACAATCAACTTACTAGTATTAGAAGATGAATTGCTGAATGATCCTAGAACCAAGCCTCGGGTTAGGAGACTTGATCCCGCAGGTACAATTGGAGAGGAGACACCGACATGCTGGGCTTCCTCCAACTCTACCTCCACCCTACATTCCCTCAACCTCTCTTGAATGCTAAGCTCCAGGGAGGAGATCCATTCAAGGGGCCTCTCTCACCTGATTCTCTCTCAGAATAATGAATTAGGGTTTCAAGGGAATGCCTCTCTAGGGGTCAGGGGCCCTGCTTATATAGCACCCTAGGATGCACCGCAGCCCTCGGATCAAACCGACCTTAATCAACGACTTAGATTGGACCTCAAAGGCGGTGGGAGCAAGATCCGCGAGGCGGAGCCTAATTGGCTAAGATGCCTAGGCGCCCGCCCACGTGGCTTGGGCGGCCGCCCGGCCACCGAGCCGGTTCGGGCTCCCTTTTGGTCCAGAGCCTTCTCAAACCTTCCATATTACAGAAAAGTGCACGGATCCCGATTATCTCTATGTAAACCTGACGTGTGGGCCTTTCTTGGTTCTTTTCAGCTGACACCCTGCAGAAATAGACATTCACCAAAACTCATGGAATTCTATTAGTATAACCCCTATATCTAGATGGTATTTGTATTTAGGTCCTTTTTCATGTTTAGTTGACGGTTAAAAATTGGAGTTAACTACCGTCAACAATAGTGCACCAATGAATCGATGAACCAAGGTTGGAACTCCTCTGCCTCAGTCGTACTCCCATTATTGGACCGCACACAAGATTAGAACTCACATACCTGAGCTTTTCCCTCCTGTGTAAGCCGTTGCTGTCGCATGGCGGCCAGGTTCGATATACCCTTTATGCAATTCGGCAAACATTCGAAGTGCACGCCCTGCCTTCCTCTCCACTCTAAACTATTGGGCAAGAACCAGCCGCAGCACAGCGGCGAGGAGTTACCAATGGGACGCATGAAGGAGGATGAGCACGACAGATGCGGAGGTGTTGTCAGCCCACACTAAGCCAAGAAGCTCTGGCTCTCCCGAGTTCTCACTTGAAGATTAAATCAAGTATGTAGAGCATTGAAAGAGCTTAGTGCATCTTCTCTTTTCGGTAGGTTTTGTATTACAATGATGAAGAATGGTATCCTATGCATTCAACCTATTGCAAGTAACATAACTGCTTTTCCACCACAAATAGTTACTTGCTCAAAGTTTTTATAAAAAAGTTTGACTTGTAACAAAGCTGAAAATATCTTACGTTCAGAGCAAATGGAGTAAACTGTTCCTAGGCATGGTTAATTTCTTGATCGTCATTGTGTTTTCCATTGCACATTTCAACTTAATTGTAGCTAGCAGCTAATTTTGCCAACTTATAACGCTTTTTTTGCAAATACTGTAGGTACTTGATTGTCATTGATGACATATGGGATGAACAACCATGGAAACTTATCGAGTGTGTTTTATTTGAAAACAAACTTGGCAGTAATCACGACAACTTGTAATATTGGTGTTGCTAGGTCATGTTGCTCTTCCAACGATGTTGATGGCATCGTTTATGAACTGCAACCTCTTTCTCATGGTGACTCTGAACAACTGTTCTATCATAAGATATTCGGCAAAGACAAATGCCCTGCTGAATTAGAGGGTGTATCACAAAGTAATTAGAGAAGTGTGAAGGCTGGCCATTAGGTATCATTACCATAGCTAGTCTACTAGCAAACAAACTTAACACAAACAATGGATCACTGGTGTAGTGTATACAACTCAATCAGTACTTGACTAAAAAATAATCGTGGTGTCAAGGACATGCGATTGATACTATCTCTCTACCGTGATATGCCTTCACAGCTAAGAGCTTGTCTTTTGTACCTAAGCATATTTCCAGAGGACCATATAATTGCGAGAGATGACTTGATACAGAGATGGATAGCTGAAGATTTAGTTCGTGGGAGACAAGGTGACAGCCACAGCCTGTATGAATTAGGAGACAAGTACTTTAACGAGCTTATTAATAGGAGTATGATCCAACCAAGCAATGTGGATGCGTTAGGGAGGACGCATGCTTGTAAGGTACACGATTTGGTACTTGAGTTTATTACTTTCTTGTCAGCTGAAGAAGGCTTCATCACGATATTGAATAGCCAGCAGCCTTTTCCATCTGAGGCAGATAGCATACATCGGCTATCCCTCCGAAATAGCAAGGGAAAGGATGGCATACGACCACAGGTTATCAAGAAGTTGCCTCATGTGAGGACACTTGTTGTAGCCTCGAGTGCTATTGATTCAATGTCTTCCCTCTCCATCTTTCCAGCTCTACGTGTCTTGGAATTAGAACATTGCAGCAGTGATAACATCAAGGGTGTGGAAAGCTTGGTTCACTTGAGGTATCTGAGGCTAAGCCAAAAATAGCATTATTACTACTATGATAATGTTTGCATTAAGCTTCCAAAAGGGATAGGAAGGTTACAGTTTTTGCAGATACTGGACCTAAAGGAGGCCTGGATAAAAGAATTGCCATCCACTGTGGTTCAGTTTAGACAGCTGATGGTGCTAGAGATTTCACTCCGTCAATGGGACAAGAGATGTGAAAAGCGTTTGCTCCAGTGTTTGTCCAATGTGAAGCAACTCGAAGCTCTTTGTATCTTTGCTCCAGATTCATCCTTGGACTTCATGTTGCAAGCAGATTGGGCCCCTAGATATCTCCAAAGATTTACAGCATCTGCATCTCCCTATGTGCGGACTGAAGATATAATCAGGACAGGGAATGTATGGGCAGAGCGGAGCCCGTTCTCCACACTGCCAAGGTGGATAAATTCCTCGCTCTCCACCCTCACTGACTTATCCATCATGGTGAGGACACTAGAGCAGGCAGATCTCAACATTCTTGCAGATTTTCTCATACTTCGTTCTGTGGATTTGCAAGTGGTAAAAGCCACCAGAAGAAGGCTGGAGATCAAGAGCAGTACTACTGACCATGGAACAGCATTCCGATGTCTAGGAGTCCTCAAGTTTGCAAGTCGTGCAATGGGGCTGCTGTTCAGACCAGGAGCCATGCAGAAGCTTCAGAAGCCATATCTTTGCTTTGATGTTGGAGAGACAAAAGATGTTCATGGTGATTTTGATTTGGGCTTGGAGAATCTCACCTCCCTTAAGACTGTCAACGTGGAAGTTGACTGTCGCTGTGCCAGGCACTGGGAGTTAAAGGCTGCAAAAGCTGCATTGCGCAATGCAACCAACCTGAATCCCAACCGTCCAGCTCTAGATTTCCGAGAAGACATGTTACGTGATCATCCAGAGGAAAAGATCCTCCCTGAGGCACAAGAAAAATAAGAAACAAGATGTACGGATTTGCTACTGAGATCTCTTGCTATTAGTAATGTGTGTTCGTTTGTTTATGTTCTCACTTTAGTTTCACCTACTTGGTTTTTTCTAATCTCCTCTTGCATTGGTTGGTCTCTGCTCAGGCTCTACTTTCCAGGATTGGGCCGTTTGGTGGAATCTCAGGGAGGGCTCGTGACATCCGGGCGCCACCCCACCCCACCCCACCGTCTGGAAAGCGTGACAATTTTCAGCGGCGACTATTATAGAGTCACTTGCGTTTTCGTACACTGATCATAATGGCCAGCAGTTGCAGGTCCATGGGGGGGAGTTCTAATTCAACTGTGAGTAATCCAGCCACACTTAATTTTTAACTCTTCTTCATGCATGCACGCGTTTACTGTGTTACCTAGTAATATAGTCACGTACCTCCTCCTTTCATTGATCCTCATATACAATGTAAACACCAGGTTATTATTGATTGGTCCGTCGGAGCATATCATACAAGTTTCTGGAACAATTGGTTCATTTTCTTTTGTTGATGAACTTGGACCAGTGTCTGGACCTCACGGCCTTATAACCTCGCTTACCTTTGTCACCAATGCTGCTTCCTATGGACCTTTTGGAAAAGTTGGAGGAGATCCGTTCGTCGTTCCAGAGCAGAGCAATAGCAGACAGAATTGTTGGCTTCTTTGGTCGCGCTGGGTGGTATCTTGACGCAATTGCTTTCTACGAAGCGGTGCTCAGCCACCTCCTCGTCGAGGCCGAGGCCGCCGCCCCCGGATCCATGGCGGCCTGGCTCCCCGCCGCTGCGCGCCGCCTCTCCGGCACCCTGGTCCTCAAGAACTGGCCGACGCGGGCGAATCGCATCGACGGCGGCGCAGCCTCGCGAGGAGGTGCCATTGAGCTTCCCTGCTTCGAGCGCGCCACCTCGTTGTCGCTGGATCTAGGGTTTCTCGGCCTCGCTGTGCCTCCCGCCGGCGTTTTCGGCCGGCTCACCGAGCTCTCCCTGCGGACGGCCCGGTTCCGCGGCCCTTACCGGCTCGGTGATGCCATTTCTTCGCCACGGTTCCCGTGCTTGCGGAAACTCAACGTCAGTCACGCCCGTGGATTGAAAAATATCGCCATCCACTCGGAGTCTCTGCTTCGAGTGGAGCTGCTCCATTTGGATAGGTTGCAGCAGCTAACCATTGTGGCACCGGCACTCCAAAAGTTGATAGTGTGTGATTGCTTTGGTGAAAACCGCCTGCCGGTTGCCAACATTTCAACCCCTCAGCTTCGGTACCTCTACTGGAATGACAAGTATGATCCAAGCTCTGTAAAGCTTGGCAATTTGGGGCAAGTTCGTCGGTTGGGCACAGATTACTATCGTGTCTATGGGGGGCAGGACTCTACAACCAATCGTGCATTTCTATTGTTCTTGGAACGGTTTCCAGAAATCTGCAGCCTTCGAACAAAACTTGTCTATCCCATGGTGAGTTCACATGCTTTCTTATTGGATTATTAGAGTTTAAGTCCTCAACGTAGCTTGCCAGGAAAGCTGTTTTTTTAGTAAGCAATTTAACAAAGCTAACATAGCTTGTTGTGAATACACAGGACATCGGGAACTCTCAATTCTCGATGCAGATGCAACGCCTTACAGTGCTCCCTCGGATTAATAGCTAGACCCTCATCCTAAGCAACGAGGGACATACCTTTGGAGCTAGCTTATTTCATATTCTCAGTCTGTGTACCTGTTTTGGTGTACTGAGGCTGGCGCTACATGAGGTAAACCATTATTTATTCATGTAAAATCTAAATTCTCCAAACAAGTTGCAGAGAGCTACCTATGCTTGCCGCATCTTGAGCCTGATCTTTGTGTAGCCTCATTTTCTGTTTTGCTTTCACACCGATAGTTGCTTCAAAGTTTGTCTTTCATATAATTATGTTTGTGTGTCTCCTAATGAAAGTAAATATTT
>CM041639.1:12821079-12835544 GCA_023333625.1 Bothriochloa decipiens | reverse complement strand
ATAATTCTCCACATACTATCTGCATGTTGAAAATAATAAGTGTGGAGTTTATTAAATTGCTGCATAGCATACTCACTCAGTTTGACAGTATGGGGTGTTGCAGATAGTCAGAAGTTTGGGCATTTGTTAGTCTATTTCCCTGTTTTCATATCGGACGGCTAATCGTGATTAATCACGATTAGTCGTCCTTATCGTAATTTCATGCTTGATAAGGCCGTTCGATTCGATATGTTCGATTAGTTACCTTATCGTCCGACTAATCATGACTAATCACGATTAGTCGTTCGATAAGGCTTGCCGGACGATAAGTTGGGCCAAGGGCAAGGGAGAAAGGCCCACCTTGAGCCAGCCCATTAGGGTTTTGGACTAATCACTCAGCGAGAGTGAGTCACGTAGCTTCCGGGAGTGGCAGCCGACACACATTTCCAGCTCCCACTCCCCACATTTCCCTTCCCGCTCGGTTCTACTCTCCATCGCAGCCGCCGCCGGCCGGTGCTCCACCCGCGTCTCCTCCTCCTGCGCCCTGCCTCTTGGACCATCCTCACCGGCGTCCCCAGCTCCGTCCGCGGCTCCGCATCTCGCCGGCGTCCCTAGCTCTATCCGCGCATCTCGTCGGCGTCCGCATTACAGTCCGCGCCTCTCGCCGGCGTCCACAGGTCCCTTTGCGTGTCCGCCCCTGCTCGCGCCTCCACATCCATCCGTGCCTGTCTCCTCCCCTGCCTGAAGCTCCGCCCACCTCTGAGGCTACTCGACGTCTGGAGGACGGACGCGGGAGGCCTCAACGAACAAGATGGGCAGCCAAGACTCTGCTTCCTTTGAAGGTTAATGTCTATGTCACTCTGCCTCTGCTACTCTGCTGATGTGAATCGACTGTTGCCTCGATGTGAATCTGAAGATTGTGTGGTTGTGCTGCTCTACAGAGGCTCGACGCAAATGTTGACCACCGATCAGGACCGACTAATCGACCCTGATCGACGACTAATCGTGATTAGTCAACTGATCGGTGGTCATACGACTAGCCTCGATAATACGATATGAAAACAGGGGTCTATTTGGTGCAATTTGTGTAGTGTTGTTCCTTGTACGCATGGAGTCTAGTTGACAGCACTGACATGGAACCTTTGCTCACTATTATGGTTCCATTTATAACCTATGTGTATGGTCTATTGAATAATTTTTTTATGGGCTATTGATTGCATAGTACCTTTGGATTTGTGCAATTTCAAAATTACTTGTTTGGTCACTGTCTTTGTGTATGCCAAATTTCTGCTACTACTTGGCTTCCAGCAAGTAAGAAATTAGGCACTGATAAGGTAGTTTTTTTTTCTTTACTCTTTTTTCTTCGTATAATTTTGCATTTGACAATACCTGACAGTAGAACTGGTTCTTGTTCTAGGCACAATCACACTCAGCCTGTCAAGCAGGCTGTATTTGTGATGAACCAACAAACTGGAAGACTGAGGAGCTCATTCTCAAAAGCCTCCGAGAAGTAGCGATCAGTGACATGAAAGGATCAGATCATGAACTTAGTTTTATGAAACGACTATTCTGTTGGGCAGTGAAGCTAAAGAAATTGAGAGTAATTTATCAGTCGGTCACTGTAAGCAACGCAAAGGAAGTACATGAAAAGTTGCTAAGCCTTGCTATGCCAGAAACACATGTTACTTTAGAAGAATCAAGGTGGCTATTCCATTAGTGACAAGTTGTTTGCAGGCGCCCGAAGACCCTGGCATTGGATTGTGATCTGATTCCAAGCACTAGCTATCTAATGTGCATATGTATTGACCTGTATGTCAAAAAACTTTTAAGTGCCTTATGCCCTCGCCTTGTGCTTTTAGGCTTCCATGTATTGGTTCTGTAGAGAATGAGAAACTCTGTAATGCTTGAATTATCTGATTAATTTTGCAGTCTCTACCACAGATAACTAAGGAATGATATACATATAACGGGCTCTGGGTCCAATTATTTCCTCTAGCTAATAATGGAATAATCAACCAGAATGGTTAGAAATTTGTTGATGTTTGGTCTATCCGTTTTCAGGTCAACTCTGAATTCAGAAAACAAGATTAAGCGGAACAGAGGTAACAACCTGATCTTTCCATGCATGTATTTAGTGTGGTGTAGAACTGTAGGTTGCTTGTGTGTATTTTGTTTAAAAAAAATCCACTCTCGATGTCCAGAGCATACAGCTGATGCATCGGAAAGAGGTACGTTCTTGCATGAGCTGACTTGGTGATCATGCACAACATTTACGCCAAGCTCATCTCTTGAAGGGTTTGCGGTGCTGTGTTGTTGTGTTTTAATCCTTTATCAATACATGCTCGGCAAAGCTATTGCCGGTAGCTTTTCGGGGGGAAAAAAGCAAGGTTATCCAGTTCAGCAAGCGGCTCTTGCTCAGGCTTCAGGATCGATCTATCCCTCCTCAGGGGTGCTCATGGAACAAACAGATTAAAAAAAGGTAAAGAACCAGTGAACCACGTGAACCCAAAAGAGGTCCAGTACAAAAGTATAAATATCATGTATACATATATGATGTGTATTACACATGTGTCATCTCAAGCCTATTAATTAATAAAAAATGATTAATGCTTTGTGTCCTCCAGCACGTCGACCATGAACTGCATGACCGTCACCTGCGCCTGCAGCCGCGCGATGTAGCCAGCGGCGCGCAGGAGGAGCTCGTCGACCTCGTCGTCGTTGCCGCTCGGTACGAGGCGCCTCAGCACCTCCATCTTGTTCCTCACCTCCATGTCGCGTCGCCTGCTGTAGGCCTTGGTCCTGGCCTTGCCTTCCGCGGCAGCGGCATCGTCCTTGCTCATCGGCTTCGTCCGCGGCGAAGGTCTTCTGGCGATCACCACGGCGGCGGAAGATGGATGCTGCAGCCTCGTTCTTCTCCTCGCCGTCGATGTTGACGAGCTACAACGACGGTTGCCGGTTTGGGCACCCATGGCTAAACGTTGTTGATCGATGCAAACTGTAACCGCTGTAGGCGCTGTAGCTACTTGCAGTTGCAAGTATGGGATAAAGAGGAGAGAAATGAAGAATGTAATCCGATAAATTAGACGGAGATGGTGGATGAGGATGAGGGGATATGCTAGAGGGGGGCAGGGGGGGTGTTTATATAGATGATATAGGAGCTAGCTATAGGCAGCTGGAAAGAGAAGATATGTGTGTGGGAATTAGCTAGGTGTCATGCATTGGCATGGCAAAAGACGGATCATCAGGAATAATAAACTTTTGTTTCTGTTGTGATCAGCCATAGCTAGCTAACTAGATCATATGTATGCATGTGGATAGGATACGATACAGTGCAGCACATTGACAGGGAGAATGCATGTTGTTAGGATGCAAGCATTGCATTGCATTGTATATTGCCTTGCTTGAAGGTGAGGGCAGGCATGTTCTCCTAACTCAAGGCCACATGCCACCACATGATTCCTTAAACAACCAACCAACAACAAACCCACACCTCTCAATCTATATATCTATCTTCAATCCAAGCATAAGCTGACACCTCTCAAGCGCCACCAACCATGAACTACTACTACCCTTTTATGCGCTCTGATCACTTCCCTTCTAATTTTCCTCGTCAGAACACTCTGTAACGTATCTGGCCTTCTCTACTCTATCACATGCAATGCATGCTTGCATGTGTGATGTGGTCGTGGGCCCCACGCGCTCCACCCCGGCCTCCTTTGCCAGCCTGCCACCTCAGCAAAAATGCTTGCAGCAAAGAAAAGTCTCGCCTGCTGCATCATCATGTGTGAAGA
This sequence comes from Bothriochloa decipiens, assembly GCA_023333625.1. Classification (NCBI taxonomy): domain Eukaryota; kingdom Viridiplantae; phylum Streptophyta; class Magnoliopsida; order Poales; family Poaceae; genus Bothriochloa; species Bothriochloa decipiens. The sequence continues at coordinate 12,831,774 of CM041639.1, read as the reverse complement.
AAAGTCTCTGATGTGCCAGCATGTTCCCCGGTGGGGAGCTGGTTATATATGATTAGAAGCAAATGCTTCAATCAATATTGGACTACCTAGCTAATGGGATGAATTGGACATGTAACAATTGATATAATCTCCATAATTTATTAATTAGGCCGGGGATGGGGGCTGCCTTGCTTGGTTTGTAGCCATGTTCCCCTCCTCCCCCACATGACATATGTCAACGGGAACCATGATGATGTGCATTATCCGCGATCTCCCATATACTCCGTAAGTACATCAACGTGACATGTGTAGCCAGCCGTCGATGGGGACCGCGATCTCCGGTACACGGGATTAGTGGTTAGCACGCGTAAATTGGGGCAATTTCTGAGAAGGTCCCTAAGTGGAGAGGTGATGATTATATTACATATATTCAGTCATTATAGTATTAGTCATTAATCATGCCAATGTGCATACATATGATCATGGTTAAGCAACCAGAGATGTTGGTTGGTTAGTAGTCGAGACATGTGGTTTTTTTGAGGGAATCGGCAGGGGAGCCCCCTACCTATATTTTTGCATTATATAAAAGAGTTATGTATAAAATTTACAAAGAGTTACAAGGCAAACAATGTCCAAAAAGAAAAAACACATAAGCATTACAGGTTATTCTCACACCAAATGTGAAGAGCCTCACTAGTTTTTTTCTTGGCCTTGATACAAACCAGGACAAGTTCTTCTTTAAGAGCTCTCTTCCATACCTGAAGGTTGAAGCTTTTGTCATCAAAAATAATGCCATTCCTGCTTTTCCAAATGGTCCAGCAGGCTGTGATGACTATCTCCCTGAAGATACTGCTGTTGAAGTGGTTCCTGGCTGCACAAACCATGTCCAGGGGCTCAAGACTCAAGTCCCATGCTATGCTGATTGAGTTCCAGCAAGCATTGTTGGTCTGACAAGAGAAGAATAGATGGAAACAGGATTCTTCAATCAAGTTGCAAAGGACACAATTGTAGCTTGGTAGATGTCTGTTTTTCCTCCTTAGCATCTCTCTTGTATTAAGTCTGTCAACTAGAAGGAGCCAGAAGAAGAATTTGTGCTTGCCTGGGTTGCCAGCAGACCATATCCATTTGAAGAGGGGGAGGCTTGGTGGTTGCCTCTAAGGATTTTGTATACCCCTGTGGAGGAGAAGATTGAGGTGCCCCATCTGTAAATCCAAGTGTCCTCACTGCTGTTGTTCAAAGCTAGATCATGAATGACAGTGGAGAGTTCATTCAGTTGTGTAGAGGCTTGGTTGGAGAGGGGGCTGAAGAAGACTGTCTCAACATTTTTGTCCAAAAGGAATTTGATGGAGCATTTTGGTTTTCTTGCAAAGCTATAGAGTTTAGGATAGTTGACTTTGCATAGATTGTCTGACCAATTATCCTCCCAAAGCATTATTGAATTTCCTTTGGATGGTACATTTGGTGACTTGTCTGAAATCTTTGGACAGTTTGAGAACATCCTTCCACCATAAGGATCCTACTGGGCATCTGGCATGTGGTAGTATATGTTAATTTTTATAGAGCTTGTCCCAGGTGAGTTGTACCCATGGTATTTTTGCATGATTATAGAATTTGTCAAGATATTTAAGCAGTAGGATAGTATTCTGAGTTTTAAGATCAATAATGCACAGTCCAACTTTCTCCTTTGTTTTGCAGGCAATGTCCCATGCTACTAAGCATTTTCCTTGGATGTTGGGATCCCCTGAATTCCAAAGGCATGCTTTCCTACACTTGTCAATTTGATCAATGACTCCTGGTGGGATGAGAAGGCTACACATGTAAAATGTGGGGAGAGCACTGAAAACATAGTTGACCAATATTAGTCTTCCTTGATATGATAGCAGTTTGCTCACACCAGATAGTCTTCTTTCTATTCTGTTGGTCATGGGGCTGAAGTCCTGATGGTGGGCCTGGTGGTTCCCAAGGGGAGACCTAAGTAAGTGAATGGCATGGTCCCTCTGTTGCACCCAAAGGTGTTAGCAGTGGCATCAGTTTCCTCATTGTTCATGTTGATTAGGATCATAGATGACTTGTGAAAGTTGACCTTCAGACCAGAACTGTCAGAGAAAGTTTGAAGCAAATTCTTGAAATTGAGGAGAGTGTTATCTTTAGCTGGGAGGATGATGAGTGTGTCATCAGCATATTGGACTATGGGGTAGTCTCCACTAAAGTTGTCATCAATTGGGTGTTTGATTTCACCATTGTGCCAAGCATTGTTGACTAGAGATTGGAGAGTGTCAGCAGCCAGAACAAAGAGAAGTGGGGATATGGGGTCACCTTGTCTTACACCCCTTTTGCAACTGAAGGTGATGCCTGGGTTGCCATTGAGTAGGACTGCAGATGTGGCTGATCTGAAAAGGCTATTGACCCAGTTGATCCATCTTTCAGAAAACCCTTTTCTTCTCATGATTTCTAGGATGATGGGATGTTCAATCTTGTCAAAGGCTTTCTCAAAGTCAATCTTGAGGATCACTATCTTCTTTTTGGATGGTGGCAGAAGTGGAGAAACTGAAAACTCCTGGCAATGCAGTATTGTATTATTCTCTTCTTGATAAAACCATATTGGTTCAAGTGAATGATGGATGGCAGAGTTGATTGCAGCCTACTAGAGAGGAGCTCGGTGATAATCATGTACACTATATCAAATTAAACAACTATCCAGGAGACCATATGGATGAATTGATCATCATCAGGAATTAAATATACGCTAGAAGAGTAAAATTGACCTACGCCTGCTTAGAATATGTACCGCACTCCTGTACACGTTTATCGGTTGTTCTTTCAAAATCGTACATGGACGGAAGTTTAGCTGAGTCAATGTAAGCTAATCGCATTTGTTTGAGTAGGTTTTTTTTATAATGGATTACTTCTCATTGCTCATAAGTTGATTGTTCATTAACGATTATATTGTTTACATGATCTAGAAGAGAGCTCAAAATTGGCTCGGATCCTTCGGTACAAGCACACTCAAGAATTGCTAACTCAAGAGCAACCTTATTACAATCTCTAGAAATTTTTAAGCAAACTAACAACCAACTCCTCAAGAAGACTCCCAGCCACCAACGCTCTGTAGTCTCTAAATTTGTTTTTGTGTGCTTGTTGTATTTTTTTTAACGTCTTTATTCTCAAAGTTATTACTTATATATTGTGAGATAGGCCTTCTCAACGAGGTCCCCATATCTACCTCAAGGATTACCCTCTTTTCTAATGTTTAGACTCATTTTGGAAATTCAAATTCCTTTAAAATCCATGAGTTTTTTTAGGGTAGAAAACATATAGTGATATTATTTGAATAACCCATTTGGTTATTCATGGTGGCAGAAACAAAGGAAAAAGCATGACGGTGATTCTGGAATTTGAATTCTATCAATCTTCCAAACTGTTATATTCCGTTTTGCAATACTTTATGGCTATGCTTGTATCCGGTTCTTCTTAGGATGGTCTTTCTATGCTGGTTTTTGGCTAAACTACGTAGGGGGTCTGTGACCCGTTTTATACTCTGTCATCTGGTCCTGTCTATGTCTGTAAAAACTTGCTACGGTTGGATGTATTTTCGTTATTCAATTAATGGAAATGAGGGAATGCGCTCGGTTCGAAAAAAAGTTATTCATGGTGGGTGTCGGTGTTCCGTCCCGCGGACAGAGTCCCAACGAGTAATTATGTTGTGTGGTCCCTAACCAGATGATGATGCAAAGCGTGACACGCGATTTATCCTACTTCGGATAAGAGAAAACCCTACGTCCAGTGGAAGAAAAGATATTGTATTGCCTTGCACTGAATTGCTTGTATAAGAGGTATTACAAGCTTTCTGTAACACCCCTGGTGTTACGATCTTGCTTAGCATCCAGATTAAGGCTTAAGAGAAATTGTCGAAACGAATTCCACAGGTTTAAAATTTTGATACGCATGAAAGGGCGAACAACTTTTAGAAACCAGAAATAAAATATACCTTTTGAGTTTAAACTCTTTCAAATAGATAAAAGAAAATATAATAATTAATCTTTGCTTGAAAAGATCAAAACTCACTAATGATAAAAATGTGTGTGGTATGATGTTGCTTGAGTGCTTTGCACGAACCTAGTTTATATATAATTGTTATTTATATGCTTGGTTAAAGAAAAGAAGAAAATAGAAAATAAAACACACATAAACTCACACACGCACGCATCACCGCTTGCCTATGCCGTGCACTGCTTGTGTGCGTCTGCTGGCCTGCGCCGTGCACGCCTGCTGGCCGCTGGCAGCTGCTGCTCGAAAGCCTCGCTGCACCGCTGCCCGTGTTGCCGCCGTGCTGCGTCGTGCGCCGGTCGCCTCGGGTCGGTGGCCGCTGCCCGTCGTGCCAGGGCCGAGTGACTCGTTGCTGTGCCCTGCCGTCGCCGGACGACGAGGCGTTCACCTGCTCTCCAATGCACCAAGCGACCGACGATGACGAAGACCGTGCCGCTGCCGCCGGGCTCGAGCCGTGGTCGAGCTGCTTGAAATATCCTCAATTTTCCACGAAGGAAAAATACACAAAATAACGAATAATTTAATAGTTTGAAGCTCAAACCATCATATCATCCAGCGTTAGTTGATACAGTAATCTATACTTTGAACAAAAGAATACATTTAGAAGGGATTACATAAATAGTTTGCCGCCACACTGGCGGAATCATCAGAATAGCAGCAGCCTCTGGAACGGCTGTGGAAGACGGAAGTACAAAACATCTCCAAAAGAAACCTGAGCGTAGGAACGAGACGTCTACTCCTCCTCGTCATCATAGTCGTAGTCGGGCTCACCTGCCAAATAATTTTTAGTACGGTTTGTACTGGCCACATCTCCCACCCTATGCTTTGCTTTTGCTATGTAGTATTTGGTGGAATGCAAAGGATGTAATCAATTCGACCTAATATGTGGCTGTAGTTTCCTATGCAAACAGTGACCAGTATTATATAATATAATTCATCAAGTTTTAACCCATCTCGTCCACACTTCCAAACCCGTCCATCTCCATCACACACATCTCACCGTCTCGCACTCAGTCGACAGGTCCAACTCCCTCTCGGAGCCTGTCTCAGCGGCTCATAGCCGGAAGGGTAACACCAGGGGGAGAAATAGAAGGACTCCTCTCACTACTCCCGAGAAGCGTGGGTCTTAGGAAAAAGCCATACCAGTAGCTCGCGGACTATATATATAGATTTTTAAACTCTGCAGAGCGTGTACTCCCGTAATCACAAGATCACTATCATCGGCGGTGCCCCGCCTAAGCTGATTCCGGCTGCTTTCTAACCGGTGCGATGCCACCCGACCACTCAGTACTGGGACATCCCGGATAGGTACCACCGGCACACTGAGACTGTGAGACATAGTACCGGGCCTCCGAGGTCACTATGTTGTCTAAGGAGGGTGTGGGTCTCCACGCCCGTACCTTCCGACACTATCTGCTAACCACCTAGTAGTAGTGGCACCGTCCTAGCTAGTCAGACATCCGTCTCCCGCCCATACAAGAGCGAGTGGTGAGCACGTAAGTCCCAAGGTTCCAGTCCTCAAGAGATATCAGGTCCTAGAGGGGAATCAGACAGGATTATCTTCCCTTATGGACTACAACAGTCCGTGCTACAACAGCACCTCCTACCTGGGGCTTCGCTCCACGAAGGTTCTCACCCCCGGGATCTCCCTATGCCTCATAATGTGTCCGCCACAAGCACCTCACACGGGAATGCCTAGAACACATTCCCCGGCAAGACTCGCCCACATGGCTCATCGTAGAATCCTGTCCGATCGACTCAACCCTCACCACACACTCAAGACGCACGCAGCACTCTCCCCGAGTAAGGTGGCACCACGTGCTTTAACCATATAACCATACTCTCCACCACGCATCATCATCACACAGATATAAGCGTAGTAGAAGTAAAGCATCATAAGTAAAATAAGCAAGCGTCTAGCCTATCAGCAGGTGTGCGGGAGTAAGGTTGCGACAAGGTAAAGGCTCATCAAGCAGTTCTACCATGCAACCTATCATCAGGTGATTTTCATATCCAGAGCACTAGCAACTAGATATTATGCCATGCATAATAGGATCTACGAGGTTGGGTGGGGTGTGGCACCTACGAAGTCGTCACCAAGCTCCTCCTCGTACTCGTAGTCGTCCTCCTCAAGCTGCTCCTCCTCTGCAACGAGACATAATAGCCGCGTTAGCGGCTCCTATAGAGTCAACACAAAGAAGCAATAAAATTCAATAACTCCAAATGCACTCATACACAAGTCTATGACGTAGAGCTCATTTTTATGAAAATTTGGACACTTGGTTCATATTTTTCGGAGTTCGTATGAAGAAGTTATGAATTTTCGAAGTTTATTCTATTTTCTGAAAAAGAAAAAGGACAGATTAACCTGGTGTTGACACGTGGCGGCTCCTGATTGGGCCACGTGGCGTGAGGGAACAGTGCAGCCAGGGCCGTGCTGACGTCAGCATGACGTCAGCACTGACGCGGGTCTGGGGCTAGATGATGTCATGCTGACGTCAGCACTGACGGGGACCCAGTCAGTGGCTGACAGGTGGGGCCCACGGATCTGGTCACTGACAGGTGGGGCCAGGTCAACGGTCAACGTCGACCGGGCCTCGACCGGGCCTCGGCGGGCCTGGCTAGCGCTGGATCTGGACCGGGTTGGGCCGGCCCGGCCCGGACACGTGTCGTCTCCTAAGCTTGGCCACGTGGCGGGTTGGGCTTCCATCGGGCCGAGTCCACGATGCTCTGGCTCACGGACCCGGTTCACGGTGCGCCGGAGACTGGGTGGCCAGATGGCACTGCGCGGTTGGCTGGCTGGGTCCACGTGGTGGACCTGGTCCACATGGGCACGGGAAACCCTTTCCCTTTCCTTCGTCTCCCGTGCGTGCGGCCGGTGCGGTCGAGCTCGCCGGTGGCGTGCGGGCGGGCAGCGGCTGCGAGCGGGGTCGGCCAGGCTGTGGCATGGCTAAGCGGGCACGAAGGCTAGACTGGCGTAGCGGCAGGGTTCATGCACTCCCACGGGGCTTGGCCTTGCCGGCGCACGAGCTTCGGCGGCGGCCGGCGGTGAGGTCGCGGTGGCAGGGCACTACGGCGCGCGGGACGCGGCTTGGGCTATCGCATTAGATTCGCAGAACCGAACGAGCGGGGTTGGGTGCTCCAATTTGGGGGAATCGGCCCTCAGGCCGATGACGGACAGCAATGGCGCGGCGGCGGCGTCCGGCGACGGCGAGGCCAAATTCGCCTGTGAAGCCGGGCGTTGATCTCCATCTTCCTTCTTTTCCTTCGATTGGAGAAGCTAGGATCTCCATGAGCTAACTTCCGAGGCTAATCGAGGCACGGCGGGGGCGTGCGCGGCTCGGCGGCCACGGCGAACGCTCCGGCGGCCAGAGCCCGGGGTCCGAAGGCAGCAAAGCGGCGTGCCCTCGCTGTAGTCCCCGCTGGCTCCCTAAACCTTGCCAAAACTACGTCCTAGACTAGCGCGGACACTCTGGTCAAGCTGATGAGGGGAGAGGCGAGCCGGGTGCGTGGGAAAACGACGACGCTCTGGGCGGCGGCCATGGTAGGCCAGGGCGAGAGCGGGGAAGCTCACCTGCGCGGGGCTGTCCCGGCGGCTCGCGGCTGAGGTCGAAGCGACGGCCTGGTGGGGGAGTAGCAGTGCCGCAGCGTCGGAGGGGTAAGTCGGGGCCGAGCGGGTCCGTCGGGCTTCTCCGGCGCACGAACGCGGACGGCGGAGGTGGCGCTCTGCTCTGGTCCGGCTCCTCCCCGCCTTCTTCACCCCTCCCTCTCCGACTCCTTCAACGTCGACGGGTGGGTGCAGGATGGTCAGCAAGGCGGCTGGGCATGGAGGAAACCCTAGCGTGCCGGGCTTCTCCTTAAATAGGCACGGCGGCCGGCCATGGACGGCGGGGGCAGAAGATGCCCATCGGGCGGCTGTGCGCGGCCACGATTAGGGTTAGGGTTCGGCTGAGGCGTGATGCAACCAGGCGGGCGAGATGGACGGCTCAGCGCACGGCCGGACGCGGGCGAACGGCGGAGGCGCGCGGTGGACAGAAATGGTGCGGCGGACGCGACGCGCGGTCGGTCGAAAATGGGAAGGGAAGGAGCTGACAGGTGGGGCCCGTGTGTCAGCGAGAGAAACGGGTCGGCGCGGCGCGGGCGACGGCAGCGGCTTGCTGGGCCGCCTTGCTGGGCCGGCGGTCGGCGAGCGGGCGAGCGCGCGCGCGAGCGGGCAACGGGCCGCCTCGCTGGGCCGCTATCAGGCCGGGCGGTTGGCGCATGGCGGGGCGCGGCAGCACGCGGCGGTCGCGCGGCGAAGCAGGGCCGAGGCGGCAGGCCGGCACGAGCGAGCGGGCGGGCGGCAGCGCAGCAGGCCGGCCTGGGCTGGGCTGCAAGCTGCTCCGGGCTGGTTTTCTTTTTCCTTTTTCTTTCTATTTCCTAATTCCTTTTCTATTTCTATTTCTTGCAAAGCAACTAATTTAGCCACAATCCTAGGTTATTGAGGTTAGTGACCATGATGTATACACCATGGTGGGTCCACTAGGGTCTCTAGGTCATGATGGATCCATTTCCGGAGTTAGCGGGCATATATATACATGCAATAAAATGTTATTCGATTTTATTAACATCGCATAAAATCCAATAAGAGGCGAATCAAGCGTTGGTTATTTAAATGCAATGCTCGGGCTATCGTCAGGTGTTATTTGTGCAACTATCTGGCGGTTTTCTACATGTCACTCGCCACACATTGGTATATTTTTTAAAAAAATTTTAAAAGTCCGTATTTTTTGATGACCGGATTTGTAGGTTGTTACACTGCTGCCCTTCGATTCACCAACCGCGGACTTGTGCCAATGATCGCCGCGTCAAGGTCGTCGGACCCGGCCACAGTGAGGATGGGACGTCTACCTGCCTGCTCTGCCCAGCACCGTCGCGTATGGCGCTGCGCAGGCCGTGGTCCCGACCGGTTAGGCGCACGTTTGTCCGTAGCTACCGTCGTCGCTGTTCCTCAGCTGAGCCGGCCAAGGGTCAAGTCTTGCCCCGCACTCACGGCGTCTGAATGGCTCGTTGCCGCATCCGTGACCTTGACTTCGCCCTGACTCTGCTCGTCCTTGCCACACTTAGCCTCTGCAACACCATGTGTGTCCCTGCAGTGTATGCACGCTCTTTATTAGCACCAGCAGCCGAGCAATGGTAAGCTGTAGTAGACCATTTCTTCTTCCTCTCCAACTCAGCCCGTCACCACAGCGTTCGCGCTCTGCATCCCGGCAGTCTCCGCGCCGCCACCACACGATCACGACCACCGCACACTAGCGCGACCACGCTCTGGTTGCCTCCGCTCACCTGCAGTCCAACGATGCTCAGCCGCCATGGCCGCGTCGAGCTCGAGTTTTTGCGCCGGCCATCTCGCCGCCGTGGATGACATGTCGGGGGTAAGGTCCGAAAGGTTGGTGGCAGGTTCGAGTTATCGTATCTTCGAACTCGCCTTGACTACCTCTATCCGGTGCTCGCGCTATTTTGGCCAGGGACCCCGTCGACGGCGTGCTGACGCGACGGTGTCCACGGCGGAGCGACGCCGACCTCACCGCGTGCACGTGGCCCGCACCGCCCTGCTTCCCTCGGCCCCAACCGTCACCTCGACTAGACTCGTGGTAAGAACCTGATGCTAAACGCTCGTTCGTTAGCCGGTTAGGTACCCCAGCTCGCTGGAACGCTTACGCGGCCGCCGCGAGCACTGAGTCCGCGTGCTCCTCTGTTTCGTGCGTGAGGTTTAGACGAAAGGAGTACGTGTCTACTAGCTTTCTGCGTTTTCTGCAAAAGTGACCAAATGAGCTAGATCTTGTAAATTCGATATAAAATTGTTTGGACATCCAAAAGTTGTGAAACCAGTTTTGTTAGGTTCATAAAATCATGATCTATCTGTTAGTATATTTGGTTCATGTAATTTAAAATGTTTCCAGAGTTGCTCTAATTATTTTAAAGTGCTTAATATCATTAAGAGAGTTTCTGTAAGAAAACGGTGATAGTGTTGGCTCTAAAAACTTCACGGTCAACTAATAATATTATTAGCTGTTCTCTGTAATTTTTGTAGCTCAAGGATACTCGGTTAGAGTAGCTAATGAACCTAAGTCTAAATATGTATTAAATCGATAAAACAAATAAAGCAACACATTGGGTTTTGTATAACTAAAATATTTGCCGGGAAATAACATCTTGTTCAGGAATGCGCAGCTAGTACGATAGCCTTAGATCTTGCTCGTTAGCTTGAGAGGCGAAGTCGTAAGCGTTGCGATTGTTCTTGATTATTTACGTTGCATCCACAAATATCATATTAGGATCAATGATGGATCTTGGAAGTCATCTGGAGCAACTGAAAAGATGGTGTCTTGATGATCGTCTCACGCTGATGGAATGCTAATTTTGGTTATTTCTTACCCAGGCAAGCCCCGGTGCATAACCCCTATTATTCTACACTCTATTTATGCTTGTGCATTAAGTTTTAAGGAGTTGAATGAAATCCACATGCATATATATCCTAATCCCATGAGTCTTACTAGTATGCCAGGATCGTGTGGCTTGCTATACTTTAGGATCTCGGTAGAAGTCAAGTGATTGTCTGTCACTCGCGATTGATAGGAAATATTATTATTATTATTATTATTATTATTATTATTATTATTATTATTA
>CM041639.1:12767137-12814510 GCA_023333625.1 Bothriochloa decipiens | reverse complement strand
ATAATCATGTAACAAATCTTGGCCCACAACTAACTCAATCCATCTAACATGAACAACCATTGTTCATATGATCAAACAAATATCACTGCAAGTTCTATCTCAACATGCTAGACATCTATATCATCTTTACTAACTATCCACATCATCTTTCACTAATAATAGTCATGTCATGACATTGACTTCTAACCTGTACTGTAAGCTATCAGTGTCATCTCTATTTTTATTTTATTTCAAATTCTTCGCAATTTCCGTAACAATATGCGGATACTTTATAGTTTATTTCAAAATCTCACACAATCTAGGAGACCAAATAAAGCTAGGCAGACTCCCCCATGGTCTGTCGAATAAATGAATAAAAATGGTCTAATAAAGGAAGAGCATCTCCATGAAGCATCTTAAAATGTAAGACAATGTACACAAATGCAACAAGGTTGAAATGAAAGGGAAGCTAATTACCAACAGTGGTGTGCTTTCTTCAAACACCAGCCTCCATGAGCTTCGATCGCGGGGAAAAGTTGCAGGAGAATGAGCAGTGACAATGCATCACGTTTAAAACAAATGTTCGCACTGCAAATTTATGAGGCTGAGTACAAGCATTTTTTTTTCAAAGTGTATATATATGTATTTGCTATATAGTTAATATTAAAATACAGAAGTATACATATAGAAGCATAGAAGAAGCATAGTGATAGAAAAATTGATACAGGGGAGGACGAGACGAGCCAGCTGATGCCCGGTTGCTATCGCAGTTGGCCGGCTGGAACGACAAAACCGATCTGCGGACGTCGTGCAGGACGAGGTAGTTCCTCTGCATGATGTTGCCGACAACCGACACGCTGGGGGACCTCTGGACGACCCAGCACACGATGCCATCGTAGACTTCCACGACGTAGTTGGTCACCGGCAACGCCATGTCAGCGCCGCCGTCGAAGTGCAGCACCATCGTCGGGACAACGTCGGAGAGCAGCCTGCCGCCATTGCCGGGTTTCTCGAAGCACGCCTCATACCCGTCGTCGCTGCCGGCCTCTACCCGGGTAAGACGGCTCGTCTGCGACAGGAAAGCCGCCTTCGCCGCCGAGTACGCCGGCTCAGCGAGATACGTGAGCGTCGTGCCGGAGTCGAACACGACGCCGTCGGGGCCACCAACGCCGCCCGTCGTTTCCGATCCGATGGATATGCTACGCAGGTTCACGGCGTAGAAGGTGGTGGACGCGAGGAGGCCCGTGGACTGTGTCTAGTTGGCTAGTGAGCCGAACAGGGGTACTGTGTCTGTGTCGTTATTATTGTCCAAGAGGTGGCTCGCCGAGGACTGCTGCTTGTCGACAACCCGGGAGCGGGCGGCGAGGAATGACAGCCGACGGCGAGACTCTCGAGCGGCCTGCGTGAAGTTGATGGCGCCGGTGGTGGTATCAGTGCGGCGGAACATGCTGCCGCGAAAGCCTCGGAGGCTTTCGGCATGGGCGGCCGCCGGAAGTGCGGGAACGACGAGGTAGAAGATGATCGTGAACCCAAGGGTAGTAACTACGTGATGAGCAGTGACGACCTTGTTTTGGATTTCAGCACAAGACGTCCCGCCGCCTGTGCTTATTTATTGATGTTTAGTTTGCGTGGTGAGTGCCCGTGGGAGCATATAGATGGATATATAGCAACTAGCTAGCACGTCCAACGCATTGTGACATCCTGAAAATACTTGGAAATTTCTCTTCAAGAGCCGCTCGGCCCTCTTGTTGCACTGCATTGTTTCAACCGACCTTGGACGTCGCTGCAATGGATTGGATGAGCCTCGGGTTTATCGTTTGCCTACGCTACACAGCGGCAGCTGCATCCTCATTCGTCCGATCCCCAGTGTCGTATGCCTACTACATGAGCACTAGAATAAGCTAAGGTTATCCTCGACAATTCTTAGCATTTGTACACGATCGCATAACAGCGATCGACAGCGACTTCGTCAATCTTGAGATGAAGTGGCCAAAGAGCACGGGAGCTTGGTGAATGATTTTTTTTATTTTTAACCTTTTTTAAAGTATTTACAAAAATAACCGCAAATTTTTTTTAAACTAGCCGTTTTGGCGGCGTCACCGTTCGTGGCGCCGCATTTGCACACTGCGACGCCATACATAGTGGCGCCACAAGAGGTTGACGTGGTGGCCTGGAGCCGTGCCCTGGCCCACCCTGTGGCGCCACCATGCATAGTGCCACAGTGTGGCGCCACAGGGCTGAATCAGGCCCAGCCCGACCCGGCCAACCTCTCCTCCCTCCTCATTCGTTCAATTTCCCCAGCCCGAACCGAGCCACCGCCGCCGCCGTAGTCACCGCCGGTCGTCCCCGCACCGTCATTCCCCGCCGCACTGACGACCGCCCGCCACCTCTACGCCCCCGGCCGCCGTCCCCCTCTGCGCCGTCGGCCGCCCGCCCCCATCTGCGCCGCCGACCGCTCACCCCCTCCACCTGCCGCCTATCTTCTCCACCGTGGCGCCGCCCCCTCCATAGCTGCCACTTCGTTTCGGGCAGTCGGGCAAGGGAAGTAGGAGGGGGCGGGGCACTGTGCAGTGGAAGGGGAGGACCCTAGGAGCATTCCACCGCCGATGGCCATTGCCGCTGGCGGCCATCTCCTGAGCAGTCAAGGTAATTGTTTAAGGAAAAAAATTTGTTAATAATTTTTTTTCTAAATTATATTTAGTAACCTAGTTTAGAACTAGTTGATGAATTGTTCTTACAGTTAGTTATTATTTTTTAAAATATAGTGTATCTAGTTAGTGTAGTTCATTAGTGATTGTAGGTAGTTAGTGATTGTAGTTAGAAAATATATTAATATTAGTTGGGACATTAGGTACGACCATTTGATGGTTTTTTGCTGTAATGGCTTTGTAGATGGATTGTTGTGTCCGGATTTTATACGGAGGAATGTTAGGAAAGAAGATGGTATGTTTGAGGGCATGGATGAAGAAATGGAATGGTTTAATGAACCTCCTAGTTTTGACGACCTTTTGGTTCGTTTGGAAGCCAAGTTTGACGGTGAATTCACACTCAAGGGGAGGATTGATAGTGGGAAGACTAGGGCACACTATGTCGTGTTGCCCTTGTGCAACCGTACTGACTGGTCACATTACAATAGATTGCTCCAAGGATCCAATATGTCAATGCCTGAGGTTGTGGTGGATAATGGATACAGGACGGGGAGTGAACAGGACTTGCCGTATAATGACGGTGGTAGATACAATGAAGAACAAGTTGGGTTACAAGGCGAAGGAACTCAAGGTGATGGTCATCGACACAGGAGCACTTTCATTCAACTCCAATTGGTCGTATTAGCAATGATGACTTTGATGTGAGGGAGTTTGCATGGGAAGAGGAGGAGGAGAGGGAGGACATGATGGCTAATGGGATTAGCACTGATTCAGATGACTCAGATCATGAGAATGGTGTTACAAATGCAACGACAGCACCGGTGGGTCCGATGCCAGCACCAGTTCCAGTTGAGGTACTTCATGCCATGCCGATGCAAGGCAGGCTAGTCCATGATTTGCCTGAGGAAGATAACCCTTATGATTCATGGGGTAGGATTAGCATGGCAAGGCCGTATGTTACACCGCCACCTTACATATCGATAGAACTTATGCAGATGAGGGGGAGGAACCCACCGATGAGTGACATTCCTAACTACAGAGATATCAGCATGACACATTTGACAGTTTGTGACATCGGGCTGCACATGTGCTCGCCCTCATTGTATAACCATACAGACGGTGATATCCTTAGGAAGGGTATGGTATTCAGTACAATGGCAGAGATGAAGCTATTCCTTCAGGACTACGCTGTGTACGACCATAGACCCTACTACGTCACTCATTCGGACCAGAAGGAGAGGTACCAAGTTACATGTGTCATCTGGACTTGCGATTGGAGGTTTCATGCAAGGAAGCAAAAGAGTGATGGCAAGAGGAAAGTAACCAGAGTGGTCCAACCCCACACATGCATGACCAATGAGGCGAAGGATGTGAATCCGCAGCTCACTGCGCGCTACCTCGCCCGCTGTATATTGGGTCTGGTTGATAAAGACAACAACGTTTCAGTGCCTTTGTTACGGCAACATATATTCGATTTGATGAAGTATGAAGTAACATATGGAAAGGCTTGGCATGCTAAGCAAATTGCCCTTGCCATTCGTTGGGGTAGCTGGGAGGAAGCATACAACAGGGTTCCTCAAATATTATGTGCAATGGGGCACTACAACCCTGGCATGAAATGGATTATAGACACTGGAGGGCTATATCTACAGAGCGTTCAGCGGCATGTCCTGTGGCGTGTGTTCTGGTTTTTCGCGCAGACCCAACATGCATTCCAGTATTGTCGGCCAGTGATTTTTGTTGATGGCACTTTCCTTACAGGAAAGTACAGGGGAACTTTGAAGATGGCTGCAGCTGTTGACCCAGAGAAGCAGATAATGCCCATTGCTATGCTTTGGCAGAGGGGGAGAACAATGAATCCTGGTCATGGTTCATGTGGTTGCTCCGTACGTGGAGTACGACCAGAAGCATCGGGCACACTTTTTGAGCGACAAGAAAGAAAATCTTACAGCTTTGCGGCTGTGCACGCACAACAGACAGCTCGAGTGGAGCGAGCACTACGCATCATTCTTATGGAGTGACGGCTTCCTAGAGCTTGTTCGCGTTGTGAACATAGGTCTTCCACCCCCTAAACCCTGCACTGCTTAGTGTAGCTGTCGATAGGTGACTTGTTGTTTCCTTCCATTCCCGTTGTAAACTTGTTGTTTCAGTTGATGACTTTCGTTCTACTACCATTGTTCAACAATGCAGATGGAGGCTAGAGAAGCACACGTTTCACCTACCTAACCTCGGAGGATGTGAAGGCTATCTTTAGCCTTCCATTGGGGGACATCTAGTGATCGGGCACGTAGACAATGAGAACTGGAGGGAGACTGTGTTTTAGTTTTGTGGCCTCATGCCTGATCAAAAGTGAGCAATTGGCCCTACCTCTTTTAATACTTGTTTTAGTTTTGCAACTCTTTTTCATCTCATCATTGCTTATGTATTTCAGGAGGACTTCTGGTGTCACATCGAACTGGATCTGTGAGAACTTCAACAAATTGCCCAAACACCCTACGGAGGCTGAGAAGGACTTGCACGCTAGAGTTTGGTTGTGGCACTTACTTGGTTCTTTCCTTTTCCCTGACAGGTCGGGCAACACGATCAGTTGGATGTTTGTTGAGATACTTAGCCAGCCATGGGAGAACATTGTGTCATACAACTAGGGCAGCGCTGTTCTGGCATGGATGTACAGGCAGTTGTGCGACGCTTCCTGCTGCACCGCAGATAACGCGAATTTCGGGGGTTGTGCCCACCTATTGCAGATTTGGTGTTGGGAAAGATGGCCCAGTAGGCGGCCATCTCACCCTCTACTTGACCTTGATGACCCTAACAGCTATCGTTTGCCTGTAAGTACAATTGTTCTTTCATTGTTTAAATGACTTATATAAGATGTAGGAACAATATACAAATTGATGTCTTTTGTAATGCAGGAGTGGGATGGAAGAGATACAAGGCCGACTGGTTTGTTCCTCTGGAGCAATGTAGAGCAAGTGACAGGCAGGCCAGATCAGAAGTACAGGGAGTACTCGGACGCCTTAGAGATCCTGTCACAATTCCAGGTAACCGTGTTTAAATGGTCACTAAGTCAGATTTTTAAGTGAGAATCTTACTCAATCATGAAACTTTTAGGTGATTTGGCGCCCTTGGGATGATCCAGATCTAGAGGGGTACCTTAGTGAAACCTGTTGGGAGGAGTCCGACGAGTACCGCTGCGATGTACCCCTAATTTTCTATCACTGTTGGTATAAATTAAGTGCAACTAAAATATGAAGGGTTCTGCAAGCGTACAGAATATACCATTGTAGCATTTTATCGGGAGTATTCTAGGTATTGTTATTTATATTTTACCACAGGGAAAACATGGGTCAAAGAATCCGATAAATCACTATTATGTATCTACTAACTTAGTAAACCAATTAGACTATAGCAGGGGTAAATGATAAATGATATAAATATATACGATAGGATTATGCAATATAACACATAGGGATAGGTCACTAAAGATATGCAACTAGTAAACTTGAGAGGTCATGGGTGAGGTAGATTCCTATGATATTCTACATGGTAAAGGTATATCCAACTATATCAAGACTTACCATACTCTTGTGCACTTCGCGACGCCACTAGACAAGAGAGAGTACCATAAAATATACCTCTACTGACGTGACTACGGTCCTACAATTTAAGAACCTGCTCGATTTGATATGGACGGGGTTGTCACCTCCCGTAACTACCATATTACCAAGGAACAGGGTGCACTCACAGGCAGAGCATCGTGTAAGCACCACGCTTACACGCGGCTCGGCAACTTAGCCCAACCGGTTAAGAAAAGACTAAGCGCTCTATGAACTAGCACACAAAAGCATTGATAACCTCAACTATCAAGATACAAAGTAAGCATAGCCATGTAAATAAGAGAATAAGTATGAGTCTTACAGAATGTTGAAGTGAAGATACATGGCTTTACCAAGCCTCCAAGACTAGATTCGGAACCTCGAGCAAGAGCCCATCTCGACCCTCTCTCCCTAGCAACTAGTTGGCTACATTGGAGAGTCTAGACCTAATCCTCTAGGGTTGAGAGAGAGATTATCCTTTCAAAGGACACCTCTCAGTCTGAATAATGAATTTGGGTTTCTCCCAGGGCCAGGGGCCTTGCTTATATAGCCCCCTAGGATGCACCGCGGCCTCGGATCAAACCGACCTTAATCAACAACTTAGATTGGACCTCAAAGGCGGTGGGAGTAGGATCCGTGAGGCGGAGCCTGATTGGTCCAGGTTAGCGGGCTCCTGCCCACGTGGCTTGGGCAGCCGCTCGGCTTCCGAGCCCATTCGGGCTCCCCTTTGGTCGAGAGCCTTCTCGAACCTTCTAGATTACAGAAAAGTGTCTGGACCCAATTATCTCTATGTAAACCTGACATGTGGGCCATTCTTGGTTCTTTTCAGCTGACACCCTGCAGAAAATAGACATTCACCAAAACTCATGGAATTCTATTAGTATAACTCCTATATCTAAATGGTATTTATATTTAGGTCCTTTTTCATGTTTAGTTGACGGTTAAAAATTGACGCTCACTACCATCAACAAACTCCCGCAAGCTTAACCTTTGCTCGTCTCTAAGCAAAGATAAACTCAGTGATGGATCAGGAGTTGCTATAATACTTTCACACCTTAAAAGTACACATGCGTTCAAACAAGAACTCTCCTCCGGATTAGAGTCAACCATCCTGACTTTCAAACTTACCCATATTACCTTCAACCATGGGGCTTATGGCCTTCACTTGGGTCTTGAGCAATTGAAAAACAGAACGATCAAGTCAAGCACTATGTCTCGAGTTCTTCAATCAACCTTCATTCTGGAGTTTTTGTAAGTTTTAAAAATAAAACTCAAAGATTCCTTTGTATGACTCTCTCAGGTCTCTCACATGTGGTATTTGTGGATCCTCACCAAGGAAACAATGGTGTTTTACCTTCTTCTCTCAGGATATGTGATATTTTTGGAATAAGGCAGAGTAACATTATGCCTCATCTCTCTCACACTATAACTAATAAAATTATGTGGAGTTCATAGGTGGGAAAGAAATAGCTCATACATACTTGTAATACATATGTTGTCTAATCCAACCATGGATCCAGAGGAACTCGTCATACAATCAAATCAAGATGTGCATGTGTGGTTGTCAATGAATGGTGAACAGACTATGATAGAGAATATTTGTGGAAGGTAGAAGGGGTGAAGGCTTAATTCAATGCTCCTTAATAAAGGATAACTTCTCTCAAACTAGAACATTAAAGGACTTGAAAAAATTGGGGCTTTGCTTTCTCTTTTCTATCTTTCTTTCTTCTTCTTTTCTTTCTTCTTTCCTTCTCTCTTTCTCTTTTTTTCATTATATTTTTTTCACTTTTTTTAATAGCCCAATATCTGATATACTGAAAGTTCTTGAGAGGAAAGATGATAACAACTTAGAGCATTTATTTTGAAACTTGGGTAGCAGACAAGGAAAACCTATGCGGAAATACTTTTTGGTATTTACTCCCAATGTAGGAGCAGAATATTTTTTTCGGTGGATCTAAATGGGTGAATATGGTGATGCGTATTTCCAGGTAGAAGTAGCAATGGGTGCATAGTATGTGTGATCTTGATTTTAACCGTATGAAAAGCTCCTAAGGGTCGACACAGCTAGACCAAACTCAATGCACACAAGCAGTAAATAAATGTAAAAATTCTCTTATTCTAGCAAGCATACATATATGGTTGTGGTAGGAATGTAAGCTCTCGTCATACAGGAACTCATCATGTGGCGTTTTTATGTTTTCCAAAAGATAAATCTCCAGAACTCTAGTGTCACTAGGAACAAGATAAACAGCAGCTTAGACCTTTTCATATCATATCCATCAATTACCTAGACTCAGATCAAGCATTCGTAACCCACAAGTTTCAAGTTCAGAGAAAATCTTAGGACAAAACAATTTTATCCAAAACTCAAAAGAGTTCGAGGCTGAAAACTAGATACTTGAAAGGAATTACGGCAGAGCAACTATTCATCATTTTCATGCAAAGGAATTATCCTCGGAATTTATTTTATTAACAAGCAGCACTTTGCATACTATAACCCTTTATTTCAAAATTAAAGATCACAAGACATATAGCTATAAAAAAGAAATCTTTATTTGGTTTTATGGTTATGCATCTTTTTATTATTTTTGAATAGGGCAAACTCAAAACTAGTAATTGTAGAGAGAAAGAAATACTTAGCTAGATACACGGGGGATGCCCTCCCCTGAACTGGTTGCTGACGTAATCGTTCACTCTTTAAGTGTAGCAAACATGCAGTAAGGTTGTACTTCCTCTTGTGGGGTGTCTATGATGGTGACTGTTGGGACAACACTCTAACAGTGGACAGTTAATCCACTTGCTGGTTAGCTCTTCTTGATCCTTGAAATCCTGTGGAACTCAGATAGACAACAAAACTTATGGAACTGATTAAGCATTAGTGGTCAACCACATAAGTCATAGTTGCCTAGAGCTTCATGTATGATTCAAAGTAGATTTTCAATAGGATCTCTTTCTTAATATTTTTAGGTTTTTTATGCTTTATATGATACAAGAGAAATGCAACAAGATGAATGCATATTTATTTTTATGCCATCACGGTGAATATCTCTGCGGGTTGCTATACACCACATAATTATTCACATGGGGCTTAGCATAGTTAACGTCAATTTTTAGGATGCAATGGCGATAACATTTTTATTTTCTTTTCTAATGCAGATGTAACAAAGTAAATGTGTAACCTGAGTTGATTATGCCAATGTGGGAAAGTAATATGCTAACATAATAACTTATGCAATGCTGGAAAGGGAAATATGGATAACTACCAAGTTTACCTCCCTAGTGAGGGTTCGATGATTTGAGTCCTTCTTCCTCCTTTCTTTCATTATGTCCTAACCTTTTGCTCTACTCTCATTATTTCTTTTCTGCAGAGGATTAGTGGACAACGCATACCCGAAGGAATGTACAAACAATAACAAGGGTATAGTTGTCACATAGCCAAAGGTCACTTTCATGATGTATAAAGTTGGTTTGAACATTTTAATTAGCAAAGACCATTTACTCACCATTACTTCTTCTCTTAAGGCTTGATTTTATTTCATTTTATGTTTGATTTGCATTTATGGAGTAAGAATTATTCAAACTTGTATAGAGAAAGTAAGAGTGAGTAGAGGGATTGCAAACCAGCGTGACGGAGTGACGAGGGCATCAGAGGAGGAAGGGCATTGTTGAATCATCTTAAGAGGGATCATCAACCTTCCTCCCCCAAGCTTGAACTTTTCTACCACTTAACGCTGTTGGAGAGGGCTCTTGAGTTTAAGTCCCTTGAGCAAAGACCTATCCTTGCATTCTGCTCTTGTTCGAACCATCTGATCCAGGAGGTGAGCATGTGGAGAGTTGCACGCTCTACTTCATCAACCTTTCTTGATTTTCTTGAGTCTTGATTGATGAGTTAATGTTCATTGGAGACGCATACTTGAGTTCCTCCTTGATGGTCTTTGTCTTCTAGTGGCATGGCAATGAGTTGTTCTATTAAATGATACGCCGTCTGTCTTAATGGTCAAGGGAGGAACTTCATCAAGAATTAAATGAAAGCTTCATCTCCAATGACACAAGAACATCATCTTGCAGTCATGGTTGTTCATGATCCTTTAGATCTGAGTTGACAATCCACCATTGTTGTTGATGTGCAAGATGGTGTCTCCAAGGACAATGAGAGTAAGTCTCTGATTGGCTAATATGCAGTGAGTTTCACTTTGCTTCTCATTGGCATCCTAGCTTGAGTTTTGGCAAGACTCAATGCTATGATGTCTTCACTTTCTTCATGGCTAGTCACATTGTTCATCCACTTTGTTTGGGTGAGTGCTCCTAATGTAGATTTCTGTAGGGCACTCATCTCCTTCTTATTCCATTACTAAAGTGGTGTCTTGGCAGGTTCATGCCAAGCCATGAACAGACATAGCTTATATTTATTTTCCTATAAAATGTTATTGGCCACATACCCGAAGGATTGCAATAATTTTGAAAGATGATGGGTTGTCCACATTTTATATGAATTTCATCTATGCTAAAGAAGGGATAGTTTTTAGGAATATTTTAGCATGGATTATGTTTATCATGTTTTGTAATTTTTTTATGGCACTCTAACATGGTTCAAGGCAAAGGTAACTTGAAGATAAAGACAATTTGAGTGATATTTCATACTTACAGTTCTTCCATCAATGATGAATTAGCTGTCTTTTGTAAGAAGTTGTTGGAGTTCATTATATGCCTTGCTTCATCTCTGATGTGAGATCTTCTCTTGACTTACCCAAATTGGATTTGAGAGTTTTCTGCAGGGGTTAGTCCAACAAAATAACCAATGTCTACACTAGCAATTTTTAGTTCAATAACCAAACTAGACTCCATGTCTAATTTAATTAAGGAAGGCATTTTAACCTAAGCACCACGCTTAATTTAAAAGCCTTTGGAAGTACCCAATTGTAGCACTTCCAAACCAAAGCATACTATAGCAAACAAAGGTAGCATGACAGCACTACAGAGATTTACTTAATTAGAGACGAAGGAGCATGATCATGGTGAGGATTTTTTATTTTTTTTTAGATGCAGGTGATATGAATGCATGCAAGGAACTAAACATGCAATGGATGAGAAAATATAATGAGCTAAATTGAGCACATGAGAAGTTGAAAGTAAACATGCCCTGAGATGCAAGGAAACATAAACTAAGTGAAGTGGATGCATGGATTATTCTAAGCAAACATGCAACGAGATGCAAGAATTTAAAAGATAACTACTCATAAATTTTAAAGTCCATGAGCACGACTATCTCACCTTCTTGATCATACTTACCATGACTCACATGATGGTTGTGTGCAGTGCAGCTTCAGTGTTCGTCACTTGAGATTTGAGTTGAACTGTTGTGACGTCGACCTTTTCTCCAATATAAACAGAGTTAGAAATATGCATGTATACACATACCTGTGAGATGGTAGGGTTCCAATGTTAATGAATGTTGAATGTTGCGGCACCCTGGGTTCGTCAAGGTCTCTTCTTTTTCCTGTGGAATCTTGTCGGAAGGTCGAAATAACTTCTTTGCTCCTGTCTATTCCACAACTCAACAGAACAAGGGGTAATCATACTAAAGCTAGTGATACACTAAATTAGCAGATGTCAAGTTCATTATCGAAATCTTTACGCCAAATGCTTCAATGGCAACGGCGCCAAAAATGCTTGTTGGTATAAATTAAGTGCAACTAAAATATGAAGGCTTCTGCAAGCGCACAGAATATACCATTGTAGCATTTTATCGGGAGTATTCTAGGTATTGTTATTTATATTTTACCACAGGGAAAACATGGGTCAAAGAATCCGATAAATCACTATTATGTATCTACTAACTTAGTAAACCAATTAGACTATAGCAGGGGTAAATGATAAATGATATAAATATATACGATAGGATTATGCAATATAACACATAGGGATAGGTCACTAAAGATATGCAACTAGTAAACTTGAGAGGTCATGGGTGAGGTAGATTCCTATGATATTCTACATGGTAAAGGTATATCCAACTATATCAAGACTTACCGTACTCTTGTGCACTTCGGGACGCCACTAGACAGGAGAGAGTACCATAAAAGATACCTCTACTAACGTGACTATGGTCCTACAATTTAAGAACCTGCTCGATTCGATATGGATGGGGTTGTCACCTCTCGTAACTACCATATTACCAGGGAACAGGGTGCACTCACAGGCAGAGCATTGTGTAAGCACCACACTTACATGAGGCTCAGCAACTTAGCCCAACCGGTTAAGAAATTACTAAGCGCTCTATGAACTAGCACACAAAAGCATTGATAACTTCAAATAGCAAGATAGAAAGTAAGCATAGCCATGTAAATAAGAGAATAAGTATGAGTCTTACAGAATGTTGAAGTGAAGATACATGGCTTTACCAAGCCTCCAAGACTAGATTCGAAACCTCAAGCAAGAGCCCATCTCGACCCTCTCTCCCTAGCAACTAGTTGGCTACATTGGAGAGTCTATACCTAATCCTCTAGGGTTGAGAGAGAGATTATCCTTTCAAGGGACACCTCTTAATCTGAATAATGAATTCAAGTTTCTCCCAGGGCCAGGGCCTTGCTTATATAGCCCCCTAGGATGCACCGCGGCCCTCGGATCAAACCGACCTTAATCAACAATTTAGATTGGACCTCAAAGGCAGTGGGAGCAGGATCCGCGAGGCGGAGCCTGATTGGTCTAGGTCAGCGGGCTCCCGCCCACGTGGCTTGGGTGGCCGCCTGGCTTTTGAGCCCATTCGGGCTCCCCTTTGGTCGAGAGCCTTCTCGAACCTTGCAGATTACAGAAAAGTGCCTGGACCCCGATTATCTCTATGTAAACCTGACATGTGGGCCATTCTTGGTTCTTTTCAGCTGACACCCTGCAAAAACAGACATTCACCAAAACTAGTGAAATTCCATTAGTATAACCCCTATATCTAGATTGTATTTATATTTAGGTCCTTTTTCATGTTTAGTTGACGGTTAAAAATTGGTGTTAACTACCGTCAACAATCACGTGGTTGAAATGCACTACCCAGTGAGGGTTCACAGGCAGTTTGGACCAGGAATAGGAAGCACGATGCCACTACTTTACTCCACCTACCCCGAATTGCATGGGTGAGTTTTTATTTAATAGGTTGTCATATGTTGTGTTTGTTCAATGAAACTAATTATGACTTTGTTGCAGCGTTGACCGCAAGAAGAGGTACACAGAGAAGAACTGGACCGAGATGCATGCAGAGTGGATCCAATGGTGGGAGAACAGGCAGAAGGTAGCGCTCGATAGTGGTCTTAACTATGACCAGCAACAGTACAACGAGTACTTGCAGTGGCTTCAGAGGTCCTCTAGGGTACATATCCAGGGTCCATACACTGAACGTGGAATTGACGACCATTCTAGGTATGACATCATTGAGGATGAGTACAACGCAGCCACTAGGGAGGAGACACAGCCACAGACAGCACCTGTTGTTGCATATGTGGTACGAAACTTGAATGCACCGCAAGCATTTCTCATTTACTACAATCACATTAATTGTTCCAACCTTTTCTTTAAGCTAGGCCACAGAATTGACAAAGATGTCAAATGAAGCGGTGGTACAGCTTCGCAAATCAAGAGGCGGGGACATAGGCCCACTTTAGTCTTTTATGGAGGTACGCATGAAGCTTCAACCACAACAAAAGCTTACTTTGTGGTTCATGTAAACTAACTTTTCTATGACGATTGTGAATGCAGAGGGTTCGCAGGGGCTGCAAGAAGCTAGCTCAAAGGTTGTCCTGCATGGACACTTCGTGGGAGCCGAACGGGTTTGAAGAACCAACTGGTGAGACCTCCACCATGCATACACCACCTTCCCCCTCCGGAGTCAGGACAGCCGCTACTCATGATTCAAACATGGAGTACATGGAGGAAGATGAGGACTATGCCTTGGGATATGGCATTCATCGCCATAACGACAAGAGGGACAAAGAATTTGACTGGCCGTGGGAGGAGGTGGGACCGTCTCAGCTAGGGGGTGCCCCTCCTCTTACACAGGGAGATGATCAGGTATGAAGAAGCCACAATTGCTTAATACGTAAAACTACAGATGGTGCCTTTTCTAGAATGTAACCAAAATGAGGACTATGTGAGCATTGCAGGGAACAAGCAGTACCCAGCAGGAAGACCAGCCATGGATGACCCACCGCCACGACTGCTTTGACGTTGGATACACTCCCAACATCTTGGGCACCTATCTGAAGAGAGTGAGGAGGCGGAGGGAACTTACACTCCTAGGACGTAGTGTTCAGGGCGCCGATAGTTGGATTGTAGAATTTGTAATGGCACCTACTAGTTGGATTGTTGAACCGCTAATGTCATGTACTCATGGATTGTTGAACTTATAATGACTAGTCATGGATTGTTGAACATGTTGTTGAACTAGTTGGATTGTTGAACTGCTAATGTCAAAACTTAGTGTTTGTTGAACATGTCTATCTAGTCCTATCGAGGCATAGCTTTGTTATTGGGTACATGTTCTCTGTGACAAATAAACTGGACACAAATAAGTTAGACTGGGCTTGTCTAATGGCGCGACAGGCCTGTGGCGCCACCCCTGGGGGCGCCATAAGGCCAAACTGCTATCAGAATTTTGTCGGGCCTGCAAGATTGTTTGTTACACAATTGTTTCACAAATTCAACTATTTAGGTCGTATACTTCAGCCCCGGTAGGAATCCAATGCATAGCTACAACAATAATGGAATCTAGGCTTTTCAGAGACGTTACAAATAGCCTTTTCAGTGATTGCAATAAACTTAGCCTTTTAAGGTTACCAGTACTCTCCGTCCTTTTCAGTCTGACCTGAAGTAGACTTCGTAGCAAGGGAATCTAGCCTTTGTAGTGGCCTTCGCTATAGCCTTTTCAGTCACATTTACACCACGTTACAATGGCCACAATACCTCTCCACCTATATATATATGTATGCATACATTAAAGCAGGATCATCACACAAATAGCCATGTCTGGAGGTTCGTCTAGTGGTAGAGGGAAGGGGAAGGAAAAGGGAAATCCAAGTCCATGGGAGGTAGATCCCAATGCTTGGGAAGGGGGGTTTGGTCCTGACGTATTTAGTGAATAGAGCGCTTCCCTGTTGAGACTAAGGAAGATTTTAGCAGAGAAAATCCACTCCAAAACTACTCCAGGAAGAGGGAACCTTGGCCAAAATGTAGGCACGGTGAGGACTGCTTTGTGCAGATGTGCACCAAGGGCGATGAAGCAGGACGCTGTTTCTACAGATGCCTGTGAGCTTGGGTAATTTCTATTTCTTAATTTTTTGTTACATATGTTTCTCGCTTCAACAATGTCTAACAAGAACACACTCTTTGTAGAGTTCTGAGTCAAAGGAACCACTAGGTGGGTCGATCCTCGTCCACTTTTTCTGCATCAGGAGTACATCAACTACCTCCATGATCATATCTTTGATCTAGAAAGGGAGGTTAGCAAGGACTTGAAGAACTACGAAGAGGACGACGACAGCTTTGGTGGAGACTCACAGGATGTTCCATGCACTGTTCCATACTGTTGCTGCCCTTGTCACAAGAACAAGGGGCCACCGTCCCCACCGCCTCCACCGCCCCCACCAACCCTAGGTGCATACTGTGGAGAAGGATCGACGCAGTTCAACATGTGGGAGCACTACTAGGTCATGCTAGGTCGTGTGCTTCGCGTTTGTTTAAATTACCTAAGGCATGTTAGGTTTAGTATAGGACATTGCTACCCTCGTTTGGTACATGTTCTCACATGCCAGCTACTTTGCTTCGTGTTTGTTTAAATTACCTAAGGCATGTTACGTTTAGTGCAGGATCTATGTACCCTGCTTTGGTATATGTTTCGACATGCCAGTTCATGTGTTGTGCGTGTAAGTATGTAATGCACTACTCTATTGGTTTTACTTTGCAACAAATCAACTCCATAATATAATCAACATGGTGCATAAAAATAGATAGGAGTTCAAGACTACCAAATAGTTCACATCACAGAGATCATAGGAGTCCAAGACTACCAAATAGATAAGTACATATCATAAGTGCATCTGAAGCATACACGCAGTGCATGGCAACATAATTAAAAAGTCTAAGGCTACACGACATTGCTCATGAATAAACAAGTCCAAGACTACAAGACATTAAACAACAATAGGCTGTATGGCTACTGAGTGCAACGGGGCCACTTTCCCTTCCTCTGTGCGTCGGGATTCTCCTCCAACGCTGCCTTTGCATGGCGCACACGCTCAGGCTTCTTCTCCTTCTCTGCCCTGAACTCAGCATCAAGCCTCCTTTCCTCCTCTTCTGTGCGCTCCTTCTCTAGAGCCTCCTCTCTGAGGCTCCTCTCACGTCTCTCCTTTAGCTCCGCATCAAACTCCTTTAGGTGCTGCAGTATCCCTTTGTCGGTCTCACTAATCTCAGTGTCAATCCACTCCTCAAAATCACATAGCGGTGGAGGAGTCTGCAACAATGACAATAGTTACTAAAAATAATTCATGCAATATGCCCCATAACTAGATAAATTAAAGTACGATAAATCATGACACACATAATTTGCTGCGGCGCATTTTCTCAGTAGGCCGCAATGCAAAATTGCTGCACATCCAATACCTTTGGTGATAGGTCTCATAATCTTTAGATACGTCTACTTTGTAAGGATCTCCACAATAGCACATGGGTACTGGAACACCTTCAGGGAGTGGCAAAAGGGCCCCAAGGATCGGGTTGACGATAGCTACAGTTTAAGCAATTTATTTGTTATAAGTGGACTAAAAAACAACGACTATAACCACCAATTCTAGAATTTTCTATATGTTGCAAAGAAAGATTACAACTTGAGATTACCTTGTGTAACTAGCTTTAGCCTTACCACGCCTCGGCATTCTACCAAATCATACAACAACACTTAGCAACCACACAAATTAGGCAATATCATCTCTAGGGTTACAAAATAAATGAAATGTACACCAAATTCAAGCATAGAAATTGATAAGGGGAATGAGGCTACCTTGCTTGCGAAGATGAATGGATTAAATTCGAGTTTCCAAGGTCAAAGTCGCCGAATGAAGAGTTTGAGTGCGGGGCGGAGAGAATCCGAGAGAGATGAGGAAAGAATGAAAGAAGAGAGAAGAATGAAAAGTGGGCCGGGCTGCCTATACGCCCCTGTGGCGCCGTGATCTGTGGTGCCACAGGGTGGGCAGGGCGCGGCTCCAGGACGCCACGTCAACCTCCTGTGGCACCACTATGCATAGCGTCGCAGTGTGCAGATGCGGCGCCACGGACGGTGGCGTCGCCAAAACGGTTGGTTTTAAAAAAAATCGCGGTCATTTTTTAAAATACTTTAAAAAACGGTTAAAAATATAAAAAATTCAGGTGAACTTGGATGACGTGTCCGGGTGGTACGAAGGGGAAGAGCTACAGGAAGATATATATACCATTCCTTAGTTATCTGCGGTAGAGACTGCTAAATTAATCAAAGAGTATTCAAGAAAAACAGAGTTTCTCATTCTCCACAGAACCAACACAGTGAAGCCTAAAGACACAGGCAAGGGCATAAGGCACTTAAAAGTAATTTCACATTTCAATACATATGCAAAATTAGAAAACTAGTGCCTGGAATCACAATCCGATTGAAAGGTCATCTGGCGCCAGCAAGCGACTTGCCACTAACAGACTAGCTACCTTGATTCTTCTAAAGTTACATGTGTTTCTGGCGTAGCAAGGCTTAGTAACTTTTCATGTACTTTCTTCGCGTTGCTTACAGTGACTGACTGATACATCACTCTCAATTTCTTTAGCTTCACTGCCCAACAGAAGAGTCGTTTCATAAAAGTAAGTTCATGATCTGATCCTTTCATGTCACTGATCACTACTTCTCGGAGGCTTTTGAGATTGAGCTCCTCAGTCTTCCAGTTTGTTGGTTCATCACAAATACAGCCTGATGGACAGGCTGAGTGTGACTGTGCCTAGAACAAGAACCAGTTCTACTGTCAGGTATTGCCAAATGCAATTATATGAAAAAAAAAAAAGAGTAAAGCAAAAAAAAAACTATGAATGCCTAGATATATAATTTCTTACTTGCAGGAAGCCAATTTGGCATACACAAAGACAATGATTAAACAAGTAATTTTAAAACTACACAAATCCGAATATACTGTACAATCAATAGCCCATAAAAAAATTATTCAATGGACAATACATACATACATGTCTAGTGGTAGAATAGTACCCTGCCACGGTACAGACCCGGGTTCGTTTCCCGGCTGGTGCATATTTTCTTTCCCCAGACCCCGCAGTGCGGGAGCCTATGGCACTGGGTACAATACATACATGTCATAAAATGGAACCATAATAGTGAGCACACAGCTTCCATGTCGGTGCTGTCAACTAGACTCCATGTCTACGAGGAACAAGGCTACACAAATTGCACCAAAAAGACTAATACACGCCCCAAACTTCTTATTATCTGCAACATCCCATACTGTTAAAACTGAGTATGCTATGCAGCAATTTAATCAACTCCACATTTATTATTTTCAACATGCAGATAGTATGTGAAGAATTTACCATGGAAAGTGTCCCATTCAGATAGAAATATTTACTTTCATTAGGAGACACATAAACATAAATATATGAAAGACAAACATTGAAGCAACTATCGGTGTAAAACCAAAACAGAAAATAAGGCTACAGAAAGATCAGGCTCAAGATGTGGCAATACAGTAATGCAGGGCCGATGTGGCTTTCAGCAACTTGTTTGGAGTATTTAGATTTGACATGAATAAATAATGGTTTACCTCATGCAGCGCCAGCCTCAGTACACCTAAACAAGTACACAGCCTGAGAATATGAAATAAGCTGGCTCCAAAGCTATGTCCTTTGTTGCTTAGGATGAGGGTCAAGCTCTTAATCCAAGGGAGCACTGTAAGGTGTTGCATTGAGTATTGAGAGTTCCCGATCTCCTGTGTATTCACAACAAGCCATGTTAGCTTTGTTAACTTGCTTACTAAAAAAACAGCTTTTCTGGCAAGATACAGACTTTCTAATAATCCAATAAGAAAGCATGTGAACTCACTACGGGATAGAGAAGTTCTGTTTGAAGGCTGCGGATTTCTGGAAACCGTTCCAAGAACAACAGAAAGGCACGATTGGTTCTAGAGTCCTGCCCCCCATATACAAGATAGTAATCTGTACCCAACCGACGAACTTGCCCTAAATTGCCAAGCTTTACAGAGCTTGGATCATACTGGTCATTCCACAAGAGGTACCGCAGCTTAGGGGTTGAAACATTGGCAACC
The DNA here is from genome assembly GCA_023333625.1 of Bothriochloa decipiens. Classification (NCBI taxonomy): domain Eukaryota; kingdom Viridiplantae; phylum Streptophyta; class Magnoliopsida; order Poales; family Poaceae; genus Bothriochloa; species Bothriochloa decipiens. Next base: position 12,794,959 of record CM041639.1, on the reverse strand, counting down.
GGCTGGCCGTTGCCAACAAAGTAGCCACACACTATCAACCTTTGGAGTGCCGGCGCCACAATGGTGAGCTGCTGCAACCTATCCAAATGAAGCAGCTCCGCTCGAAGCAGAGACTCCGAGTGGATGGCGAGATTTTCCAGCCCACGGGCGTGAGTGACGCTGAGTTTCTGCAAGCACGGGAACCGTGGCGAAGAAATGGCATCACCGAGCTCGCAGGGGGCGTGGAACCGGACCCTCCGCACGGAGAGCTCGGTGAGCCGGCTGAAAACGCCAGCGGGCGGCACAGCGAGGCCGAGAAACCCTAGATTCAGCGACACCGAGGTGGCGCGCTCGAAGCAGGGCAGCTCAATGGCACCTCCCTGCGAGGCCGCCGCCTCCTCCTCGCCGACGTCGACGCGATTTGCCCCCGCCGCCCGGTTCTTGAGGACCAGGGTGCCGGAGAGGCGGCGCGCGGCGGCGGGGAGCCAGGCCGCCACGAATCCGGGGGCGGCGTCCTCGGCCTCGACGAGGAGGTGGCTGAGCGCGGCTTCGGTTTCGTGCGGAGGCGATGGTGTGGGGCGACGGCGCAGCGGGGAAGCGGAGCTCCGGGAGCAGCGCCCAGACGCGGCGCCAGCGCCGGGAGAGGACGCTGGTCCGACCGGCGGCAGCGGCGGTGCCGAGGTGGAGGAGGATGAGGACCAGCACCTCGTCGGGGAGTGAGCTCAGATGGTCCTCCCCGGCGGCGGCCGAGGGCTTCGCGCCGCCGCCCTGCTCCATCTCCGGGAGAGGGTTTTGGGTTCTGCCGACTCCAGCTCTGAATGGGCCTCAAACACGTGCTGTGTGGCTCTTGTTTGCACACCTTTTAGGCCCATTTAGAGTATAGGATCTTGCGTTCCAAGAAGACCTCGAAAGATTAATTAATATTAATGATTCTTGAATGGATGATTTGATGGAAAACCGAAGCAAATTTGATATTTTTTTCGAAAACGTGCATTGCACGTTCTTCATCATGAAAACAGGAATATTACACACTCCAAGAAACGATACAGCGAGATTTGATGTTGTTCTTCCAAACTCAAAATCTATTGATTCTTAAAACTTTGAACTGAATGATAGACTTCGAAATTTGATAATCAAAGTTTTGAAACTAAAAAAACTAACTCATGATTTCAAATTTTGATTTTTACATTTAGAATTTTCAATCCTAATTTGCCACAAACAATTTTTTTTAAATTTAAACTTAGATATTCAACGTCTCAAACTTAAAGGTTCATACGTCCATTTTGGAGGAAATTTAATAGAGCAACAATGGTTCCATCATCTTGATGACCTAAGATAGATATTGTTTTTATGCGAATCTGACTTTAAGGTCTAATTTCTTAATTGGTTTGTCAAACCTACGTAATCCTCAAGACTAGAGGGTAGATTATCAATGGCCATTTTACACCCTGATTCGTGTGACCGGAGATTGACAAGGTTTGGATAAGCAAGCCAACGGTCTCAGAATCAGCTAGCCTCCATATCGACCGTCCATATCGTAATCGACGGATGTGAGATCCTCTGACTACCGTTTCTGCATCCACACGAGATATTTCCCGGCGCCGCTGTGGAGTGGAGCTGCCAGCCATGGCCGCCGTCCCGCTCCCGCCGCCGCCTCTCCTCGCCTCCCACGCGGCCGTCCGGGCCGCGGCCTCCGCCGTTTCCCGCTCCCGCCGGGTCATTCTTGCCGGCGGCGACCACCCGCCGCAGGTCGCGGCACTCCGGCGCGGCGACTGGGTCAAGCTCATCTGCGGCGCCAGCTTCGAGGTACCATGCGTCATGCCTGCCCCTTCCACCTTGCTTCTTCACGCATCACTAGATTGAACTCCAGGGACTACCGGCTGTGTACAGTAGGTGAAATGGACAGGACGAGCAGCGAGTGCTTCATCTCCATCTGATGGTGAAACACTGAAACCTGAAAGGCAGACGGGCTGGGGATTACGCGTCTTCAGCTGGTGTTAGCTTAGAAGGAAAAATGAATCAGGTTTAACCTGCACAGTAAAATTCGCGGGTGCAGTTGGTGTCCACGATGCAGCCCACATGAGAGTAGCAGTGGCCACGATGCATATGTACAACGAGTGAAGATGAAGAATTGATGACTGAGTGCACTAGAATCCTCACGTTGTTTACATTTTTACTGTTCATGCAGGATGCTGCTGATGTCAGGAATCTCTCCCTTGTCTACACTCTTGCTGGTGGTATGCATGTTGATTCAATTGGAAAGCCATTCTTTTGGATTGGATACTTTTAGCATTTTTAGGTTGGCATTGTAACAGTACACGTTGCAGCCCACATGTTTTCTTTTATATATCTTCAGTCAGTCAAGAATTGAGATTTTAATTATTTGTAGTTTGAACTTTTGTTTAACAGCCAGAACTGCAGGAAAAAAAAAACTTAAAACACTGACATTAATAGAACACAAGGACTTGGCAATTTGAAAAGCATGGCAAGATAGGACTACAGTACATATTACGCACCAAATGGAATACATGATTAGCTAAACATACGAGTACTGCAACTTTTTGTTATGAAGCTCCTGTTTAATATCTCCCAATGAAGTGATTGGAGAGTCATATACTTAGGAATTGTAACTTGGTGTTATACACTTATAAATTACGGACACTTCTGTGCATGCAGTGGATTGCATTGATTGTGCAGCAGATGCATCTGTAGTGGGTGCAGTGAATGAGGGTATTGATGTAGCGGCATCAATTGTACCAGCAGTTCAAAGGCCATGGGTGATGATTAGTGTTAATGATGACTGCAGAGATCTTCATTTCCGTAAAGCTGGTAAGAATACGCTGCTTCAGAAATTATTTGCTGTACTTGTTTGTTTAACTTCATGCATTATCATTTATGTCACTTCAAAAGTATTGTTTTGTTTTAGTTATTATCATTTGATATTGCTTTTAGTTTACTGCTTTCACTACAAGTATTTGCCAACCTGTTAACTTTGAACTCCGTTGTGTCTGAAAACTTTATTTATTCTCTAGAGTTTGATCCTGAGGATTGCCCACTGGATTGCTCAAAGCCATGTGAGAAAGTTTGCCCGGCTGATGCAATATCACTAGAGTGTTCCATGGTTGGTGGAGAGCACACTCGATCTGATCCATTACGTGGTAAATATGAGGTATCAGTTGCTTTGGTTCTTTTTCTTTGATTCTGCTCCTGTTATCTTCTTCATGAGCTTCAGTTTCCTTATGAGATGAGTCTGTCTTGTGTAGGGTGGTGTAATTACAGAGCGATGCTATGGATGCGGTCGATGCTTGCCAGTTTGCCCGTATGACAGAATAAGTGAGTGCTGTATTTCGTCTTCGTTCTGTTGTCTGTTTGACATCATCTGAATAGTTTACTTGGTGTTAGTAAGACAAGCAATACCTTTGATTGCACATAGCCTTCGCTGGATGCAAATGTAAAGTCACCTTCTGTTAATTCTGATCCCTCCTTCCTTGTGTATCTTATAGAAGCTGCAAGCTTTGCTTGAAACCATTTCAGGAGCCGTGTCCTATATTCGGGACCCTACTATGACTGCTGAATTATTGAAAAGTAACGATGTTGATGCAATAGAGATACATACCACTGGAAAGTATGTCTTGCTTGTCTCAGTTGTTTTGTTGGTTGAGTTAACTTTTGACTTTTGTACATTTCATATTACACTTGATCTGATATATTCTCACCACTGTAGGGGAACTGATATGTTCAATACCCTCTGGGATAGCTTGAGTGGGTCCATCAATAATTTGAAGCTGGTTGCAGTAGGTTCCACAATTGGTTTCATGCTGTATCCACATATTTTTATTGCCAAAAATGTAGCTGTGTCTTTTTATTGAAAAAAATCTCCCATTCCATCGTTAATCTCCTTTTTTTCAGGTTAGTCTTCCTGATATAGGTGAATCAAGTGCTGATCTCATGAATGCAATGTACACCATAATGGAGTCCCATTTTAAAGGGTATAACCTTTGGCAGGTTAGTTCTCAAGAGAATGATTACTCAATTGCTGCTTTCCAATATTGTGTGTATACTTCAGTGTTAGATGCATCCTTGTTCGTGACCTTATAAACAATTTTTTTAAAAAAAAAAATCATGTTAGCTTCAAACTAGATATTTGAAATTGTCTTGATTATGTAGTTTTTAATCTATTAAGTTCGCTGTTACATTTTCTGTAAATGCTAACATCACTTTGTTAATCATCCTAATGTGTTGGGAACCTGGCATGCATATGATTTATGTACTGCTGAATTTTGATCTTGTAGACTTAATGTGCACTTTTTGCTGGGACTTTCTAAAGTGCTTTTCTTTCTGGAACAGTTAGATGGCCGACCTATGAGTGGCGACATTGGTCGAGGTGCAACAAGGGACACAGTTTCTTTTGCCGCTCATGTGGCTTCAATGTCAGAAAGACCTCCTGGTAAATAAATCCAATAATTGAAATGTTTTTGGCCTTATGTGTCTGTGGCTCTCTCATCCTTATAGTTTCTAAGTATTTGCTGTGCCTGTGGTTTTCAAGGCTTCTATCAGTTGGCAGGTGGCACCAACTCATACACTGTTGATTGCTTAAAGAAAGCTGGTCTTTTCCAATCTATTTCTGTTGCTGGTAATTTTTTTGTTATATTCCTTTTCTTTTCAATTTGTAATTCTAGAAAAACTTATACAACCTATCATTATGGAGAGAATGTCTTTCTGAAAGGCTGTTTTACCGAATTCAAATTCAGGGACCGCAGCCTCTGAAATAGCCAGTTCTCACCAAGCTTTAATCGGAGGGATTGCTTATGGCGGCTATGCTCGCAAGGTTTCAACTAGTGTCATGTCTTTAAATCTTCCTTTCCTAGAAGAATGATCTCTGAATCTTCATCAAATAGTCTGGTAGCACGAAAAGTCATTAACTGCGCCAAACTAGTGACTTCACCATTACTTGTTGATGGTGCTGCATCTACTTTCCTATTTATGGATTTTGTTTCTTTACTATTAATTCAGCTGTTACTGGAAACTTGATGCTCAGATGTGCTTGAAAATCATTACATGTATGTGACGTTTTCTCATAATTCTTATCCCTGCATACATTGCAGATCGTTGGACGGGCTTTGCGCAAAGTACCAGAACAGTTTGGTCGTGTGCGCGTCGAGGATCATCCGGATCATCTACTGGAGGCACTACAAGAAGCCATGTCACTAGTAGGACCTGTGAAGGGTTATATGTCCAGTCCTTCCAAGCCTTTGTCATGACACAAGTAGACAGACAATAAGATAGTAGATAGCTACCTTAGTTCCAACCCAGTTTTGGGTCTACACAACCAGCCATCCAGAAAGCGAAGAAAAAGTTCATCATATTCTAATAGCTGTTTTGGGTCTACACAGCCAGCCATCCAGAAGGCGAAGAAAAAGGGCAGCATATTCTGGCTGTGACAGTGGGGTCAATGTGGTGATCATTGGACCGACGAGGAATCTAGTGCTGCCTGTTGGTCGCTCGTTCTAGATGGATCAACTTTCAAGGTCTATATTGAATTGGACCTGGAGTTGCAAACATCTCACGTTTCCCTCTGTCTTTGTTGATGTAGTAGTTGAATTTCCTGTATAGGAAAACGTACATGTGGAACAAGTTGTTTGGTGTCTGCCTTTCCAATTGGCTGACCGGCCATATCGTTATGCAGATAGTCATCTACAGACTGCAGATTAAACTGCAGATGACCTTTGACAAATTTGAGCAGCAATTGTCGTTTTTCAGACGACCTGGTATGTAGCCTCGCGTAATGCCTCTCGCCTTTATGTCTATATAGCCTAATCTAGTTGTGATATCTTTTTTTTTAACATTAGTTATGATATCCTTGAGTATATTACTATGACAAGTTGGTAAGGAAACACGTCTGCATTAGTTTTGACATAAAAAGAGATAAGGCAAGGAGCCAGAAACATCGCAGACAGAGATGGTAGAATCCGAGGCCTTGTTTAGTTCATCAAATTGGGGCTGGAATTTTTGTAACGAAATTTTTATAATATTTTATTTATATTTAGTAAAAATTATCTAAACTTTGACTAATTAGGTTTAAAATATTTGTCTCTTAAAATATAATAAAAATATATAATTAGTTTTTAATTTTATCTATATTTAATACTTCATGCATATCAGAATTTTGATATGACGGAGTTATGCATAGTGAATTTAGTGGCTCAAGCTAGCAAAGTGCTAAATTGCTGGCTGCAGGGGACCGGATCACTGTCACAGCCACATGCACATCCGTGATCCGTGGCAAGTGTCCTTCGTCGTCGTCATCATCATCATCAATCAAATAGGCCCGAGGCCACCGCCTTGCGCAGTCCATACAGCCACCGCCACGAGGTCAAGTAGTCGTCAAGAACCTGTACGAGGAGAAGAAAGAAGCTGTAGGAGAGAGCGATGGCCGGCGGCGAGGGCGAGAGGTGGGTGGGGCTGGCGACGGACTTCTCGGAGGGAGCCGGGCGGCGCTGCGGTGGGCGGCGGCCAACCTGCTGCGCGCCGGCGACACCTGCTGCTGCTGCACGTCATCAAGGAGCCCGACTACGAGCAGAGCGAGGCCATCCTCTGGGAATCCACCGGCTCCCGTACGCACCCCTGTCTCCAATCTCCACCTCCTCCGACTCCTCCTAGTATTCTTGTTCGCAATTGCAATTCCTAGGTGCTGGAGCTACTGCTAGGCAGCCGTTCCTCTCCTTTCTAGCTAACCAGTGTCTTTTTCCCCACAAACACAAGCGCTAGCACGATTTCGCGGCCATTAAAGATCCGCGAAGCCTAGGATTACTTGCTGCTCCATGATCCATGCCGTGCGTACCATGTACGAGGCGATTGATTATACCCATGAATCTGCGTGCGGCGGTTGTGATTCTTGGCCTTCTTGCCTTAACCTGACTCTGCTTGCGGTTGTTGGAGTTACTGTTTCGGCTGAATTTATTGAAATTTCTCGGTTGAAAAAAGGGTGCGGGGCTTCCTCTTGCTCATCATCGCATCCCAAGTCCCCAACAATTTTCAGAGAAAAGAAATATCTTGGCCTACTGGTGTCCTCCATCTCCGGTGTTTGGAGAAAGTAGGGAGCCCATCTAATCCAGATTTGGGATTCGGAGTGATAGTCGTTGATCTGATGCGTGTTGTTGAAGCTGGCATCCTCGCCCATCATATCTTTGCTATTCCTGTCTGGAATAATTTATTTCCTTTATTCGGCTTACCATGCTTTACTAAAGCTGGAACACGACCTACCTTTAGCATAAAGATTTGGGGTTGAGATAGAATGGTACAGGGGAAATTGGTGTGTGTGTGCCTGCAACTAATCATGCCTTAAATTAAATCTGTGTCAACTTCATCATCAGTTTACTCAATTTTCTAACGTCTGGACGCCAGTGGATGCTATTGCTAGTTCAGTACCATTTCCTAGGAAGACTTGCTAACGGTACTGAAAAAAAAGGAAGACTTGCTAACTACCATGTGCTGCCTTGATGCACAGATGCAGTCACTTTGACCATAAGCCTTAGTTCAGCTCATAGGTCAAAGCTGTTTTCCATTTTATTCAGAAAGATGTCACTGCTCAGCTGATTTTTAGCCTGCTAGGCGGTAAATTTGCTGCTAGTAAAGACTGCAAAACACTCATGGCCCGTTCACTTTCGCCTTCTCTGAAGAGTATTAACCTGGCTAGCCTGTGACATCACAATTTCGTTAGAGATGATGATGCTAGAGTTAGGATCGTATTCTTACACAGACGTAGTATATATTCCGGATACATAAAGTGAAACTCAGATATATATTTTTTACTATATTCTGCTTCTTCAAGATTCATTAATCATTTCCAGCAATCTATATGTTTTAGCTTAGTATCTATAGTTTTGATATTTCATATACTCAATGTAGATGTCACTTTCATTGATTTAATATCATCGGTATCATTATGTGATGGCTTGAATGCTCAATGAATGCTCAATAATCTCACTGCACTTTTTTTTTGTTAAATACAATAGCGTTGATTCCCCTCTCGAAATTCTCTGATCCTATTATCGTGAAGAAATATGGAGCAAAGCCTGACATAGAAACCTTGGACATCCTGAACACTACAGCTACCCAGGAGGTGAGCACGCCAAGCCTCTGATCATGTTATCTGCCATTTCCTTCTCAGTGTTGCTTTTCTGAGGTTTTGAGTTTCTTTTGACAAACAGATTATGGTGGTTGTGGAAGTCCTGTGGGGAGATCCGCGTGAGAAGCTCTGTCAAGTTATCCATGACACCCCGTTGAGCTGCTTGGTTATAGGAAGCAGGGGTCTTGGCAAGCTCAAAAGGTTGTACCAAGCTGCTCTCAAACTGTTTTTATGTGCATACTATATATCTTTGCTAATAGCAGTGCTGATCTTCTGATATCTTCATGCAGGGTGCTCTTGGGAAGTGTCAGTGACTATGTCGTGAACAACGCAACCTGCCCTGTCACCGTCGTCAAGTCAGCAAGCACCGAAGGTTGATCTTAAAACTGGAATGCCTGAATGTGTTGTTAGAATAGAATAAAGATGGTTGGCCTGATGGATATGCACTAGTTTCTAGCTATCTGAAACATGTTGAACCAGGCAATTCTATTGTAATAATAGACAAAGTGCCTTATGAAGGACATGATTATGTAATAGGACTGTTTTTCCAGAGTAGATGTACCATGTTTTTGTTGCTGTATGAGTGATGCCATGCTTTGAGGGTCTGAAGAAGTGGATCATATTCTTCTGCTGTGCTATGTGATGTCTATGCTGTACTTGAAAAAAAAATCTATTTTGACTATGAAAATCGAAGGACTATATTTCAGACAAGATAGATGAACATGCTCGGAGGAAGAAGTTTCTCGGCTGTGAGTTAATATGACGACAGATGTAACTGTGGGCGTATGTGCACAAGTCATGAAGCAGTACAGATGCAAATTAAACCACTGACCAGATCAGGGAACAAGGAACATCATGTACCGTGAACTTCCAGACAAGCATAGAAAGGGAACATCCATGGACAACGCTTGTTCATCACAGTACACTGATGCGTTCAAACCAGAGCCAAATGTCACCGGCATCAGCATCTAGAAGACCTACCATGTCTCAGGCGCTACAGAGCAAACTACTGGTAGCAAAGTTTAATTCTACACATCAGATCCACCCATTCATCCACCGTCTAACGAGCAATGTACATCGGAACCCATTCAACCTGTTGAAGCAGTTCACAGCGGCCCGAGGAAGTCACCAGCAATCGTAGCAAGGAGCTGGAACTGGCGGTCAGCCTCCATCCAGCGGAACCCCAGGACCTTGAAGCGCACGGCAGTGTCCTTCTCCAGCTTCGAGTGGTTATTCATGAACATCGGATTCTCCCCACCTATGTATTTGTAGTCGCTCATAGACTTCTCAGCCAGGAAGATGCTCTCCACAGGTCCGGATTTGAGGAACACGCCATGCTTGAGGATCCTGTCAACGTGGCCAACCATGACCTCGCCCTTCATAGGCTTCTGTGTGATGCAGGTAAATGATACTGGGAACAGAACATCTCCAGTTATTGCCTTCAGCTGATTAACGGCAACATAGTAGCCATGCTCTTTGGAAGCCCTCCTGTTTGTGACATCCTCCAGAAGACGCACAATGATAGCCTTGCGGAGCAGGAGACCCTTGCGGTCCAGCTGGCTAGGTGAGATCAACACATTCCATGACATCTCTGCCTCAAGAAAAACCATGGCTGAGTACCTGCCAAGAGATAAAGAAACAAGATATCTACCTTTTAGTGGCTTGATAAAAATCTCAGCTGGAACAAAGGATGTGCTTAATAGATCATTTCAGGTAAAACTGGGGTAAACCATTATTTCGTAGAAGACATACAATTGTGCATGCAGTGTTGTCACACAGTAGAATAGGAATACAAAACAAAACTATGGTGGCAACACTACTAAAATTTGAATGTCAATACATAGTTATGGAGCACGATTCTGTTAAGGGTTGCAGGAAACAGTCAAAGGTTGGAGGATGCTTGCACAGCCACACATGTGCTGCACTGCTGCTGGTTGGGGAGTCATCCCCGATCATCATCACAATCACAAGAATTTAATGCCACAGATAGGGAATGCTTGCTAAGTTTCTATTCTTCACAGCTTTTAGTCTGATACAGTTCTCTTTCCTAGGCTTATATAGAGGACACCTCTTACTAACACCTTATAGAAACTACTGGAATTAAACCAATGATGGAACCTAGCCTTATAGTCTGATACAATTATCCTCTCTAGGCCTATGTAGAGGACTCCTCTCATTAACAGCTTAAAACTCAAATCAAAACAACACTGGAACCTAGCCATTATGGGAGTGTATGGTTCCCAGCCATCAAACGCCAAGCCACAACCAAAGCTGCCACATTGCCGTTTGGTTACAGATTGAAGTTAGGCAGTCCACAGCTTTTGCAGTTCATATTTCCTCCACGGTCATGGCACTCGATTTCACCACCAACAAGTGTGGCGCCGACACATGTGTGTGGGGCAGTTCGGCCAGGAACCAAACAAGACAACAAATATCTACTTACAATTGTTGTTTCTCAGCCCATCCTATTCTGTGTCCCAAAGCAGTTCTCATGAAAAGTAATTCCAAATAAAGTTTCTTTTGATTGGGGTTATAAGAAGGTAAGGTTCATATTTTACACTTTCAGCATTTCAATAAGACTACAAAATTGTTAGCACATAACAAAGTATGCCTATGCACTGACAGCAGGGAAGACTAGGGACAAGAGATGGTTGCCCTGACACCTAAAGGCATCCATCAACCAGCTCTGAGGACGTGCCCACTGAAGCAATACCTGGATTACAAACAATCGGATTCTACTAGGGTAGTTTAATTGAGCTATGCCACTCCCAGTGCAATACATGAGAGGATGAGACATTCCTATACAGCTACAGGCAGCAACCTACAGAAGCAATGAAAGAACAGAACAAATTAATGCAGAAAACGGCATCAATCTGTTATCACTTCTAGTTTCTAAGTGTAGCTGAACATGCAGAATGAAGCAAGACCTGATTTAGAATGATATAAAGCAAAACTATGTAGGTAGGCAATGCTAACTAAAATTTGCTTGGGGATTATAGGAGATATCAAAAATTTCATAGAAGACATAGTTATGTAGCATGGCTTCTGTTATGGACTATAGGAAACATCAAAAGGTTGGAGGATGCTTGCACAACCGCACATGTATTGTTGTTTGGGAACTCATCCTCCATCATCATCACAAGAATTTAATGGCAGAGAAATAGGGAAAAGATAGCTTTTAGTATGATACAATTCTCTTTTCTAGGCTTATATAGAGCAATGTTTTCAAGGTGGTAAGGCGAGGCGTGGTGATTAAGAAAAAAATAAAACAGCAACTCAGAGTAGTAGATGGTGAAGAGAGAAAAAGGAAAAAAGAAAAAAAAAGAAAGGAGTAAGAAGTGGTCTGGCCCAGCCCATCAGGCAGCCTATGTGCCCCTACCCTCACCCACCAAGTGTGTCTTCATCTCTCTGCTCCCAGATCCCAATCCTCTCCAGCGCCATCGCAACTCTCTTGACTTCCGCCTCCAGCCTCTGCCAGTCCGCCCCTCTCTCTTCCGGATGTGGGCGCAGCTGCATGGCTTCCTTAGGGGGAAGAGGGCGCAGCTGCATGGCTCGGCTGCAGGCGGCCGAGCAGCAACTTCCCCCAGCAGCGGGGCTGAATGCGGCGGCGCGGGTGAGCTGTGGATTTCTCTTCCTCTCCCGCTCACTGGGGTCTTCCGCGCGTGTTTCTTCTGTGTGCTCGCTCTCTTTCGTTTTTTCGCATCGATTCTGCCATGTTTTCTCACCGCCCACAGCAAAAGGCTTCCTCGTATGGCGCCCGCCATGAGCGATTTGGATGGCAAAGCGACGGTTTTTGGATGCCTTGGCTGTAAGGCGGACGCTACATGAATTTAAGGCGAGTCGTCTGCCAAGGCGCCGTGCGTGTAGTGCCTTGGCGCTTAAGCGACACCTTGAAAACATTGATATAGAGGATCATCCTCCATCATCATCACAAGAATTTAGGGAAGTGATAGCTTTTAGTCTGATACAGTTCCCCTTTGTAGGCTTATATAGAGGACTTCTCTTAACGCTTCAGAAACTACTTGAATCAAAACAATGCTGGAACCTAGGCTTATAGTCTGATACAATTCTCCTCTCTAGGCTTATGTAGAGGACTCCACTAATTAACAGCTTACAGAAACTACTGGAATAAAAACTACTCTAGAACCTAGCCATCATATAATCTATAAGCAATTGTATCTACTTACAATTGTTTCCTCACAAAAGGATGGCGACATCGATGAAGATGTTAGGCATAGAATTTCAGCCGGTTGGTTGAAATGGCGTCAAGCTTCAGGCGTCCTCTGTGACAAAAAGGTGCCTCAGAAGTTAAAAGGTAAGTTTTATAGGACAGCGATTCGTCCGGCGATGCTATACGGTGCTGAATGTTGGCCTACAAAAAGGCGACATATCCAGCAATTGAGTGTAGCAGAGATGCGTATGTTGCGATGGTGTTGTGGGCACACAAGGAGGGATAGAGTCCGGAACGACGATATTCGGGATAGGGTTGGGGTGGCACCAATTGAGGAGAAATTGATTCAACACTGGTTGAGATGGTTTGGCCATGTCCAACGGAGGCCACCTGAGGCGCCGGTGCGTAGTGGGGTTCTAAAGCGGGTCGATAATGTAAAGAACAGTAGAGGTCGACCTAAACTGACTTGGAACGAGTCAGTTAAGAGAGACCTTAAGGAGTGGAATATCCCTAAGGATTTAGCTATGGATAGGAGCGCTTGGAGACTAGCAATTAACGTGCCTGAACCGTAATCTTTTCTTTCTTGTACCCTCTATGTGTCCTTTGTTTCCTAGTCTCTTTTGGGTTTCATCTCTAGCCTACCCCAACTTGCTTGGGACAAAAGGCTATGTTGTTGTTGTTGTTGTTGTACAATTGTTTCCTCACAGCCCACCCTATACTGTGTCCCAGAGAAGTTCTCACGGAAATGACTTCAAAATAAAGTAAGACATGTACAGTTAGTTTCTTTTGATTGGGGTTATAAGAAGCTAAGGTTCATATTTTACCCTTACAGCATTTCAATAAGACTACAGAACTGTTAGCACATAACAAAGTATGCCGAATGTGGAGGCAGCAGGGAAGAATATGGATAAGAGATGATTGCCCTGACACCTAAACGCCACATCAACCAGCTCTGAGGACGTGCCCACTGCAGCAATACCTGGAGTACAAACAATTGGATACTAATAGGGTAACTATCCTAGTGCAATAGTACATGAAAGGATATGTTCCTACTTCCTAGACAGTTATGGCTTCAACCTACGGAAGCAATGAAACAACCGAACAGTTTAATACAGAAGACAGCATGAATCCGTAATGATTTCTAGTTTCCAATTGTAGCTGCACATGAATAATGAAGCTAGACCTGATTTCACGATTTTCCCTTTTCACTACTACCTGACGAACCCAAAGTAACAATTTCAGATAGACCAATGCAGACTCTAGTGCTAGTCTCAATTACTCACTGACCCTGCCTACATGACGCCAAGTTGCCCACCCAACAACAGATCATCCAGTGTCGCAGAGCAAGGGAGGATCCAGAAAAGGGACACAGTGTACATCCGACATTTTTTTTTTGGCGAAATGTTCGAAGTTAGTAGGCATCAAATAGCCAAATAGTCAGGGTTTGGCGCTCGGTTTAGCATAGCAGGAAGGGAAAGGAAGGGAAAAGAAGGGAATACCTGGTGAGCGCTCGTCGCCGGCGAAGATGCCTACGAATGCCGCGGCACCTGGCGTAGGGCGGCGACGGCGGCGGCGGGCGGCGGCGGTAGTCCACCCAGTCGTCGCAGAGCGAGAGACGGTGAGTGAGACGCGGGTTCGCTATCCACTTGTGGAAGTGTCGCCTGCCGCGTGGGTGCGGGTGCCCGACGGGTGGGGCCGAGGTCTAGAGCCATTTGGGCCGGGCCGAACTAGAAGGAGCCAACGGGGGGAAATGGGGACACGGGCTACAATCGTCCCGGACCAGTGGGAAGCTGGGAAATGCTTTTCCTTTTATTTAAAAGTGTTTCCAAGGTAATTTTCAAGGAAAATCGAACTGCTGTTCAAATTCGTCTGGTCACACAGTCAATCAATGCAGGAGAAATCCAAATCACGGTACATATCACTCCTCCAACTTTCTGTGAACAACTAAAAAGGTGAAAAATGTCATAATAGGATGGCAACCTGCGAGACATCTGAATAAACTTAAATACTAATTGCTAACAAAATATTCTTTTTTGAATCACATTAGAGCATACATGCACACACACCCGTACCTCTATGATAAATTACAAAATACTAAGATGGTTGGTAAATCTCGAGATTAATGAAGACAACGCATTCGCATCTTTATCGACGAACATATAAACATACCGTTGAAAAATAATATTGTTAAATTCTAGAGTAAATTTAAGAAAATACAAGCGCTCGTATCAAGTTGAGGACTTGAATTCGAATAGATATGTTCTACTTCTATCATAAGAAATCCAACCAACTGAGCTACTAGTTTGCAGTGTTACACTATCAATAAAAACTACAAGAATGATTATGGCGATTTTCAACTAGACCTAGTGTTATCCTAAGGTAAAATTGTAAATACTTTGACACTTGTCACTTAATCATTAGTCGGCCTCAACGGAGACTTAAGCATATAAAATGGACATTTAAGCGAGATAAATGGTCGATCAAACGGAAATGTATTATCGTATATAATGTTTAAATGGTGTGTAAACGAGCCATATGACCGTTTAGGCGAACGGTAGCTAGACCATATGTCACGGTCATGGTCACAAAGAACCCTCTAGTATTCGAAACGGAGTGCTGGAAAGAAGGTAGTCCACGGAACTTCTATTACCCATAGAAAATGTGAATGCATATAAGGATAGCTATGATGACATGTCCAACAGAGAAACGCTAAGAGGAAAGTAGGTGAGACTTCTGTCGTGTTCTGTGCTTTCCTCCGGATGCTCGCCCTTTAAAACATGGCTTTGTCCCAAGCCGTCCAAATGTTATGCATGAGACAATTATGGTTAATTCATATCCATGTATATTTGTCAATTTGTGGTTGTAGCAACTTAACATGAACATACCTTAACAATGTTATTTAGGGTTTCATTTTGTTTTTCCTCTTGGTTCGGTGAATGAATAGTAGGGAGGATGTAATTTAGTGCCCGAAAAGCTTTGAACTCTTGAAGATGAGACATCATCCCTTGCCATCATATCCTAAGGCTCAACGAAACATCTCACCTTCATGCCTGCACCATATATAGATATAAGATATATAGGTTCGAACTTTATTTCACTTTATTAGAGAAATCTAGGCCCGGTATCTCGCAGACACGTTAGGCTACTTTTTTTCCTAGAAAGCATGAGGCGGTGACAAAATTTGTTGCATAAGCAACAAAAATGGTGAACACAGCATCAAGCATTCACCGTACAGTACGTCCCTACTGTTACTCTGTGTCTCCAACAAACGGTCGCGTTGAAACGTTGCCACTCGCACTCGGTGGTAAGCATGACCGATTATTTCGTTTAAGCCCTTGAAAACGTAGGATATTATCATGCTCACTGGTTGCTCGCCTTCAGAAATCAGAATGTCTCATCAGAGGACTGGTTTGTGATACACACAGAAATCAAGATGTGCGGCCGTAAGTTGTTATACAACCGTTTCCCTTCTTGTTAAACCCCTTTTCGGTCATCACCACTCTTCACAACATCTTCACATCCATCGGAGCTCAAAGAGCAAAGCTTTGGCGACCTTAAGGCGTGTGCAGCCATGGCTGTCCTCGGCACCGCGGCGGTTCAGGCGCTGATCCCGGTGGCGGCGTTGATCGGCATCGCCTTCGCGTTGCTGCAGTGGTACGTGGTGGCCAGAGTCCCCGTGCCTTCGCACGCCGGCGAGGGCGGCGGCGGCTGCAGTAAGTCGCATGGCCGCAACGTGTGGGGAACCGAGGAAGACGACGACGAGGAGGAGGACGGCATGGACTACCTGCTCGTGGAGACCCGGTGCGCCGAGATCCAGCGCGCCATCTCCATCGGCGCGACGTCGTTCCTCCTCACCGAGTACAAGTACCTCGCCGCGTTCACGGCGGCGTTCGCGGCGGTGATCTTCGTGTTCCTGGGCTCCGCGGAGCGGTTCAGCTCTCACCCGTTGCCGTGCGCGTACGACCCGTCGCGGGAGTGCCGGCCGGCGCTGGCAAACGCGGCGTTCACCGCGGTGGCGTTCCTGCTGGGTGCCGCCACGTCCGTGCTGTCGGGGTACCTGGGCATGCGCGTGGCCACGTTCGCCAACGCGCGCACGGCGCTGGAGGCGCGCCACGGCGTGGGCCGCGCCTTCGCCGCCGCGTTCCGGTCGGGCGCCGCCATGGGGTTCCTCCTCGCCTCCAGCGCGCTCCTCGTGCTCTACGCCGCCGTCAACCTCTTCGGCCTCTACTACGGCGACGACTGGGGCGGCCTGTACGAGTCCATCACGGGCTACGGCCTCGGCGGCTCCTCCGTCGCCTTGTTCGGCCGCGTCGGCGGCGGCATCTACACCAAGGCCGCTGACGTCGGCGCCGACCTCGTCGGGAAAGTCGAGCGCAACATCCCCGAGGACGACCCTCGCAACCCCGCGGTACGCCACTGTCACGCTCTCTGCATGCAACCGTCCTGGTTGCTTTCTTTGCTAGTTTCATCATGCCCTGCACGTATCTCAAAGCAAAATCGATCACCATTGCTTCCATGCACCGACTACTACTCGTGTTTCCTTTTTTTTCTACAATTTTTTCTAATATATATATATATATATAGAGAGAGAGAGAGAGAGAGAGAGAGAGAATAGAGATAGAGATATATATGACGTCAGTTACAGATGAAGGTCGGTGTGTTTGCACATGCTTTTCGTACATGTAGTATGTGTGTGTGATGCCGTGCCGTATGTGTGATAGGTGATCGCCGACAACGTGGGGGACAACGTCGGCGACATCGCCGGGATGGGGTCGGACCTGTTCGGGTCATACGCGGAGTCATCCTGCGCGGCGCTCTTCGTGGCCTCCATCTCCTCCTTCGGGACGGAGCACAACCTGCCGGCGATGATGTACCCGCTGCTCATCAGCGCCGTGGGGCTGCTGGTGTGCGCGGTCACCACCTTGGTCGCCACCGACGTCGCCGAGGTGAAGGTCTCCGACGAGGTCGGGCCGGCGCTCAAGCGGCAGATCCTCATCTCCACCGTGCTCATGACCGCCGGGATCGCCGCTGTCACGTTCCTCGCGCTGCCGCCCAGCTTCACCCTCTTCGACTTCGGCAACGACAAGCATGTCAAGAACTGGTACACGCCTGTGTGTAAAATTTGAAGCTTATAATTATTTGATTTGATTGAGATTTGCTGCTGCTGCTGCTGCTGGAATGAAATCATCAATCATGCTTCAAAAATTGTATGCACAGGCACCTGTTCATCTGCGTGTCGGCCGGTCTGTGGGTGGGGCTGGTGATCGGCTACGTCACCGAGTACTTCACCAGCAACGCGTACGGCCCCGTGCACGCGGTGGCGCGGTCGTGCCGGACGGGCGCGGCGACCAACGTCATCTTCGGCCTCGCCGTCGGGTACAAGTCGGTGATCGTGCCCATCTTCGCCATCGCGGTGGCGATCTACGCCAGCTTCCGGCTCGCGGCCATGTACGGCATCGCGCTGGCGGCGCTGGGGATGCTGAGCACCATCGCCACGGGGCTGGCCATCGACGCGTACGGGCCCATCAGCGACAACGCCGGCGGGATCGCGGAGATGGCCGGGATGCCGGGCCGGGTCCGGGAGCGCACGGACGCGCTCGACGCCGCGGGGAACACCACGGCCGCCATCGGGAAGGGGTTCGCCATCGGCTCCGCCGCGCTGGTGTGTCTGGCGCTGTTCGGCGCCTACGTGAGCCGCGCCGGGATCACGGCGGTGGACGTGCTGAGCCCCCGCGTGTTCGTGGGGCTCCTCGTCGGCGCCATGCTGCCCTACTGGTTCTCGGCCATGACGATGCGGAGCGTCGGCAGCGCCGCGCTGCGGATGGTGGAGGAGGTGAGGAGGCAATTCGAGACCATCCCGGGGCTCGCCGAGGGCCTCGCCGTGCCGGACTACGCCACCTGCGTCAGGATATCCACCGACGCGTCGCTCAAGAAGATGATGGCGCCCGGCGCGCTCGTCATGATCAGCCCGCTCGTCGCCGGCACGCTCTTCGGGGTCGAGACGCTCGCGGGGCTCCTCGCCGGCGCGCTCGTCTCCGGCGTCCAGGTCGCCATCTCCGCCTCCAACAGCGGAGGTGCATGGGACAACGCCAAGAAGTACATCGAGGTTCGTAGAATGAACATCTCTATAATATCCCTTATATATCTCTCAATGAAATGCAGGTTGAGCTGTTATGATGCCGCTGGCATCATTATATCCGTTGACTGACTCTCCTGCATGGATTGCATTGCAGGCCGGCATGTCGGAGGAGGCGAGGTCGCTGGGGCCCAAGGGATCGGAGGCGCACAAGGCGGCGGTGATCGGGGACACCATCGGCGACCCGCTCAAGGACACCTCGGGCCCGTCGCTCAACATCCTCATCAAGCTCATGGCCGTGGAGTCGCTCGTCTTCGCGCCCTTCTTCGCAGCGCACGGTGGCATCATCTTCGACCACCTCTGATCAGATCATCTGATCAATGCTGGCATGCTGCTGCCGTTCCATGGCAAATGCGCCGGTTGTCACGGCGAGTCGGAGCCGCCTCTTGGTGAACTTGCGGTGATCAGTCAGTAATAATAATTGTCGTGTATGTAGCCTGCCGTCTCTTGAAACTTTGCCGTGATCAGTCAGTCAGAATTATCGTCGTGTATGTAGCTTGCAACAATGTTAACAAGTAATGGTGTCGATCGGTGCCTAGTTCCAGTAATGCCAGAGTTTGAGGCTTATTCATGTCTGCCCCTCTTATGTTACCCTCGAATATGCTCGGTATGCTGAGCAGCGAACACTAAAAAAGTGTTGATGCAATGTCACAGGTTAGGCCATCCAAAACCAAAACTACAGTACAAGCATCTTCAGGCCATGCCTGTTTAAACAGGGACATAGTACGAGCACAAAAGGGAGTAGCCGGCCCGATGGCCTCCCAACCCTAGCCGTCGTGGCCCCCCGCCGCCGCCGGCGGTCACTCCGGCATCGGCGCCTCGCCATCCCCCTCCCCCATCCCCTCCCCCTCCCCCTCCTCCTGTCCTCTTCCCGCCCGCCTCCCCTGTGCTCAAGATCGGGCGGCCTTGCCCTCCCCATCGCCGTCGAGGATGGCGCGGCCCCCTCGCCATCCGCGGGGCGTGGATCTGGCGGGCCGCGCCCGTCCTCGCCTCGCCCAGCGCTGGCCACCGCCGGGAGGCCGGGTTGCCGCGCCTCCCACGATGGGCCGCCGCCGTCGGAGCTGGGGGCCGCCAGCGCAGATGCCGCGCCGTCCGCTGCGGCTGGGGCGTCAGAGGGCGGCCATGGGGGCCGTGCCGCGCCTGGTGGGTGCAGTCCGAGCCTGGCTTCTTCGCCAGTGGCCTCCGTGGTCGCGACGCCGCTCCCTCCACCATCCCCCACCTTTCCTCGCGCTGCCGGCGTTCCGCGGGAGGCTGGCGCCGCCGTGTGCTGCGCCGTGGCGCTGCTCCCGGCCCAGCCATCCTCGGCTCTCTAGGCCATGGCTGATCCGAGCTCGTGTGCCGCCGGTGCCGCAATCCAGGATGGGGCTACCGTCCGCGCGCCGGCATCGTCCAAGGCCGCCGCTTCCCTGAGCCTAGAGGTGGGGGACACCTCGGCTCGGGTGGAGGCAGCGGCCCTGGGCTCTTGCGCATCATCACCGGTGGACATGGTCGTCATAGAGGACATCGCGGTGGATGTGGATCCGGACATGGGCAAGGAAGCGGAGGCCAATGACCTCGGCCTCGATGACTTCCTTGTCAACCCGTCTACCCCGGTGCCGTGCTTGTTGTCTTCGGTGCCCCGTTTGGACAAGGCCCTTGCGGCTTCGGCGCGCTGTCCGTCGCACCTGTCGGAGCCCAAGTCGTCCTCGTGCGCCCTTCCGCCCCGAGGTCATCGCCGCTTTCTTCCGCCCCAGCCTCCCCTTCCCCCGGGGATGCCGTCGGGTCTCCTCTGGGGGCCGCCGCTACTGGCCGGCCGCTGGTGGATGTCATCACCGTCGAGGATGCCTCCGATGGTGAAGATCTGACCATAGTCTTCTCGTCCTCCTCCACTAGCAGGCCTAAGCACCTGCGTTGGTGCGACTTCTCCGACAACGATGAGGAGGAGGGCAACCTCCTAGTAATGCGTCGTGCCGCCTCCCCTCTGGTCCCGGATGCTGGCGCTGTCGCCCCCTCTACTGCGGTCGGGGGGAGCCCTCCCGGAGTGGGGCGAGGCGGCAGCGTCGCCATAAGGCGCGCGTACCTGCACAGCGACGACTTGGCCCGCTGCCGGCACCGAGAGTTGTGGCACAGCAGCGCCTCAGCCCATGACCTCCGACGTCTCCGCGCGCCCGTCGAACAAGTGAGCTTCCCCAACACCATGTCTCTCCCATGGCTGCGCCTACTGATGCCGATGGTTTCACTCTTGTGGTGAGCCGCCGGCGAGGGCGCCGCCGTGCCCCGCGTCGCCATCAGCAGCGGCGGCAAGTGCCGAGTGCGCTCGTTGGCCTTTGCTTCAACTGTCGGGCTGGAGGTCACATCGCCGCCCAATGTTCCTCCCCGTCGCGCTGTCTCTTTTGCCTCAGCACGAGGCACTGAGCGCGGAACTGCAATGTCGCCCGTCCCAACGCCTTCCTGCGGGACGCACGCAGGAGCACCATCTTCGCCCTTCTGTGTGGACAGGCCAGGATGCGGCCGGTCACCAGGACTCCGTCCGCGCGGGTGGCGGCTGCGAGGCTCCTCGCACTCCAAATACGCGCACGGCCCCTATCCTCATCGGACAGATCCTCTGTCTGCCTCCTTCGTCTGTTGCGGATGGCGGCCCACAGCACTCAGCCCGCCGTTGACGTCGGCGTCGCAGGGCCAAGCGGCCACGAAGGATTAGCATCACCCACAACAATGCAGCTGCTACCTCCGACCTGGCACTTGTGCTGTGCGAGGTTGAGGGCCCCCCCATCTGGGTCGACCCGATGCTCGACGAGCTCGCAGCTTGCCTCGTCGCGTGCCCGTCCCTACAGGTACCATTGTCACCACCTCGGTTGATTCGTTTATCCTTCACGCTGGACAAGGCAGCAGAGGACGACGCATCAGGGGACTCTCCGCCACCGGCCACCACCGCCGCTGAGGTGCTGGTGCCGGACCCTTCCCCATGCGGGGATTCCGGTCCCGTGAACGATGAGGTGGAGGCTTGCTGCGCTGAGGCTGAGGCCGCCCAGCATCCTGCTTGGGGGCCCCGGCAGCCATGGTGGCCTCCGTCGACGATAGCCTTGGCGACGGCCTCGGTGCGGTGGCCGCTGACCTCCCGGTCCAAGCGCCGAACGACGACGACCTGGACCCGGCTACCTCCGACCCTGTGGTCGAGGCGCAGGTGGGCAGCACCGACGAAGACGTCATCGACAATGCCCACGATGCCTCGCCGCCGCCCCCCGTGGCGCCCACGGAAACATCTATCGTAGCATTCATCGATAGCCTAACGCTGCCCATCGAGACCCCCCTCATCGTGCGACCGCCGAGGCTACGGACCTCCTATGCGGACGATGACAACTGGCGCATGCGATGCAGTTACCGCCTGGCAGCTAAATCCTCCTGCCGCGACCCGCAGCCGGAGAGGCAGGCTCGCCGGGTTATGCTCAGCAAATGGGGCGAACTGTCGGCGAACGAGGTCATCAACTCTTCGGACTTACGATTGCTGTGAGATTTTGCGAGACGTTCTTCGGCGACAATGTACCATCTTCCCGCAAGGAGTCCATGAGGGAGATATTTCCACAGCTCCGGGGTAGTGCGGCGCGCTCCGCGTCACAGTGGAATTAGGCGCTGCAATTGGATCCTTCTGTCTCATAATAGTTTACTTGGTTAGTACAACCAACTCGCTCCACCGTTTCAGCCGGTGATTTATGTAGTGTGTTTTCTTATCGCGCTCTAAGGCAACTCGCCTGCTGTCGGTACCTAAGAAAAGGGTACCCTTAACCCTCAACTAAGGGGATTAACCCCTAACATCAACAAACCAAACCCGGTATCATTAGCCCTCGCTTAGCGCAAAAACACAAATGCCAGGCCATAATGGGCTGGCCCATGAACGGGCCTCGAAGGTCCAAGCAGTTACCTACCCGACGCACCCCGCTCAAGGCAGAGCAGATCACTCGAGGGTGCCACTCGACCTACCCCTCGATGACGGAGATTCGCCTGAGCGAACGGGCAGTCCTCGAGTGCGACGCACCCCTCGAATACCTACCTCTTGTATGAATCCAGGAGAATTTAAGGCGTTCCACCTGCTCCCGCCTAACCTCGTGGCCACAGTGACGGTAACAGTTACAAGTACACCGGTCAATTCTTACTTTTACCTCCCATACCCAGGAATCTGGCGGGTCGTACCACATTGTGACTCCATGCTGTGCACTGTGCCCCGTTCGGCACTCTCTCGAAGCACATTTACCAATATCAGGCGACACCTCGAGGCACGTTTACCATTATCCGTACCGCATTTCCCGGGGCTCGGCCTTATCCATTCGGGCGTCGACCCCCTCGACCACCTCTCGAGCTGGACTTCATCATCGCCGGTCAACACTCCAACAACTCCCGACGCGATGGCTACAAGGATCCACACGACCGTGCTTGGACGTCCGTCTATCACTGACCATCAGCGGCGTCACCTTACGCACGAGAAGGATGGCCACGTCATCTCTGAACACGTCACTATAGGACACGCCATGCCCGATGCACGCCTCTACAGCAACACCGACATGATCGGCATCATCTCCTCGACATCAGCAGCCACGTCTGCCCAAAGATCCATGTACCCCTGTGCCCCTCCTTCGCCTATAAAAGGGGGTGCCAGGCCCTAGTTTAGAAAGGGCAACGAAACTTAGCCAGAAAACATAAGGCATAGACAGCGACCAGAGCCTAAAACGCTTAAGTCCTAGCTCACTCACTCGTACGCTTGTATTCACCCCTATACAAGCACTTCGGTGCAAGATAATACAAACTCTTCCCCTCCCCCCCCTCCGCTGGACGTAGGGCCTTCTTTTGCCCGAACCAGGATAAACTTTGTGTTCTTCTTGCATCACCATCCGGATTAGGGAGCATGCAGCACATAGTTACTTGTTAGTGTTAGGCCCCCAGGGTCATGACACCAATAGTTGGCGCGCCAAGTAGGGGGCTCTATGTGTCACCAACGTTTCCCGCCATTTTTCGGATGGCCGACTCTGTCCCACCACTCCCGTTCGCCATGGTGATCTGGTTCGGGAGCTTGGAGTTCATGTCACTCGGGCACAGCTATGACATGGTCCTCCTCTCGGTCGGAGATCCGAGCGGAGGCAATCGCGAGCCCCTGCATACAGGAAGGGCCGCACGCCGGTCCTGCCATCACGCCCCCACCACCAGGAGGAGGCACGACCGACGTAACCATCATCCTCACGCAGGCGAGATGACACCCGCCACGGCCACCCCGCGGCCGACCAGTGACATAGGGTCCCTGGTTGGGAACCTGACTGACCTGAGTTGGGCTCTGGGGGACATGTCAGTGGAGCACCACGACGACTCAATCTTCAGCTTCGCCACGTGCTCATCAAGGGGGTCAGTGATGGCCTCTCCAACAGACGCGGCCCCGACGCCACCCGACCTACTTCCGCACGGGCTTTTCAAATCCCGACACCCGTTTTCGTTCGGCCTCAACAACGCCGCAAAGACGTACTCCTCCACGGTGAGCATCGACATGAGCGGGTACGAGAACCTCCTACCTCCTTCGCACCGCCATGAACGTGCTGACTTTCACGCCGACCTCCGAGCACCCAGAGTCTTCAGAGACTCCTGGCCCGAGGCACTACACCCTCGGCACGATGCGATGCCAGCTGGAGGAGGAACGGCGGGGGCAGTTCCCCATCTTCTATTCCGGCGACCCCGACTCCGACTCCGACCACTACGACCCCACGCGCGAGTGCTTCCACATCAATGGAGCCGTCACGTCGAGCGCCTACACCATCGACCCTGTGGCCACGGTCACGGCTGCGGCTGCGGCGGAAGGCGCCCTCGTCATGGTAGATCAGGAGGAGCAGTCACTAGCCGCGCCAAGCGACGCGCGGTTGCCTCAGGACACCCATGACGCCCAGCTCGCGCAAGTCCGAGAGATGCGAGCCAAGCTCAACGAAGACATGGAGCGTCTGTGCCAGCTCGAGTGTACCCTCGAGCAGGAGCACGGACACCCGCCCGGCGAAAGGGCTCGAGCCAGAGCCCGAGAAGTCCACCGGCAGATCGTTGGGGAGGGAGCGGTCGAGCGCCCCCTCTTCAACCGTGCCAGTCGAAACGTCGTCGCGGCGACCATGCTCCTCCGTAACATGCCGACCACCTTGAATCCCGAGGCTCATCGCATCCAGCAGGAGGTTTAGGGCCTCCTCGAGGTAGCTGCCGCACAGCAGGCGGAAAGCTCGGCCTCGAGACGTCGAGGGGTGGCCTCAGAGCAGCCCCCTGAACCCTCCCAACACGAGAGGGAGGGCTCAGTCCATCAAGTGAATGCCCCCGGCCCAAGAAGGCGATCCCCGTCCGCGAGCGCATCCACGACAACCACGAACCCAAGGACGCGCGTTATGACATCATCGAGAATCGACGGCGCAAGAGCGGGGACGCTGAAGATCGAGGCTACAGCGCCCATCGAGGGGGACGCTATGACAGCGATGAGGACCGTCGGGCCCCCGAGCTGCCGGGCCCTCGAGTCTTCAGCAGGGCGATCCGCAACACGCCGCTACCAAATCCCTTCCGACCGCCCACGAGTGTCGTCAAGTACAACGGCGAGACCAAGCCCGAACTCTGGTTGGTCGATTTTTTATTGGCCTGCCAACTGGGTGGGGCACGCGACGACCGCGCCATCATCCGCCAACTCCCCCTGTTCCTCTCCGACACCGCTCGAAGGTGGCTCGAGGAGCTCCCCCTGGTCAGATCCATAACTGGGCCGACCTGGTGCGGGTCTTCGAGGGGAACTTCAAGGGAACCTACGTGCGCCCCGGTAACTCCTGGGACCTCCGCAACTGCAAGCAGAGGCCCGGGGAGCTCCTCCGCGGTTTCGCTCAACGCTTTTCCAAGCAACACACCGAGCTCCCCCATATCTCCGACAACGACGTGATCCTGGCGTTCATTGCCGGGACTACCTGCAAGGAGCTGGTTCGAGAGCTGGGGCGTAACCCCTCGAAGACCGCCGACAAGCTGATGGACGTCGTCGCCAGTTACGCCGCTGGAGAGGAGGCTGTTGGCGCCTTCTTCGATGCCACAAGCTAACCCACCATGGGAGGGCCTTTTCATCGTTGCAAAAGTGTTGAAGCCCGAAACCTACAAGCTAGCCAACGGGAAAAGCAAAACCTTCAACAACGCTTGGAACATCGAATAGCTACGTCACTTTTACCCTTAGGGCTTCAAAGCCTTGTACATTCTCTCGTATCATGAATAAGAAGTACTTTCGTTTACAAGTTCAACTTTTTGTTCACATGCATAAGGTAGCCTCGACTCTACCTTAACAGAGTCGAGCCTCCCTCGGGGGCTACAGGGGGAACCCCCGAAGTTCCTAAAAAACTCGCACGTTTTTCGAAACTCGACGTCTACACTTTTACATGGTCGACGAGGCCGCGAGGGCACCCTGAGGCCGAGGAGTCGTCGAGCCGTGAGATCACCCACGCGTCCGCGCTACGGTACCTCCACTCACTCCCTCATGCCAAGGGGCGTAACCACGCGCTAAGAAGACTTAGTAAAAGCACACGATGTCAAAAAATCAATGTCTAACGTTCCTATATGTTTCGATGCGAGTTCTTACATAGTCGACAAGGCCACGAGAGCACCCTGAGGCCGAGGGGCCGTCGAGCCGTGAGATCACCTACGCCTCCGGGCTACAATACCTCCACTCACACCCCACACCGAAGGACGCAACCGTGCGCCAAGAAGACTGTGTAAAAACTCAACTCGAGCAAATAAGGAATGACAGACTCGAACTCAAAAGCATTCGAAATGCATATAAACATCATGTTTTGAGGCCCTTGAGGCCACATCGACATGAGTAAAATACTAACTTATCACATGGGCCTTCATGCCCAGATCTGGCTCACAGGCCTTCGTCATCATCGCGTCTTGTACCTCGGAGAACCCAGCGAGCCTTGTACCTCTCAAGGGTACCATCAGCCCGTCGCTTGTGTGTCCAGATCCACTTGCCGGTGACGACGTTGGAGCCGAGCGGACGGGGCACCAGATCCCATGTTTGGTTGGCTTGGAGAGCCGCGTACTCCTCTTCCATTGCGCAGCGCCAGTGAGGGTCTGACAAGGCGTCGCGAACTGAAGAGTGTACAGGAGAGACCTGCGTGTCGCCGGGCATCGCCGCGAGAGCCCAGGACCGCAGGGTACCCGCCGCATGCCGCGTCACCATAGGGTGACCATGCCACAGGTGTCGGTAAAGTAGCAGCGGGTGGTACACCGGCGGCACGACACGGGCAGCCGGGGGCAGCGGCGGTGGTGTAGGCGTTGCCGGCGGAGAAGAGGCCACCGGCGATGGAGGCGTCGCCGGCGGAGAAGAGGGTCCCACCGGAGGTGTCGGGGTCCACGGCAGAGCCGGCGAGGGCGGTGCCGAAGGAGCCGAGGATGGCTGAGGCCGCGGCAAAACCGGCGCCTGCCGTCGCTGATAGACACGGCCGAAGCGCCCGGGAGGAGGCGGCATAGGTAGCGGAGGCTGAGTCGGTTCCTGCCGCCGCTGGTAGACGTGGCCGAAACGCCCGGGAGGTCCCTGGCCCACGACCGGGACGGCGACGTCAGGAACGACGGAAGGTGGCGAAGCCTCGCGGAGCGGAGGTGGGAGCTCCGGGGCTACCTCCGCTGGGCTGGGGTTGTCCAGGCCCGCCGGTGAGCCAGGAGAAGCCGGCGGAGACGAGACTGGCACACTAGGAGCGCGTGCCGGAGTCGTACCTGCAGGGTACAGAGGAAACGGTGGCTGAACCACCGGGTCAGTGGGAAAAAGAGAGACCACCTCAGGGTCAGGAGAGGTAGGGGAGGTGGGGTTGGTAGCGAAAGGGAACACCGACTCATCAAACACGACATGGCGAGAGATGAGGACACGACGAGAGGAGAGGTCAAAGCAGCGGTATCCCTTATGATCAGGGGAGTACCCAAGAAAGACACAAAGGGTGAAACGGGGCGTGAGCTTGTGGGGAGAAGTGGAGGAGATGTTCGGGTAACACGCGCACCCAAAGACACGAAGGTGATCGTACCGAGGAGGGGTACCGAAGAGAGCGTGGTGAGGAGTAGGGGTAGGGGAAGCAGTGGAGGGCAGGCGGTTGAGAAGATAGGTGGCAGTATGGAGGCTCTCAGCCCAAAAGTGAGCAGGAAGAGAGCCCTGGAAGAGAAGGGTGCGCATGACATCTGTCGTGGTGTGAATCATACGCTTAGCCTTGCCGTTCTGAGCAGAGGTGTAGGGGCAAGACATGCGCAACTGAACGCCACGAGAGAGGAAGAAAGAACAAGAGGTGGCGTTGTCGAACTCACGCCCGTTGTCACACTAGACGGCCTTGATGGTGAGGCCGAACTGAGTGGACACCCAAAGCAGAGAAGTGGAGGAGGGTGGGAAATGCATCAGACTTGAGGCGTAAAGGA
>CM041639.1:12672713-12694851 GCA_023333625.1 Bothriochloa decipiens | reverse complement strand
TATATTAATAAAATCCAACCCTTTCTAAAAAAGCAATGGTACGTACACGGATGAAGAAAAAGGCAAGTCTTTGTCCTTTTTTTTTTGCCTTTTGGTAATTGTGTTGAATGATGATGATGAAAGAGTAGTTTGGAAGATTGAGCAATCTGGTTAATATACATCTAGAAGCATGTACAATTTTATTGCATGCCTTGGAGTTACTAATGTACAAATGATGTAAATTTGGCGGCCAAATTACCACTGAAGGTTCAGATTTTTTTCGGATGGCTTGGCTTGATAGGATTCATACTGTCCAACAACTCGGAAAGAGGAACTGGGATGAAGCACTTCCTCGCAAGTTCGTAAAGTTGAAGAATCTGACGATCACCTTTTATTCCAATTTCCAATTGCCGTTCCACTTGGTGCTGGGTTAGGGACAGCCTCGGGTGGCTGGCCATCCCCACCACAATAGTTTCTTTTCAGAACATCTTAACTAACTCTGAGGGGGGTGGAGGGATAGAGAGTCACTTTGGTGGATTATAGGGGCTCTAGGCTGGTCTTCCTGGAAGACCAGAAATGACTTAGTTTTCTCTAACACGGTTATCAAATCGCCTAAGCAGGTAGCGTACAAAGCGCTAGAACATGCTAGAGAAGAAGGAGGTCGCAAGGAAGGAGGAGAGGCTGATGAAGCTCAAGGAGGGCCTGATGAGATGGTGATCTTCGTCGGATAGTTCTGCTCAATTTCTTTTTGTTTGTTCACCAAGAGGGGTGCTTTTTGCTTATGATCTGGTGTTATGTCCCCTTTTTTTAGCTTTGAGTTGTTCTGAAATAGGTGGTTGTCATTCAGGGTATAGTGGGTGTGTGGAGTAAGAGAGTTTCTTAAGCATGTCTGGTGCGCGAGTTTGTAAGTTGGCAATCCCATGATAACTTTGTTACCTTACGTTTCTGTAGCTTTCAATAGAAGTTGGGCGGTTTGTCTTTGGTCTAAAAATGTGACGTCTTTGAAAAGCTCATTGGTTTGCAGTTAAAAAATTCTTTGGTTTTTATTATTTTTCTCTGTTTTTTTATTTTGTATCATTCAAAATTATTAATAATTGTTTTGACATGATGGATGAATTCTCGAAAACTCAAGACCATTTGTGCGAAAATTTGAATGCTTTGGATTTTCTAAATACATTGCTTTATACAGGGGTAAGCATTATCAAAATGCTAAAGTATATAAGAAATGCTGATTCTTTTTGAATGAAAACAAAAGGTTAAGAAAAATGTATTGATCTCATTTGTAAGCTTTCAATCTATATAAAAAACATGTGGCTCAAACTGTTTTCCACACACACAATCTTCCATACATATAAATCGGTTCAGATGATCTCATTTGTAAAATTTATTCTAAATAACAACATGGTGCCTCAATCTGTTTTCAAAACCCAAGGTACACAATCTTCCATATAAATCGCTTCAGATTGTGAACCTTTCTTTCTGGCGTATCTCCCTCTCCTACGTCCCAACGACAACCACTAGGTAGAATCTATTTGCAGCAACGCCACCCTATTTTTAGAAACGGCTCTATATTGAGTCATCTCTACAAATGGTTTCTAAACGAGCTGCCTCTACAAATTGATTTATAGAGACGACTGTTTTAGCCACCCCTAAGAACGCTGTCTATATTTAGGGGCGGTTCTATATCTAGTAGCCTCTACAAATCGATATATATGAGCGGCTTTATATTGAGACGGCCCTACAAATGGACGATGAATATTAAAAATTAAGTACTAAAATTTAAAATTTTCAAAATGGCCTTAGATGGAGAAATGACCAAAATAAAAGTTGCAGATCTTGTAAAGTTATAGAACTTTATTGTTAACAATATTTTAATGTGAATTAATCAGATGGTTCAAAATGTTGTTTAAATTTAATTTCAAATGGTTGAAAAACACTTATTTCTCTCTTTAATCTACAGCTAAACCTTATAACTGTTTTTTCCCTCGTACTAACCCTAAATATGATGGTTTTTTCCTAATTTATTTTCTAAAATCATGGTCTATCAAGATATTGTGTGGTTACTGCTATTCTTTTGGTCATATTTTCTTGTGTATATATCAAAATTTGAATTTTGAAAAATGACAACTTCAAACAACATTTTGATATATAACTCATCAAGATGTACAATTTTTATTTTGGTCAATTTTTTCATATGACAAAGTGAAAGTAACATTGCTCCACCATTGACCTTAGTGACATCAACGTCACCTTCATCACCAACACTTCAACAAGTTGGGCTCTGCCATCGAACTCGTTGACATCAATGTCACCCTCGCCAACACTTCAGCAAGGGGCCACACCATTGACTTTAATGACATCAAGATCATCATCAGCATCAACTACATCTTCGCTCAATCAAACCTTCTTCCCAGGGCCCAACCATCTTCAGTGATGACTTCAACTTTTCCCCACCATCACCTTCGATTCAAGTGAAGAACCTTCTCCCAAGTTATTCGTCAACAAGGTATGAGATCTTTGCCTGCTCATAAGAACCAGCTATAAGTTGGGCTAGGGGGTGCATTCGAGAAACAATTCAACCTGAAGGATATATCTTACCCAGTGCTCATGAGTAGAAGGAACCAAGCCTCGAAAGCTACGATAACTACTCCGACTATGTCCACCTCGATAAGTGGTCATGATCGATTGTTAGTGATAACTCCGACATATGTTCATGACTGGACAAATGTATATGGCAAAACTATGACTACTTCCACTACAATTACTTCGGCTGTTGACAGATACCGATGGAGAGGTGTTGCAGCAGCTGAGACAACTAGTAGTGGGATCATTGACCTTCACAAACGAAAAGCCACCACCATCATCAAATCATGGCCTCCTACCTTCAGCCCCAAACATTTCCAACATTGAGACACCTACTGAAGCCCTAGAAAAACATTAGAATTGTACCCATGGGCCTTTTATTGTTATTGTAGCAACTAGGTTTTGCTTTACCTACCAAAAAGCTCTAGTATGGCTAAGGGGTTATTATTGGGGGTAACAACGTCTACGCTTACCCCACTCCATGTAAAAATTCTAAGGACCTTCATTTATTTTGTAAGCCATAGGGGTAGGGATCAATATTGTTGTCTCCCACCCACTATAAATAGAGCCGAAGGGGCAAGGAGGAGAGGAGCTCTCTCTCATTCTCCAAACCTAATAGCCCCTCACTTTCTTTTTTCTATGTGGGACTAGTTATATTAACCTTCACTCTAGTATTAATAGATGGGACACATTACAACTCATCTGAGTAAAATATCTCTTTTAGCTAACAGTTGCCAAGCTTCAATTCTTGATTGATCTCTCGACTTCTTAGGTTAGCCATCGATCAAATGTGTGTAATTGAGATCAAGCAATGTTGTCAAACACATGATATTCTTGAGCAATCTCTTAAACACAAGGAATGTAGAAAAATCGATCATACAATGTTGTTTAGGTTTGAAGAATACGCATAGGATAAAACGAGCAGAACACACAGTGTAGAATTAGTAGAACACAAGTAGTATAACTACTAGATAAGAAACACTAGGAGTGGTCATAAAAGATGAAACTATGTAGTTGTCTCAGGAGGTTCCAAGTAATGACAGAAGGTTCACAAAGGATAGCAGAACACAGAGTAGAATTAACAGAACACAAGTAGTACAACTACTAGATAAACAAAGTGTTTCTAAAAATGTTGTAATTATATATAATTTATACCTTATATTTATGGTTTCAAAAATATTATGATAGTGCTCATCTTATTTATGTTTCTTTTGTTTTCTACAAAATATTGTAATAATATAACAATGTTTATATGTTCTAAACAATATCGTTGGAGCTAGACACGAAGGCTAGGCTAGGATCGCAACGCGGCAGCGGCACGGTGACCGCGGCGAGCCACTAGTAGATGGAAATGCTCACAACAAACTTACACTAGAAAAGTGGAGATTATGGTAATGCCAACATCGCGGCCCCTTCGGTCTTTATTGATTCTATTTGTACACAAATGCACGCTACAACCTTGGGCTTGCAACAGCCAAGCCGCCCTATGCTATGCCGCACAATGTGCACTGTGCTATTTCACTACGGCACGCACTGCGTGCGCCGTGCACTCCATGGCGAGGACTGACTGAACTCGACCGGGCCGTGTCATGACCAAGCACGCCATCGATCACGCCTTGCCCCTAACCTGATTGATGCATGACTCAATACTAAAACAAAAATTACATGATGCTAGTGCAACAATTTAGCTAACAAATCACCCACTAAAAATGATGCACATCGACGACGCCTAGAGCACTCTTGAGTTCCATGAACTTCACTCAACCCAGCGACTTGGTGAAGAGGGCAGCTCAACTCTGGGAGCGACTCGCTTGGCATAAGCTACACACCCAAACATGCATAGGTGTTTCACAGTTGGCCTCCTCGTAAACCACGCTTCAAATGGTGTCTTACCATCCAGGCTCTTCGTTGTTGACCGATTCAACAAGTACACGACCACTCTGGCAGCTTCTCCCTAGAATTGTGCTGGAACATGCATGCTCTTCAACAAACATCTAGCCATCTTCACGACGGTCTGATTCCATCATTCAACTACTTTGTTGTGTTATGCGAATACAGTGTGGTGGTGTTGTGCTTGATGCCATGCTCAATGTAGAAAGCCAGCATCGGTGTTGAGTACCCAAGCTCCAGCATCATAGGATGATGAACACCTATTATTGGTTGAGGAACACACCCTCTTGCATCGTGGTTGTAGTCCGCACTAGGTTGCAAACTTTTTTCCAAAATCGTGCATTGCACGTTCTTCATTAAGAGAAGTGGGAATAAAATAAACTACCCGGTAGGCTTAACATCGAGTTGCCATAAGTTACACGGGTTAAACACTAACAATGATCACCGGCTTCAACGGTGCAACTTAGAGCGGTGTACTAAGGAATTAAACTACTATGCGACTAATTCGACGAGGATACAAATCATTCGTCGAGCAAAGCTTTGTCCTCCTGCAACCCCCTAATGTGATGGGCATGCAAGGGGAGCATTGCATTCATCATTTCCCTCTTCGAATCTGGGGCCATCTTGGTGAATAACGCCTAGAACTCGGTGTCAACAGTGGAGCTCGGCGTGTCCAAATTGACATGGCCAGGCCGCCACTTGTTGAGCAGAACTCGCTTTGCCTGACCAGGTTGCAAACTTGCACCACAAGCAGTGCTCCACTCTCAGTGTCAGTTGCTGCGTGATGAGCAACCTCCTGCTACTCCTCCTTCAGAGCCTTCTTGCATTCCTTTCCATCGTGGAGTGCCCATGGAGGTGATCTTAACACCAGAGTCGTGGGCATCACCGCCACCGCCAAGCACTCTAGCCTTCTCTCCTCTTCACGTAGTACCCACCGCCACCACCCTTCCCTCTAGAAGATGATGTTTGGGTTGGCACCATTCGAGCCTTATTCCTAGAAGGTTGGAAGCCCATTCCTCCTCTGTCAAGAGGAGTTTGCCAGTCTTCTCTGTGACTTGAACCATGGATGGCTCGAAGTGCTCTTCTGCTGTGTGCAGTCGGCCGACTAGCTCCTCGATGGCTCGATGGAGAGCTTCTTGAGATGACAAAACATCTCAATTGTTACGGCCACCTGGTTGTAGCATGGCGGCATGACCCTGAGATATTCTTGAGGACGCGTGTATCATTCATGCTCTACTCGCCCATACAATGAAGATCGGTGGCCAGCCTGGAGATGCAGACGGCGAAGTCATTGATCGTCTCATCCATCTTTGTTGGTGTTTCGACCCCGGGGGTCTAGCATCAATGAGTGAATATGTACTGCATGCTCCCTAATCCGGATGGTGATGCAAGAAGAACACACGAGGTTTATCTTGGTTCGGGCAATAGAAGGCCCTACGTCCAGCGGGAGGGGGGAGTTTGTATTATCTTACACCGAAGTGCTTGTACAGGGGTAAATACAAGCGAGTGAGTAGGTCTTGGCTAGGACTTAAGCGCTACGAGCTTTGGTTGCTCTCTATGCTTCGTGTTTTTTTGGTTGAGTTTCATTGCCTTGTCTAGACTAGGGCCTCGCGCCCCCTTTTATAGGCGAAGGAGGGGCACAGGGGTACATGGATCTTAGGCCGGACGTGGTTGCTGACGTCGAGGCGATGATGCCGATCATGTCGGTGCTGCTGTAGAGGTGTGCGCCGAGCATGGTGTGTCCTGTAGCGACGTGTTCAGAATTGACGCAGCCATCCTTCTCGTGCGTAAGGTGACGTAGCTGATGGTCGGTGATAGACGGATGTCCAAGCGCGGTCGTGTGGATCCCTATAGCTGTCGCGTCAGGAGTTGTTGGAGTGTTGACCGGCGATGACGAAGTCCAACTTGAGAGGTGGTCGAGGGGGATCGAGGCCCGAATGGATAAGGCCCAGCCCCAAGAAATGCAATACGGTTACTGGTAGATGTGCCTTGAGAAGTCACCTAGTATTGGTAAATGTGCCTCGAGGGAGTGCCGAACGGGGCACAGTGCACGGCATGGAGTTACAGTGTGGTACGACTCACCAGATTCTCGGGTATGGGAGGTAAAAGTAAGATTTGACCGGTGTACCCGTAACTGTTACCATCACTGTGGCCATGAGGTTAGGCGGAAGCAGGTAGAACGCATTAAATGCTCCTGGATTCGTACAGGAGGTAGGTATTCGAGGGGTGCGTCGAACTCGAGGGCTGCCCGTTCGCTCGGGCGAATCGCCGTCACCGAGGGGTAGGTCGAGTGGCACCCTCGAGTGATTTGCTTTGCCTCAAGCGGGGTACGTCGGATAGGTAGCCGCCCAGACCACCGAGGCCTGTTTGTGGGCTAGCCCAGTATGACCTGGCATTTGCGTTTTCGCACTAGTCGAGGGATGATGATACCGGGTTTGGCTTGTTGATGTCAGGGTTTAATCCCCTTAGTCGAGGGTTAAGGGTACCCATTTCTTAGGTACCCGACAGTAGCCCCCGAGCCCATGCACAAGTGCTGGCACTCAGGCTGGGGATTAAGGGCCGAGAGTGAGGTGCGGTTTTTAACTTTTCGTGGGGGGCGTGCGAGCGTCCCCCGTGGGGGTAGCCCCCGAGGCCTCAGAGGAGTAAGGAGACTCCTTCAAGGGCTTTATTTGTCTTATTGTTGAGAGGTGCTTGTCCAGTTAGGCATAGTGTGTGTTCCTAAAGGGTTAGGATAAAATAAACTAGAGTTGTAGCGCCTAGTCGAAGGGTGGCTCGAGTCATCGAGCCGCTGGCTGCGTTTGACCCTCTTTCGTCGAGGGGTGCCAGGCGTAGTCGAGCCCCCAAGCCTCATGCGGCTAGGGCATTGCTAGCCTTAGGCATCCATCTCATGAGTCCTTTCGATTGGATGTGAGGTGAGAAGCATCGTACTACCCTCGATTGGGCGAGTCTCGGCGTTCTCTATGAGCTGATAATGGGAGGATCCAAGTGAGAGCTCGTGTCCCATTTGATGGGGTCGACTAGTGGCCCAGAAGCGTTCTCATTGATGTAAATGAGTAGATATATGGATACCGGTTCCATTCGATAGGACTTGGCGGCTCGATGCCTCCCTCCGTGGGGATTCCATGGTAATCCTCTCGTTTTGTCTTGGATACACCCGAGGAGATCTCGAGGGTTCATCCTTGAGCTGAGCTTTGTGTGGCTCCCCTGGGCATCCTTGACTCGGGTGCTCGAGGGCGACTGTCGAACCCTGACCGAGGGTCAGCCTTCGCTCCTTCGAGGCTTGTCGTAGGGCCGGGTCCCATTTTCCTTCTTGTGGAAGACTCTGTCGGCGGATAATGTAGCGCTCCCACCCGTTGGGTGCACCTTTTGAGGTGTGCCCGTGTGGCAGAACCTCCTAAATCATATGGCCCACACGCATGATTATTGTCTAAACAGACTCCAAATAACCATGATTGTGTTCCATACGACTTAAAAAGTCTGTCGGGTAAATCCCGAATCATCCACGATTCTCCGAGCAGGATCAATCATTGTAGAGAGACATTGCAGTATTGCAACAGTTTCATATAAATAAAATACCACGGAGTAAAACAGTGAAAGACTTACAATAACATACATTTACAAATTCTGAGTTTCAAATATCTACAAAGATAGGTTTAAATTATACAAACCGTAATATTAGTGGAGTAGCAGTAGATTACAATATTACGAAAGCTCTGCCCAGGAGCTCAACATCTTTATTCGTCGTCGCTTTCCTCGACGACTGTCATGCAACAGGATGCATAACACTCCTGCCCATGAAGCTCACCTGCAACAGGGGTTCAACAAACCCTGAGTACAACAGTACTCAACAAGACTGACCCGACGAAAAAGAAGGGTAGAGACTTAAGAGATGCAGGCTAGAGGGACAAGGTAAGGTCTGTAGGAGACAAGAAGTTTTTGTAGAGAAGCTTTACAGAAAGAACAGGTTGCTTGGACTACCTCCAATTACCAATCAACTTCATTATTGATCCTTAAATTTTTGTTTAGGTTGTTACTACGATGATGATCAGTGATCGAGTCTTCTTCTCCGAGAAGCAACGGCGATTCGAATCCATTTTCATACCCAGCTGGGACCTAGGTGACTGAGCATACCGGAGACTTTAACTCCGAAGCACCCCAGGTGCACCGATATACCGGGATAACAACCTCAGCCGTATATCACCACATGATACACGTGAGCTCTGCGGCCCAGCGTACCGAGATACATAGGAACTTAAACCCCACAGTAAAACACACTATGACACAGATGGGATTCTCTGGCCCCACGCTAGGTCACTCCATGGCATACACGGCTACAACCATCCGTATACCACTTCATGCATGTGGATTTTCTAATTTCTCGATTATCGACAGATCACCATCGGACGGGACCTAGGGCATCAACAGACGAGAACACTACAGAGGGACTCCATTCCCAGTGCAAGTTCGCCGTCCGGACTCGATTTATTACTAATATCAAGATTCCAACAATAAAGCCAATCTTATCTTTTTCATTCTTTTTCCTTTGAACAATTAAAGAAATAAGCGGGGCTAAGCATTACTACTCATCTTCCAAGTGGGTAACAAGGATTAAGGAAATAAGACAGGTAATGCAATTTGTGGGTTTTCACTCAACTCCTATTACTTAATGCACATATTATAGCTGAAGCGGTAAAACTTTTTATAAATAGAATAGGGTTGAATGCATCCGGGGCTTGCCTTGATGTTCGGGGTAGATGGTCTCGAACTCTGGATCAACTCCCGATTCTTGAATCTGCTCGTCCTTCGAATCTGAATGATACGTTAACTCTCCGTTAACGAAAACTACTCGATAATTAATATGCTTTACATGATGGAATAGTAAACATGATGCTCGATGGATGCATGATCAGATTAAAGGATCGAGTATAACTTTTCCGTACGATAAGGTTACAAGCTAACAAAACTTCGCTTATATAACTGATTAGGGTTAATTACGTCATTTTCATAATTAATTAAACACATAAAATAACGTTAATTAAGCCCTAATGACATGATTAAGATAAGCACAACAATTAATTAAAGTGCCAAAGGTCATTAGGGTTAATGACCTAAGGTCATCAATCAATCCCAAAGTCAAACAACTCCTATAATGATTAAGTTAACTAAAAGGGGTTATTTAATTATTTTAAAAGCATTAAATAAAGGCATAAAAATTAAAGTTGTCAAATTAAGCCCAAAATTTTATTTTAGAAAGCTCTTAGTCTAATTAGATGGCAAAACAAATTTTAGAATTAAAAGCCAATTATTTTAATTATTAAAAATCATTGAAGGTCCATTTTTTAATTAAAAGGGCTAATTTTAACATATGCAAAAAGTACTCAATTTTGGCATTTCACATTTTTCCTAGGTAGATGGCATCATAAGGAACATTCACAAAAATTTTTAGAATTTTTGGAGCTATATATGATTTACTATGAATTTTCAAAGAAAATAGCATTTAAATCATTTTCTAAAAATGGAAAAAGGAAAATCGGCACAGTAACCCCGCGCTGACCGACGGCCGCGCGGCGGTTGACCGTCGATTCCTTGCCGTCGGTGAGGTTTCCGGTGACATGGTCTGGTCCATCAGACTCAGCACAACACGGGGAGTCCAACGAGCTAGCTAACGACGCTCGAGGGCCCGCAGGCTAAGGCATGCCGGGCTAACTCACGGACGGGCTATGACGGCTCGAAGCCAAGGCTTGCTCGAGGACTATCGAGCGGATAGGTACTGTACACTCGAGGGTACAATTCGGGCATCCTCTCGAAGACGGAACTTCGCTCGGGCGAATGGACCAGCTTCGAAGACGAAACTTCCCCCAGCGAACGAGCCTCCCCTCGAGAACAGTGCAACCCTCGACTCGACCCCTTCGAGAACAGTGCAACCCTCGACTACCCCCTCGAGAACAGTGCACCCCTCGACTACCCCCTCAAGAACAGTGCACCCCTCGACTACCCCTCGAGAACAGTGCACCCCTCGACTCGACCCCTTCGATTCAAGCCCGCACCTCGACCGTCACCCCCTCGACTCGTCGGCCGAGCCCTCGAGCAGGACTCCGACGACTCCGGACTGCGCTTCAACAACTCCCGAT
This sequence comes from Bothriochloa decipiens, assembly GCA_023333625.1. Classification (NCBI taxonomy): domain Eukaryota; kingdom Viridiplantae; phylum Streptophyta; class Magnoliopsida; order Poales; family Poaceae; genus Bothriochloa; species Bothriochloa decipiens. Next base: position 12,684,268 of record CM041639.1, on the reverse strand, counting down.
GCGAAATGGATGAAATTGATGACATAGATAGACGTAGGAGCTCACCACGGCGCTGATGCGCGCGTTAATAGAGGTCCGGAGTGGCTGGGTTGAGCTGCAGTCGACGGCGGTGATGGCGGCGGCGGCGCTCCGATGGCACGACGGCGTCACGGCGACCTCCAGTAATGCGCTGCTCAAACCAAGGTGCGCATCAGACGCAGGATAACACGGAGAGCACGATTAAGGGGTCGAAGGTAAAATATTTTCACCTCCGGCGATGGCAAATGGCGGAGATGGCGGCGGCGGCGCGACTGACCGGCCGCGGGTAAGAAGACTGCGTGCAGGCAGCTCGGGCGATGAAAGAAAACACGGACTGGCCCAAAAGGACCGTGAGGAAGTTGCGGAGCTTTGGGCGAGAGTAATTGGACAGAGGTTGAGCGTCGATGGCAAATTTCGGCGGCGGAGCGAGGTCGTCGGCGACGGTGGCGGGAGGAAGAAAGGAAAAGAACGGCGTCGTCCGATCGGTATTTATAGCTCGGAGCCGATGAAGGAGCAGGTGACACGACGACGGTGAAGTTTCTCGCGTCCGAAAACGCTCGGGTGGCCGGGAAGGTGCGGCGATGGACGGCGGCGCGCGATGTGAAGCCGGCCATGGCGGGCACCGATAGGGTTAGGTGCTGTTCGAACTATTTACAGAATTGCCACTCGGTTTAAAACACAAATTACTCCCAAATTTATATAAGAACTTGAAAATCTCCAAAAATATCATTTGCATTACTTTTCAAGAGCTACACTTTTTCTTTAACTGGCATCCTCAAATTCTGTCTAGATTTTAAAATTTGAATTCAGATTTTGAAAAGGGGATTAACCCTAGAAATAAGTATTTGAAATTACTTTTGATTTTTCAATAAAACTTGAAAATCTTCAAAACTATGAAATGTTGAGTTTGTCAAACCAAACATTTTTCATATACAAAGTTTTCTCAGATGATGCATAATTTTTAAATTATAGCTTTAAAATCAAAAGGGAATAAGTGCTGGAAATTGTATTTTCAAATTAATTTGAAATTCCTTTTGGGAACTTGAAAAACTTTCTATACCAACTTTGTATCTCTTGTCAAGATCTACAAACTATCTTTTTAGAGTATCTCCAAATTCCTTATAGAATTTGAATTAGAGAAAAGGTGATAAAACTAGGGTTGGAAATAAGGGTTTTTTAAATGGAATTTAAACTCAATTTGGTTTCTAACTTAATTGGTTGGTTAATAGTGATCACAAACATCATCCAAGGACATTTTTAGGTCATTGACCCAATGACACCCTTGGTTGACCAAGTTGACTTTTGCAAAACTATTTTATAGCATTTCCATTTTGACTTTAAATTTGAATTGCCAGGCTTAGAAATAAGCTTTGGAATCCAAATTAAATTTCAAATATGGAAATCATTTTTAGGGTTGGACTTAGACTTATACACTATGCTTGATACTAGTGTAAACACAGTTTACATCTCAAGTACATAGAGTATAAACTAAGCATTTGCGATGATATTCGAAAATAGGGTTTTATTATTTCATGTGACAAACATTAAAGAAACTCAATCAACCTATGAAATATAAACTTGTTTTAGTTAATGCACATTAAGGTTGACTTAAACATGGATGCTTTGCAGTGCATATGATGACATGGCATGTTTTAGTTAATTTAACACCAGAGGTGTTACAGCCCGAAGCGGCGTGGTCATGGTGGACCCAGGTAATAGCTAGGGGCCTGGCGAACGGCGCGTATTCTGTTGCAAGAATCGAGGGGGCAGTTAGGTGGGCACAGTGAATGCGGGGTTTACCTTTCCCTACCATTGAATCCGCCCGTTGCTCTTCCCTTGAGTATAAATTCGTGGGAGGTGGGGTGCCTTCCGCTTCCATTCTCACCATCTCACCTCTGCCGCCACCGCTAGAGCTTCCGAATCCCTGCCCGCCATTGCTAGAGAAGAGGGATTAGTGAGAGTGATCGTGATTGGGAATCTTCCCGGTCGCCCGTCCGTTGAGCAGATCCGTGCCGCCGCCGCCATCATGGCACCCAATTTTTTTCATCCGGAGGCCTGGCACCCGTCGACTGTGACAGAGTGGATGTTGTTGGAGCTGGTGGGGGAGGGGCTCCTTCGCCCTATCACCACGTCGGATCGGCCAGAGTGGATAGCACCGCCGCGGAGGGATCGAAAGACTAACCCGCCGGACAGCTACATCGTGAGCTTCGTCAAGTTCCACTAGCACGGGCTTAGTTCACCCCCGAGCTGATTCGTGCAGGCGCTGCTCCACCATTACGGGGTTGAGCTTCAGCACTTCACCCCCAACGTGATCTCCAACGCCGCTATCTTCATGGCCGTCTGTGAGGGATACCTGGGGGTGGAGCCACACTGGGAGCTGTGGCTCCACCTCTACAAGGGGGAGTTCTTCATTGCCCTGGAGGAACAGGGCATGAGGAGAATTGTCTGTGCTGGCTCCTGCAACCTGGTGCTGAAGACAGGCCGGGGGTGGAGCCGCGCGAGTACATCTCCACCAGGCTAATGTCCAACCACGCTCAGTGGGATGCACAGTGGTTTTACCTCCGCAACGATGAGGGGTACTTCCCACTGTACAATGGGCATCTCATCACGGAGCGTCCGTTCAACTGGCCGAACGGTGTGGCATCGGATTTACAGCCTCGATTGAGGCCTCTCCTCACCACGTTGAGGAGACTTCGTGATGCGGGTTTGACGGCGGCGGTCGTCATCTCGGACTTTCACCGTCAGAGGGTGCTCCCTTTGATGGTGCGTCCATTACAACTGGACCAGATGGGGCCCGAGGCGATGCCTGAGTAGCTCAAGGGGTGCCGTATGTCAGCTGAGGCGCTGCCCCCGATGAGATTGTGTTGCGGGTAAAGGAGGCGGTCACCGGCGCCTTCAAGTTGGAGCACATCAACCACATCCCCATGCTACCGGAAGAAGGCCATCTTGACCTGGTGAGTGCCTCGAGCTATGCCTTTTGAGTTTTACTTTGCCTCTCTTTCTTCCCTTTGTTCTTATGCTCGAAAGCTTTCATGCAGGGGAAAATCGACTGCAGGGCGTCAAGTCCCCCGGTGAGGGAGGACGACCCCGACCGACAGGTGAGGTGCTTTACCGCTCAACAACAAATGAAGAGGAAGAAAGAAAAAAGCCTCATGCGTACTGGTGAGTGCCTCGAGCCACACCTTTCGAGTTTTACTTTGCCTCCCTTCCTTCCCTTTGTTCTTATGCCCGGATGCTTTCATGTAGGGGAAATCGACTGCAGGGCGTCGAGTTCCCCGGTGAGGGAGGACGACCCCGACCGACAGGTGAGGCGCTTTACCACTCAACAATAGAAGAAGAGGCCATGCTGTTGGAAGAAGGCCATCTTGACCTGGTGAGTGCCTCAAGCCATGCCTTTCGAGTTTTACTTTGCCTCTCTTCCTTCCCTTTGTTCTTACACCCGAATGCTTTCATGCAGGGAAAAATCGACTGTAGGGCATCGAGTCCTCCGGTGAGGGAGGACGACCCCGATCGACAAGTGAGGCACTTTACCGCTCAACAACAGAAGAAGAAGAGGAAGAAAGAAAAAAAGCCTCGCGCGTATAGAGCGCGAGAAGCGCTGCACGAAGCAAAGGCGTGATGGGCTTCCTGAAGAGGAGTCTCCCTCCGAGGAGGATGTGTAGGAAGATGATGACAATGATGTCAAGGGGATGGCAGCGCACCTCGAGCCCCATCTCTCTGGTCACCCTCGAGCTAACGTGCCTTCTGCGCAGGAGGATGTTCTGGAGCGGCCGCAAGACAGGAGTCAAGGCGGTTCTTCATCCTGCGCTGAGTCCTTGTCTCGATGCTCGTGTGGCGGGACCCCGCCTACCACATCTCGGGAGACCCGGTCCCAGTCCTCGATGCTCGGGACGTGGACTCGGGGCCGGGTGGCTTCGTCGGAGCCGGAGGGCGCGACGATGCCGTCGGAAGCGTTAGCTGGCCTCAGCTCCAGGGGAGGTGTAGCTCCGAGTGGGGCCTCGAGGCACTCTAGCGGCTCAAGGGGTCCTGGGAAGGTTGTCATCTCCTTTGGGTAAGCCTTGCTTTTCAAAGTTTCCTTTCTTGTTTCTTTGACCTGCTGAACCACTAAGCATCTTTGCTGACCTCCTTATTCCCCAGGCTACAGCGGCAGGTGAAGGAGGCAAATCCTTCGCTGGCCAAGTGGCTTAGGGTGGACGTGGCCACGACGACGGCGGCTGAGGCAACAGGTGTGGCCTTGAGACCGCTACCACCATGGGAGACGGCTTGGCTATCTCAAGCCCACACAACTATGGCTCAAGGTAGGCTGATGGGCTCTGCTCTTGTTGTAGGCTCGAGCAGTTTGGGGGCCACAGCGGGAAGCGGCTCTGAGCTAGAGTAGTTGCAGGGGAGGGGAAGCGCTGTCCTAGTGCCGGTGTCCACGGCCCCCACACCTGACCAGGTGTCAGAAGGTGGGAGTGCCGTCCCGATCCCGACGCCTGGGGCCTCTACCCCAGGTCAGGCCGGAACCTCTGCCGCCTCGTTTGAGGGGGAGCCTCTGATGGGCACGAGTTGGGGTTGGAGATCACCCCCATTGTCCTCGAGGACGAGGAGGCCACTGCTCCATCTCCATCTGCGGAGGAGCGGCAGCCGTGGCCGGAGGGGCTGCGTGAGGTGGAGGCGTGGCGCAAGCAGGAGCATGAGGGCCTACAGAGGAAAGAGGAGGAGGAGCCGCAGGAGCGGCCGAGAGAAGAAGGGCCAGTCAGGAGCCAGCCCGAGCAATAGCAATAGGAGCAACAACAGTAGCAACAACAACAGCAATAGTAACAAACGCTATCGGAGGACATGGCGCCTCTGGATTCGCCGTCGTAGCGGCGGGTCGAGTCATCGGAGGAGCTGGTGGTTTCGAGCCTCCCACGGTCACAACGGGAGGCCATGATTACCTTGGATGAGCTGCTACAATAGTGAGATGTAGTGCGGGATGCGTCGTTGGTCCTGCGTGTGTCGCAGGCGTAGAAGGAGGGGGAGCATACGACTTCGAGTCGACCGGAGGACGTGGTGATGTCGGACCTACCGCCTTGGCATGACGTGGCACTGGGGGAGGCAGTGGTATCGAGCCCTCCTCTGCCACAGGAGATGACCGTGGCTGCCTTGAGCCAGTCGCCGCAACCACAGGGTACGCCATTGGAAGAGCCGACGGCTTTGGGTTCGCCACAACAGCGGCAGAAGGAGACGGCTGCCATAAGTTCTTCGGCGCTGCGCCTGCGGGAGGAGGAGGATGAGGCCTTTCTGCTCGCCAAGGCATCCACCACCTGGGAGGTCCCTGGTCCATCGAGATGGTCTGCCCCTGACATCGGGCCAAGCGGTGGTGAAGCCGAGTCATCGTTCCCCACCCTGGCTGACCGGGTGGAGCGCTACGGCGGTTCACGCGAGGCGATGGAAAGCATTAGGTCATCGGTGCGAGCGAGGCTCGAAGCGGCCCTCCTTCATTGGGGCCAAGAGCATCTTCTACTTTGAGAAACTCATGATCCCAGTGCTCCCGGGATCTGGATGGATGACCCGACGGAAGTGAAGCGCTGGGAGGACGTGGAGGAGTATCAGGCATGGCTGGCGCACGCTTTGAAGTTGGCCATCGAAATCGTCACTGAGGACAGTGGCCAAGGCCTTTCGGTAAATGTTTCTCTGAGTGTGTTTGGCTTTGGTTCCTCCTTAACTATTGACTAAGTTTCTGCTTCTTATTTCCAGGACGTGAGGAGCCGCTCCCACTCGAAGTCCCACTTCCTCCATGTGACCCACAACGGTCGGGAGGAGGTGTTGCGTTAGCTTGAGGCCGGCCAGTCTGCCTGGGATAGGGTGGCTTAGGCTGAGGAGGAGGTGAGGCAAATGAAGGAAGAGGCCGCCATGGCGAGGGAGGATGCCAAGGCGGCTTGAGGGGAGACCACTCGGGCCAAGGAAGAGGCTGCCAAGGCCAAGGAGGAGGCCGAGAAGGCCAAAAGCGATGACGCCTAGGCCTTAGAAGAGGCACGAAGGGCCCTTGAGCATGTCAAGTCGCTCGAGATAGAGGCTCGAGATGCTGTGGAGCGCTTCTAGAGGCTCGAGACCGATGTCATCCAAGTCTCTGAGGCACGCGATGCCCTCACCATCTTGGCTAGGGAGGAGAAACGCCACGCCGACACCCTCGCCGTCGAGCTTGACACGATGAAGGAGACCCTTTGAGAGAAGGAGAAATTCATCAATCTAGCCAGCCAGGCCCTCAAAAACCTATGGTTTGAGAAGACGGAGGTGGTCCGTGCCTTCAAGGAGGCCCAGAAGGAGCGGGACAAGGCTCGAAAGCAGCATGACGAAGGGGCGGACGCCCGCGAGGCCCTCAACACCCACTGCGCCAGTGAGTGTTCTTGCTTAGTTTTGAATTCCTTGTCTTCGTGCGCCATGACTAACTTTCATTTCATCCTTTAGGCCTTGAGATGGACCTGCTCTTCGCTCAGACCACCGCCAAAGCATTGCAGGAGGGCCTTATGGCTGAAACAACGTTGTCCGATCAGCTTCGCATCGCGATCAATAGGCTCTGCAACTCCTGGGGGATCGAACCCATTGAGGAGGTCAGGGAGAAGGTGCGTGGGACCATGCTCGTCATCCGGCTGTATCAACTCGGGGCCACCTTGAGGGATCGCATCCATGAGGCACTCCATGTCGGCGTGAAGCGGGCAATGGCAGTTGTCTACTCCAATTTCACGTACGACATAGACGTCGTGAAACATGGCTTCGTTTTCTACCTCAGCAAAAAGGATGCTGAGAACAAGGAGCGGTGCCGGGGCCTGATCAAGGATGCCGAGGAGCCGGGTGAGAAGCTGGCGAAGCTTTTTGAGCCCGAGGTTCTTCCTGCCGAGGACGCGGGGGACGCCGATGAAGAAGGTGACGGTGGCGATGACGTCCAGGGCCTGTGAGCCAATTCTGGGCAGAGAGGCCCATGTAATAAGTTAGTTTTTGTGACATTCTGATGTCATGGCCCTGGGGGCCTTAAAACACTTATGAATTTGTCGTAATGCTTTTAGGTGTGTTTTTTTATCTCGAGTCTCTTGCCTCTTCTCGGCTTGGTTCTTACTTATACTAAGTTTTTTAATGCGCGATGATTATGGTCGCAGAAGTTCAAGAACTTTTTGCCAGTGAACTACGTGCCATTGTCGGTGATGATGACGTTCGGGACCCCAAAGCGGTGGATGATGTCGGTAAAGAATGCGACCGCCTGCACGAAGCAGATTTTGCCGATGGGCCGGGCCTCGATCCACTTGGTGAATTTGTCGACGGCTACGAGCAGATGCGTGTAGCCCCCAGTTGTCTTCTTGAGAGGTCCCATGAGATCGAGCCCCCAAATAATGAAAGGCCATGTGATGGGGATCATCTGCAGGGCGTGAGCCGGGAGGTGTGTTTGCTTGGCGTAGAATTGGCACCCCTCGCATGAGCGGACAAGGTTGATTGCGTCGGAGACGACGGTCGACCAGTAGAAACCTTACCGGAAGGTGTTGCTGATGAGGGTCCTTGGCGCAGCGTGATGGCCGGAAGCCCCTGAGTGAATGTCCTCGAGCAGCCTCCTGCCTTCCTCGATGCTGATACAACACTGGAGGATCCTAGTCGGGCTTCGTCGGTAGAGTTCCTTATCGTCACCATAGATGACATATTTCTTGGCCCGTCAAGCTATCCATCGAGCCTTGGTTCGGTCTTCTGGGAGCTTCCCTTGAATAAGGAAGTCGAGGAAGGGAACGCGCCAGTATGGTGGTGGGCTTGACGGTGGGGGGTGACCCCTCGATCTCCATGACCTCAGCCCCAATCGAGGGGGCCTTGGTTGAGGCCGGGGGGTCGAGTGTTGACAGTGCAGTGCCCGCCCCTGAGCCCAAGTCGACAGAGGGCTTGAGGAGGTCCCTTGAGAAGACATCTGGCGGGACGGTGCCTCGAGTAGACGCAATTTTGGGGAGCTCGTCCATGGCTTCGTTGTAGCATCGAGCGACGTGGTTAAGCTCGAGTCTGTGGAACTTATCCTCTAGCTTGCGTACCTCATTGCAGTAGGCCTCCGTCTTAGGGTCATGGCAGCTCGAGGCCTTCATTACCTGGTCGATGATGACTTGCGAGTCACCCCGAACATCAAGGCATCGAACCCCAAGCTCGAGGACGATTGGTAGACCGTTGACAAGGGCCTCATACTCCACGACGTTCTTGGAGGATGCAAAGTGGATGCGAATGATGTAGTGCATGTGGACTCCGAGGGGTGAGATGAAGAGCAAGCCCGCGCCCACTCCTGTCTTCATGCGTGACCTGTCGAAGTACATTGTCCACAGCTCGGCTTGAATCTGTGCCAGTGGAAGCTGGGTGTCGGTCCACTCAGTGATGAAATCTGCCAACACTTGAGACTTGATTGCTTTGCGCGGTGCGTAGGTGATAGTCTCACCCATGAGCTCGACTGACCACTTAGCGATCCTTCCCGTGGCCTCTCGGTTTTAGATGATCTCCCCCACGGGAAAGGATGAAACCACGGTGACCGGGTGGCTGAGGAAATAGTGCTGGAGTTTGTGGCGCGTGAGCACAATGGCGTAGAGCAACTTCTGGATTTGTGGGTAGCGGACTTTCGTTTTCGAGAGCACCTCGCTGATGAAGTAAACCGGCCATTGGACGGACAGTGCGTGCCCTTCCTCCTGCCTCTCGACCACTATGGCCATGCTGACCAACTGAGTGGTTGCGGTGACATAGAGGAGAAGTGGCTCGGCTTGTTCAGACAGCGTGGCAGGTCGAAGCGGTACGAGAATCAGGGAGAGGTCAGCATATTTTTGAGCTTACCGAGGGCCTCCTCGGCCTCGATGGTCCACGCGAAGTGCTCGGATTTCTCAGGAGTCGGTACAGCGGCAGGGCCTTTTCTCCTAAGCGTGAGATGAAGCGATTGAGGGCCGCGAGGCAGCCCATGACCTTCTGTACACCCTTCAGGTCTTGAATTGGCCCCATCTTGGTGATCGCCATGACTTTCTAGGGGTTGGCCTCGATACCGTGCTGAGAGACGATGTATCCTAAAAGCATGCCTCGAGGCACGCCAAAGACACATTTCTCAGGGTTGAGCTTGATATTCTTGACTCGAAGGAACCCAAATGCAATCTCAAGGTCATCGATGCGGTTGTCGACCTTCCTAGATTTAACTATGATGTCATCGATGTAGGCCTCGACTGTGTTCCCGATGTGCTCGCCAAAAACATGAAGCATGCATTGCTGGTATGTTGCCTCGGCGTTTCGAAGGCCGAAGGGCATGGTAACATAGCAGTACATGTGAAAAGGAGTGATAAAGGAGGTCGCGAGCTGGTCGGACTCCTTCATCTTGATTTGATGGTAACCAGAATAAGCATCAAGAAAAGAGAGAGTTTCACATCCTGCAGTGGAGTCAACTATTTGATCAATGCGTGGTAAAGGAAATGGAACTTTGGGGCATGCTTTATTTAAACTAGTATAATTAACACACATCCTCATTTTTCCATTCTTTTTCTTAACTAATACAGGATTGGCTAACCACTCGGGATGATGAACCTCCTTGATGAAACCGGCCGCCAGAAGCTTGTGCACCTCCTCGCCGATGATCCAGCGCTTCTCTTCGTCGAAGCGTCGCAGGCGTTGCTTCACCGGTCTGGACCCGGCCGGGATCTCCAAGGCATGCTCGGTGACTTCCCTCGGTATGCCCGGCATGTCCGAGGGACTCCACGCAAACATGTCGGTGTTTGCACGGAGAAAGTTGATGAGCACTGCTTCCTATTTGCTATCGAGGGTGGCACTGATCGTCAGCGCCTTCTCGCTGGAGCTGCTCGGGTCGAGGGGGATCTTCTTGGTGTCTTCTGTGGGCTCGAAGCTGTCTGCGTGGTGCTTGGGCTCGGGGGCCTCAGCGGCGAGGCTTTGGAGGATCAAGGCCAGCCCGGTGGACTCCTCGATGGCCTCTCCATTCTCAACGCACTCGACATCGCAGTCATATGCGTGCTCGTAGGAGGAGCCGATGGTGATGACATCCTTGGGTCCTGGCATCTTGAGCTTGAGATACGTGTAGTTGGGGATCACCATGAACTGCGCGTATCCGGGTCGGACAGATGATGGCGTGGTACGTGCTGTGAAACCCAACCACCTCGAAGGTGAGATTCTCCTTTCTGAAGTTCGTGGTGGTGCCGAAGTAGACGGGGAGGTCAATGTGACCAACAGGCAGGGCCTTCTTCCCTGGCACAACTCCATGGAAACCCCCGGCACTGGGCCGTAGCTGTGATCTCTTGACCCCCAGGAGGTCAAGGGTCTGGAGGTAGATGATGTTGAGGCTGCTGCCCCCGTCCATGAGGACCTTGGAGAGGTGGGTGTTGATGATGATCGGGTCGACGACGAGCGGGTAGACTCCTGGGTTGATGACGCGATCTGAATGGTCATCACGGTTGAATGTGATGGGCGCATCGGACCAGTCGAGGTACTGGGGTGTAGCGACTCGTACGGAGAAGACCTCTCGACGCTCTCTCTTGCGCTGTCAAAGCATGAGCTGGGTCGAGGGGCCGCCATAGATCATGTAGCAGTCGAAGACCTCAGGGAACTTGTTGTCCTCCTTGTCGCCACCCTTGTCGCTGCCCTTGTCCTTCTTCTAGTTGTCTTTCTCAATGCCCAGACTCTTGTAGTAGTTCCTGAGCATGCGGTAGTCCTCGAGGTTATGATTAGCCCCTCCCTTGTGATAGGGGCAGGGCTCCTTCAGCATCTTGTTGAAGACGGCCCCCTCGGGGGGACCTTGAGGCTTCTTGCGCTCGATCGCAGTGATGAGATCGTCGTCCGCAGCCTCACGCTTGACCTGCTAGTTCTTCTTCTTCTTCTTCTTATTGCCCTTCTTGGGGCCCTTGCTCGTGCCCTCGGTGTCGGCCGCCTGCGCCTTCACTTTGTCCTTCTCGTTGCCGAAGAAGGCTCCGACCGCTTCCTCGCTGGCAGCGTAGTTGGCGACAACGTCCATCAGCTCATCGACGGTCTTGGGGCGATTGCGTTCTAGCTCCCGTACCAACTTCTTGCAGGTGGTACCCAAGACAAACGCCAGGATGACGTCGTGGTCGGGGATGTGCGGGAGCTCGGTGTGTTGCTTGGCGAAGCATCGGGCGAAGTCGCGTAGGGACTCCCCAGGCTGCTGCTTGTAGTTGTGGAGGTCCCAGGAATTGCTGGGGTGCACGTAGGTCCCATTGAAGTTTCCCTCGAAGACCCGCACCAGGTCGGCCCAGTTGCAGATCTAATCGGGAGGGAGTTCCTCGAGCCACCTTTGAGCTGTGTCGGAGAGGAACAGGGGGAGTTGGCGGATGATGGCATGATCATCGCGTGCCCCGCCCAGTTGGCAAGCTAGCCGAAAATCAGCCAACCAAAGCTCAGGCTTGGTTTCCCTGTTGTACTTGATGACGCTCGTGGGGGGTCGAAAGGGGTTCGACAGTGGCGTGTTGCAGATCGCCCTGCTGAAGACTCGAGGGCCCAGCGGCTCGGGGGCCCGACGGTCCTCGTCGCTGTCGTAGCGTCCCCCTCGATGGGCGCTGTAGCCT
>CM041639.1:12621896-12672703 GCA_023333625.1 Bothriochloa decipiens | reverse complement strand
GCTGTCGTAGCGTCCCCCTCGATGGGCGCTGTAGCCTCAATCTTCAGTGTCCCCACTCTTGCGTCGTCGGTTCTCGACGATGTCATAGCATGCGTCTTGGGTTTTGTGGTTGTCGATGATGCGGTCTCGGATGGGGATCGCCTTCTTTGCTCGGGGGCCACTTCCTGGTGAACCGAGACCTCCCTCTCCTCACGGGAGGGCTCGACAGGTTGCTCCAAGGCCATCCCTCAACGTCTCGAGGCCGAGCTCTCGGCCTGCTGTGCGGCCGCGACCTTGAGGAGTCCCTCGACCCTGTCCTGTATCCGCCGAGCTTGAGGGTTCGACGGCGCGGGCATGTTATGAAGAAGCATGGTGGCCACATTGATGTTCTGACTGGCTCCGAGGAAACGGTTGATGACGGGGTGCTCGGGTCCCCTGTCTTCAACGATTTGTCGGTTGACCTCTCAGGCTCTAGCTTGGGCCCTTCCGCCGGGCGGGGGTCGGTGCTCATGCTCAAGGATCCTCGTCGAGCTTGGCTCGCATCTCCTGGACCTGCGCGAGCTGAGCGTCTTGGTCGTCCAGATGCAGGCGTTCGTCTTGAGACACAACTAAAGGCTGCTTCTCCAGGTCCGCCACGACAAGGGCCCTTCCAACTGCGGCTGCGGCTGCTACCGTGGCCGTCGGGTCGATGGTGTCGTCGCTCAACGCGACTCCGCCCTCGATGTGAAAACACTCGCGTGTGGGGTCATAGTGGTCGGAGTTAGAGTCGGGGCTGTCGTAGTAGAAGATGGGGAACTACCCACGTCGCTCCTCCTCCAGCTGACGTCGCATCGTGCCGAGGGTGTACCTCCTTAGGCCAGGTGCTCGCGAGAAGCCAAGGTCCTCGAAGGATGGCAGGACAGCTGCCAGGTCCATGGTAGCACGTAAGAGAACCCCCAGGCCATCCTCGTGCACGCTCATATTGGAGCACATCATGGCGGAGCTCGTCTTGGCGGTGTTGTCCAGGCCAAATGGGAACTGGCGGCGAGCTCCAAGTAGTCCGTGCGGCAGCAAGTTGGGTGGCGTTGGAACCGAGCGCGTCGGAGGAGACTTACCGGGCTCCCTCGATGAACGCATCGCGAAGGTGAAGTCGGGGTCTCCATAGAGCCCTGCCAGCTCATCCTCCGCTCCTGGACATGGGTCAGATTGGTCCCCAACCAGGGGCCCCTCATCGCCTACCAGGAGCGGGGCAAACACGGTCGGTGGCAACCCAGACGCAGGTCGATGGTGACGACGACGCCGATCGTGCCTCCTCCTGGACGCGGATGCATGGTGGCGAGACCGGTGTGCGGCCCCTCCTAAGCGCGGGGGCTCGCTGCGGCATCCGCTTGGATCTCCGACCGAGAGCAGAGTCATGTCATAGCCGTGGCCGAGTGACATGAACTCCAGGCTCCCGAACCAGATCACCGTGGCTCTTGGAAGCGATGAAGCCGAGTCTGCCATCCAGAAAAGTGGTGGGAAGTCGTTGGTGACACGCAGATGCCCTACCTGGTGTGCCAACTGTCGGTGTTTCGACCCCGGGGGTCTAGAACCAACGAGTGAATATGTACTGGGTGCTCCCTAATCTGGATGGTGATGCAAGAAGAACACACGAGGTTTATCTTGGTTCAGGCAATAGAAGGCCCTACGTCCAGCGGGGGATGAGTTTTTATTATCTTGCACCGAAGTGCTTGTACAGGGGTGAATACAAGCGAGCATGTCTTGGCTAGGACTTAAGCGCTATGGGCTTTGGTTGCTCTCTATGCTTCGTGTTTTTTGGTTGAGTTTTGTTGCCTTGTCTAGACTAGGGCCTGGCGCCCCCTTTTATAGGCGAAGGAGGGGCACAGGGGTACATGGATCTTAGGGCGGACGTGGTTGCTGACGTCGAGGAGGTGATGCCGATCATGTCGGTGCTGCTGTAGAGGCGTGCGCCGAGCATGGTGTGTCCTGTAGCGACGTGTTCAGAATTGACGCAGCCATCCTTCTCGTGCGTAAGGTGACGTAGCTGATGGTCGGTGATAGACGGATGTCCAAGCGCGATCGTGCGGATCCCTATAGCTGTCACGTCGGGAGTTGTTGGAGTGTTGACCGGCGATGATGAAGTCTAGCTCGAGAGGTGGTCGAGGGGGATCGAGGCCCTAATGGATAAGGCCGAGCCCCGGGAAATGCGGTATGGATACTGTTAAATGTGCCTCGAGGAGTCGCCTGGTATTGGTAAATGTGCCTCGAGGTAGTGCCGAACGGGGCACAGTGCACGGCATGGAGTTACAGTGCGGTACGACCCGCCAGATTCTCGGGTATGGGAGGTAAAAGTAAGATTTGACCGGTGTACTCGTAACTGTTACTGTCATTGTGGCCACGAGGTTAGGCGGGAGTAGGTAGAACACATTAAATGCTCCTGGATTCGTACAGGAGGTAGGTATTCGAGGGGTGCTTCGTACTCGAGGGCTGCCCGTTCGCTCGGGTGAATCTCCGTCACCGAGGGGTAGGTCGAGTGGCACCCTTGAGTGATCTGCTTTGCCTCAAGCGGGGTACGTCGGATAGGTAGCTGCCCGGACCACCGAGGCCCGTTTGTGGGCCGGCCCAGTATGACCTAGCATTTGTGTTTCCGTGCTAGTTGAGGACTAATGATACCGGGTTTGGCATGTTGATGTCAGGGTTTAATCCTTTTAGTCGAGGGTTAAGGGTACCCCTTTCTTAGGTACCCGACAATCTTGAACTTGATTGCCTCAAATTCTGCGAGCAGCTTTTGGGCATTAACCTCCTTCACCCGTTCTGCACCGAGACACATAGATTTGATTGCCCTCATGCCTTCTTCGTTGACTTCTTGTTCAGAAACATTGAGTGCATCTCCGAGGGAACGCCACACGGATCATGGTGCCCAGAGTGAGCCGGTCCTAGCGACGCTCCACTTTATCAGATTCCACAGTGTCCCACAAGTACATGGCCTCGAGATTGCGTTGCGCATGAGTGGACCACTCCTGGTAATTTGTGCGCGATAGCATTGGCCAGACCAAGTTGCCTCGAGGCCTGATTCCACACGCTCCATCACCTCCTTGTCCTTGTCACTGCCTCCTATGGCGGCAGCATTAGGGTTCAGGCTTCCCCTCTTCTCAGATTGGGTGATATGAGTCACCTGGCTTCCTCTACTTCTTCTCACCGCCAACCAACACCTCCTCACGGACAACCTCTTCGCTCCAATATTACTTGTTGGAGCTAGACACGGCAGCTAGGCTAGGATCATGATGCCGATGCACACTACAACCTTAGGCTTGCAACAACCAAGACACCCCGCGCCATGCCGCACAAAGTGTGCTATGTCGTTTCACCGCAGCAAGCGCTACGTGCTCCATGCACGCCATGGCGAAGACTGACCGAACTGGATCATGCCGTGTTGTGACCAAGCACGTCGATCATGCATGCCCCTAACCTGATTGATGCATGACTCAATACTGAAACAAAATTTACACGATGCTAGTGCAACAGTTTAGCTAACAATTAAATGGAGATTTGAAACACGATCAATTTGTAGACAAATTGAAACACGCCTCTTTAACCAGAAGTCGTATAAGTAACAATTGAATAAATTGTGTTCTGTTGCAGTGCACAGACATTTCTGCCGGTATATAATAAGCACATCCCACAAGTCAAAAGCAGTAAGGAAGACGAGTGGTCAGTACATTCAGAACAAGAGGAGAATGCGCTGCAAATAGGCAAATATCAACTTTTCAGCGGAACATAGGCAAACATTACCAGTGTCCGAGGACGACAGCCGGTGGCACTCGAACCTGGTGGGCTGGTGGTGGTTGCGCAAGAAAGCCCGTTGAAGGCGCTGCTGAAATCATTTGCTAAGTCGTCATGTTGCGACGGCTCGTAACAGTCCATTGCCCGTTGTTCAGCTTCATCATTGGCAGGTGATCCCAGAACTGTATGTGAAGCACGGTGGCACGAATGCCCCCTGTTGCTGGGGAGCAGCAATGGGTCGAGGCCACATAACATCAGAGGTTGCTGGGGCAGCCCCTGCCAAATTATGAAATTAAAAGCCAACGACATTGTCAAGTTTCTGTTAGAACATGGACCGCGTAAGGCGTGCAACAATAGCTAGTACATACGAAGCTGAAGGAATCTATACATAACTATAGCATCTATACATAACTATAATTTTCGAGCAACCAGCGCTCTCCGTCAGCAGACTCATTTCACTGTTCTGGGAACAGTGCCCTCTCTCCACCGTCAGATCCATCGTCTTGCCACCTCAACCGTACGCGCGTCCACCCTCTCGAACGAACCAGGCCACACCCCGTATGAGAAAAGAAAAAAAAAACGCATCTACGCTGCCTCTCCATCCTCACCTCGCCTCGCACGCCTCGCCGCCTCGAGGGGCCTCGCCCTCCGCAGCTGCCCTGCCCCGACACTACTGTCCACCAGCGGCGGTCCATGGCCTCCTACTGCCTCCTAGCCGCTCCCGCGGCGGCGTCCATCCCCGACCTCCACCGTTCCCCATGGCTGTCGTGCCCGCTCCAGATCCCGCGCCTCGCTCCTTCCGCCGCGCCGCCGGACCGCCTCCTGAGGCCCCAACGCCGCCGGTCCACCTCCTGACCCCACAGCGCCGTCCTTCAACGCCCCGACACGGTCGCCTCCTCCACGCCGGTTCTGAACTCGGACTCGGCAGCGGCGCTAACCTGCGTACACCCTCCAGCGGCGGCGCGTCACGGCCTCGCACCACCTCTGACCGACTGCCGGCGCAGTCACGCCGCCTTATCTTGCCCGCGCCAAGCCCCTGCAGTGTGCAGGCCACCGCCGCGCTGCGCCTCGCCAACAACGTCGCCACCAGCACAAACTCAAGTATGCTCTGCCGTTTTCTCCTTTTTTTTCTTGGCAATTGTAAAATGCGGTTGGATGTGAATGCGTGGATGTCGTTTTTCCATGAACTCCTATATCTGTGACCAAACTATTTTACACACCATTACTCTACGGTAATAGAAAGCTGCAGTTTGTACCGAAGGCCTTCACTGAAACAAATTATTATAATTAATATTGTTTGCTATGATTAGTGCCTATCATTTGCTCCCTGTATTTGTGCTTACAGTCATGGTTCAAGATGAGGTATATTTTTCCTGTCGTAGATGTCTAGCCTAGCCTGCCTAGGTATAAAATGTTTTCTCCCTAACTGATACAGTTTTGCCTATGCACCCTGTACCCACCTTTTTTCTATTATTCCAGTACATACTATTTGATTCAACAAATTGCTTTGAACTGCTGTATTGCACGGTGTAATTTGTACACAATGCTGACTGTATAATGTTCTTTCCTTGCTTCTTCTGCATGTTTAAAAGTTGGCTTCATTTCAGTATATATGCAATTAGATGTCAGTATAAGTTATATACACCAGCAATTATATAGAGTTTCCGGTTCAAAATTATTATGCTTGCCTCCTATTAATTACACAATTGCGTTTCCCTTGCCTGCTATTGTAATATGATGCTAAGTCTTTTTACACTGTCTATACCAGTATACCACAATAATTATCATCTTATTGTTCCCTAAATTATTCTAATTACGTGCTCCTTCTGTATTGTCCATTCCTGCCAACTCTCATAGTATCCCTACTAAGCAACTCCAATTTAAAAAAAAAAATCTACACATTAATACAATTTGATTTTTTATAAACAATTCGAGCCGTTGCACTGGTATGAAGCATGTGAATTTATTTTCCCTATCCTGTCCAGTTGCAATGCCCTGTTTGTCATTTCTTCACCATGGATTTTGTTTTTTTTTATTTGAACAGAGGAGCCACACTGTTGTTATCTATCTAACATGTGCTAATTTTACTATATTTTTGTTCCAAGTATAATCA
Organism: Bothriochloa decipiens; assembly: GCA_023333625.1. Classification (NCBI taxonomy): domain Eukaryota; kingdom Viridiplantae; phylum Streptophyta; class Magnoliopsida; order Poales; family Poaceae; genus Bothriochloa; species Bothriochloa decipiens. The sequence continues at coordinate 12,666,849 of CM041639.1, read as the reverse complement.
TATGATGTGCTATAATGGGCTTGCTGGCCCGTGCGAAGCACGGGGATATCTCCTAGTAATCACATAAAACACTACTGTCTTTTTTTGAAGAAAATAAAACACTACTGTCTGGTAGGCATAAATAGATATAAACTGTACTGTACGTACCTGATGTTCCCTTGACACAATCAGGAATATTTAGTGTACCCTGAACCAATTCTCGTCCACGGATGGTGGCGTCCTGACGAGCTTTGGACCGGCGGCCTCGCTGCCCATGTCGACGGCCATGGTCAGGGGAGGCGCTGTGATGGTGGATGGTGTGAAGGAGAGGTCCATGGGTAGTTCCAGTTCTGTAGTTGAAGGGAAATGGAATTTTTCGAAATATGGAAGCTTCGGAAGGTTGTCAAGTTCCTATTGAATGGCATCTTCAACAAGGACAATACTCAGTTCGGTGCCCAACATATCACACCTGAAGTGTGTGAGTTGGGAGAGATGCTTGAGACCAAAATCAAGACGACCATTACTCACAGAAACTGTGATATCTGCATGGAAGTCGATACCCAGGTATTCCAGCTTTGGCATGGAACAAGCTTCAAACGTCATCATGGGGAAACTGGTGCGCCTCTCCCATTTATTTATGTCTTCACGGGAATTGTAGTCCGTCCTGGTGTATGCACTGAAATTAATGTCTCAAGCTTCTGTATCCATACCTGTTGCTGATCAGAAGCCGTTGAAAAGAATAAACCATCTTTTTTATAAGATCCACGTAGCTTAATTTCCTCGTCAAAACTACCATAACTGGAATATCTCGATATGATATATCCAGATGCGCCTCATTTTGGTTAAATTGCCAATTTCTTCAACACAAATAGATGCTGCCTTTATTTCAAGGGAATTTGGTGTTTCTACCCTTATTTTATAGGCCAATGGTGAGTTTACCCATTCTTTTTGAACTTTGTGATTTTACCCTCACTTTGTTGAGACGAAGCTCCCGTCTACCCCAACTTTCTAACACCATTCAAAAAGTTGGATTAAATGGCCAAAAAGAATTGAAAACAGAAAAGGATCCTAGACGTGAAGACAATTATACCCCTCTCAAGTCTCAACCCTTCTTCCTTACCCATTCGCTCGCTTCATCTCCGTATCCTCCCGACTCTCTAACAAAGGCGCGGCATTGGGCTAGGGTTTGGCGGCGCAACTATCGGCGGCGCGCGGTTGCGAGTACTGGCGGCGTGCCTCCCGTCGGCCTCCTCCTCCACCCTCCCTCCTTCCCGCTCCCCTTCCCCCACCACTCCGGCTATTGCGGCCGCAGGCTGGGTCGCGGCTGAGGTGCCCGACACCTACCCCGGCTCGTGCCAGCGGCGGCGCGGATGGGGGCCTCGCTTGCTGCCCCATCCCCCGCCGGCGGCGGCTCTTCTACACACCGCCGGAGACGGCGACGGCGCCCTCCTCTACTGCATCGTCGCGGAGGGCAAATCTGCGGTGACGTCGGCTGCAGGGGCGGCGCATGCACGCGTGCTGTGGAGGCGCATGCTGTGTGTGCTGCATAGGCGAGCACGGACACGGAGAGGGCCAGCGAGGTGCCGTGGCGGCCAGAGTCAAGCAAGTGTGCGTGGATCTGGTGGACGTGGCCTAGCTGCCACTGCTAGCCCACGCCCAGCGCCATCCGTGCCAGTCCCATCTCGTTGTCTGCATGAACTCTGCATCAGTGCTTATTAGTCCAAAGTATTGGTTCAAAGAACTCTCTGTACTCTATTGTAGTGATTTGTTCAAAGAATGAGCAGGTCAAGAATTGATAATGCTATTTCCGTTCTATTTACGTTGCAAGAACTGAAATCCATTATTGTATCTGATTTGGGCATTGCTAATTAGTTCTTAGTGCTACTATAATAGTTGCCTATATCTATTGTCATTGAAATCCATTTTTTCTACCTATGTCAAAGTTGCCAAATTGCTAATCTGGAGATAGGGATAAAAACACATGTATCAAGATAAAATAGGGGTAAAAACGCTTGGGGCAAAGTTGTCCTTTGGTTCAAAAGTTAACACCGTTAGTGTGACTTAACGGACCAGGGGTAGCCTCTCCCTTCGTTCTAAAATAGCAGGGGTAAAATCATAAAGTTAAAAAAAAATATTAGGGATAAAATCACAAAGTTAAAAAAACAAGAGTAAAATTACCATTTCACTCAAAAGCGAGGTAGAAACACCAAAGCCCCCTTATTTCAATTGCCACTGATGAATTGAACTCCTCCAATGCCTGCCTGTGTTTAATTCCACCGGGAAAGCAGTTTATACGCACACCATCTACCAGTAGGTTGACAAGTCTTAGTCGAACTATAGATGTTGGTAACTGGATTATGTGGCAGTTCCATGTGTCAAGTGTTTCCAAATACTGTAGCGCTCCGACCTGTTCTGGGAGCTCAGTTATCCGTGTCACCCTGAGACCCAAATACCTGAGCTGGAGTAAATTCTCCAATGTTTTTACGAGATGCAGGTTTTCTAATAATCTGCCCGTGACGTCCAAGACACGCAAGAATTTAAAAACCAACAACAAGGAACAGGGGAATACAAAACTAATAATTGACCGGACATTTCCATAGTTCTGGTTCAGAGTGTAATTAAGGTCATATCTCCTTCAGCTAATTTCTGATCACCCGAGTGATCGATTTAATTAGAGGACCAAATCACTTTAGGTTGCTTAACGACACCACAAATTCGTGCGATACAAGCACATGCACCGCAAGAATTAAAATTCTACTACACTCTAATTAACCTGGATGGAAGCAGAGAAAGGAGAGGAGCTAGGCTCGATCAAATTAAATCGCAGAGCAAAAGCTTTCTAGCTTGTCTATTTGTCGTTTACCGTTGTCACGCGCACGTCCCCGCGGCAAATGTAGGCTTCCCGAAGAAACGTCGTCCGTGTGTTGCAAACGTGAAAAAAAAATGGCGTACACAGAAATTAACTAATTAATTAATTAATCGGAAGCCTCTCCCTGCTGCCTTGTTGTACCCGTACGTAGCCGCCGGCCCGTTCCCGAACAAATGTACGCGCACCGACAGATCGACACAGCAGGGAGGACGCACGTGCGGAGAGGCTGGTGGCCTGTACGTGTCGATGAGCACACGGCCAGACGCACGGCCGGGTCGGGAAGAAGCCATTCTAAATTAACTGTATCATCACAACAATATAAGTACGTTTCATTTAATCCCATGGTCGGAAACATATAGCATTTCGCTCTTAGCAAATATATCATATGCACTATAATTGTGTTTCTGTACCTTACATTTTCGTACTAGGTTCACGTACTTACCATCTCACAAAGAGGGCTGCAGATAAGCCACTACAGTTTTTCGTGTAAAAATGTGGCAAATCGAACGCGAATCGATTTTTTTTTTTTGTTGGAAGATATTGGGAGATGGACTCATTTTAACAGGTTACTCTCAACATACCGTAAGGATAACGATTCAGAGAGAACAAAGTGGCAAGCAGCACCAGCAAAAGAGACTATGAAGAAACCAGCCAATTATATATGCCAGCAAACCACACTAGCGTCCACGCTTTCGGATATGGAAGCTGTGCGCAAACACTGTTTTCCTTCCTCCCCACTCCCTCACTACCCTATCGTGCTCATGGTGGCCTCCTTCAATACTATCCCTCCCACATGTGCCGCGATGGCCGTGTAAGCTGGCGACCGCAACATTCCCATCCTAACTTGGCCCGGTCGTTGCCACCGCTAGGGGCCTGGCTGCTTGGCTTGCCTGCCTTCCACGAGCCTTCTTTCTAAGCCCGTTGGAGTTGGAGGAGGGACCCTTTTTGATCAGCAATGAAGTCCGTCGAGATTCCTTCGGAAGGACGGACCCTTTTGTCCAGCAGCAAGCTTCGTTCAGAAATCACGCAACGACTAGCCTGTTCGTTTGAACTTATCAACCAAACCAGTCAGCCATTCAACAGTATTTTTCTCTTAAAAAAAATCAGCAGCAGCCAGAACCAGCCAGCCAGAAACGACCAAGCGAACAAGGCAGACAACGGCCTCGCCTCGCATTGCGCTCGCTCGCTGCTGCTGTGAATGTCCTGGCACCGTGACGTCAGCGTATCAGGTGAAGTTCGTTGGAGCAGGTGCCCCACCCGGTTGTGTCGTGAACCTTTCCGTATCTAAATGTGTAGGAAAACATCCAAGACTATCGCACCACACATCATCGCATTTTAGGGGGCGTACGCATTCGTGTATTTTTCAATCTGGGAAACGTAGATATCAAACTGCCACATCGACATAGTGATGATGTGTGTATTATGACGCAATATGTGTGTGTGGAGTCAAAACCCACATACACATTACATACACAATCATCCATACATCGGTTCAGATGATCTCATTTGTAAAAATTATCCTAGATAAGCAACATGCATGGTGGTTCAAACTGTTTTCAAAACCCAACATACACTTCCATATAAATTCGGTTTCGATATGAGCACGTTTGGAAACCTTGAGAACCTTTCCGGCGAACTCTACGTCCAACCACAACAATGGAGGGGTTGCCTTCCTCAGTCGCAAGACGGACACTGACCACTGCAACAGTAGATGATCGAGGTGATGGAACTGGCGGGCGACGAGGCTATTGATCACTTTGCTGTTCTTCCTGACGACCTCCTCCTTGGCACCAAGATCCTACACCCGTTTGTTTGATTGAGTTCCTGCCACAAGTTGTAAGAAGCTAGCTTGTGAGAAAAGCTACGAAAGAAATCTGCATTTGGTGAAATTTATAGGTAACTTTTGTAATGAAACTTGCTTCTCCAAAAGGGTATTTCTCGATTTCTCCACTGCTTTGAGAGTTGTGCAAAAGCCATTGTACAAATTAGAAGCCCGAATTCTGTTCAAGTATAAACAAAGTCTGTGTATGTATAACTCTCTAAAGCCCTATTCATTGGAGTACCTTGACACGATGTCCCGTATCTAGCTAGAAAAAATATAAGTTATTTTTATATTAACATGCGCCTGGTAGTGCAGTTTGTGCTATACAGTATTTTCACTTTAGGTCCCGTTTGGATTCTAGGAATTGAATTCATTTTAATAAAATATAGTTTAGGCACATATTTGACATATGTTATAAAATTTCTACAAATTAAGTTGGAGAGTACAAACATAGCATGATGATCTATGGAATCCATTCCCCATCTCCCCCACCCTTATGAATTTGAGGGCTTTTATGTGAAATTTAGAAAGTTGTGGAATCTCAAATTCCAAGTCAAATAGCCTAATTATCTTAGGTAGATTCCAACCCTTCAAAAGGAAGGGGTTCAAACAGTCCCTGGGCTACGGAGCAAAAGTAAACACATAATAGAGTGCCAGTTTTCAGATTTTTTTTTTCCCTGACTAGGTCGAACAAGCACATATCTACCATTAAGTCAAAAGAAGTAAGGGAGAAATGTGACCAGAACATTCAGAGCTAGAGAAAAGCCACTACCAAACAAAAATTTCAAAAAAAAAAGGAGGACAAAGCATTACCAGTGTCCGAGGTCACTTCAACCATGGCACTGGAACCAGAGTCATTGCAGGAAAGTTTCCCCAAGGAAAGGCTGTTGAAAGCACTGCTGAATGCACTCAGGTCCCATGAAGACGGTGCTGGAGATTGTGCAACAGGAACATCGCCATGTTGCACTGGGTTGTAACAGTAACAGGCCAGTGCCTGTTGTTCAGATTCAGCATTTGGTGGTGATCCAGCATTGAATGTGAAGGATGGTGCCAATGTTTCTTCCTGAGGAGCAGCAATTAGTAGAGGTCCCAGAATACTACAAGTTGGGGAGCCTGCATGCAAAATGGTTAGAAAACAAGCGGATTGTCAAGTTGGCATTACAACATAACCACAGAGATTGTGTAAGGGCCTAAGGGCTACGATATGATGCTGAAAGAGTAATTAAAACGCACCCTGGAACTGTTGTTTGGTTCTGGTAGACGTCACCGTACCTGAGGTTCCCTTGATGCAATCAGAAATAGGTAATGCATCCTGAACCAATCCTTGTCCAAAGATGGTTGTGCCAGTTGACCTTGACCATCGGCGGCAGCGTTGCTGGCCATGTCGAGGTCTGAGGGAGGAAGCTTGTTTCCCGGTAGGGAAGGCGTGGTCGATGGTGAAGGACAGGTCCATGTGCAGTGGCAGTGTTCCAAAAGTCCCCTGAATACCTTCCCGTTCTGACGAGTCAACAATGGATTGAGGTCTCAATGTCAACTGGCTGCGTCTTTGCAGCTTCAGGCTTTCTCGGTTGCCCTTATCACCTACGGTTGAAGGGTATGGGTAATGACTTCTTCGCAAATGTCGAAGCATTGGGTGGTTGTCACATACTTTTTGAATGGCACCTTCTACCAACAGAAAGTTCAGTATGCTGCCAGGTATACCACACCGCATGGATGTCAGTTGGGAGAGATGCTTGAGACCAAAATCAAGATTCCCATTACTCACAGAAACTGTTATATCTGCGTCAAAGTCTATTAGTAGTTGTTCCAGCTTTGTCATGGATCCAGCTTCAAACAAGAGCATGGGAATACTGTTGAAGTGCCTACTGAATGAATATGCACGTATTCTGCAAAACCTCAAGCTTCTGTATAACTTGCTGCTGCTGACCAAAAGCTGTTGTTTGTCTGTGCAGGGTATACCTTCAGATTTTGTTACTATGTCCAGTTTAAGAATAACAAGAATTGGTAGGCCACCAAGAATGCAAAGACTTTCCTGATCAAATTTCTTTACACCAAGCTCTAATTCTTCTATGTTGACAAGTGATTCCATCCAGCTTGGGACCCTTAACATGGTGCCTATCTTGAAAACAAGCTTTCTGAGGCTAGCAGAGTACCATGACGCCTCAAGCAAAATGTCATCTTTATCGAAGATTATGATGTCTTCATATCCAAACACACCAAATTTTACATTTAAAGTTTGAATCTTATTTAGTCGTTGAACAGAAGAAAGCGTCTGCTTTACAAATTCCATGCAGCTTGACTCATCAGTATTGGAACCGAAAAACAATTTTATACCCCAGATCCCTCAGTTTGGTTAACTCACCAATTCCTCCAACACAAATAGCTGCTGCATCTATGTCAACATTTACTAAATTTAACTCCTCCAATGCCTGCAAGTTTTTAATTCCACAGTGAAAGTTTTTAGGACAAGATAAACACAGCAGCAGATTGACAAGTCTTTTCAATCGAATTATAGTTGTTGGTAATTTGATTATGCTGGAGGCCAATAGGTCAAGTGTTTCCAAATACTGTAGCTCTCCGATCTGTTCTGGGAGCTCAGTTATCCATGTCCCTCTGAGGCTCAAATACCTCAGCTGGAGTAATTTCCCAATGTTTGCAAGATGGTGGTTCTTTAAGCTCCCACAGCTCGTGAAGTCAAGGACACGCAAGAATCTAAAATCCAACAAGGAACAGGGGGATCCAACAATAATCATTGATCGAATGTTTTCATAATTCTGGTTTGAGTGTAAGGTCATATCTCCTTCAGATTTACCTTGCAGACTCAAACGACGAACCTTGATTCCTGGTGGTGGTGTTAATCTTGGAATTCCATGTACTGTAACAAAGTTGTCTTCGCTTGACTTGCACACGATGAAGTCAAGAATTGTATCATGGAGACGACAACTATGCACCTCGCCAGTCCACTCATTTATTTCCTCCGGAAGGATTAAATTTCTATTCATGAGCTCATTAAAATACTTCTCTCCCGATTCATATAAGGTGCATGTAGATTCAGCAGGAATAAAACCCTCTGCAACCCATAGCCATACTAAACGCTTTTTACCAATTTTGTAATCTTCAGGAAATAGACTTAGATATAATAGGCAAGCTTTTAAATGATGAGGAAGATCAAAGTAACTGAGTGATAATATTCCCATCATTCTCTCTACAGTCAAATCTCTTTCAAGTCCACAACCAATAGAAGTTTGAACTTTATCCCACTCCACGACTGAGTGAACTCCATTCCGTGCTTTGTTAGCTAACAAACCAGATATTGCAATAATGGCCAACGGTAAACCACCGCACTTCTTCAAGATCTTATCAGAGACCTCTTTTAGATTTTCTGGGCATTCATTTCCAAGACCAAATACCTTTTTGAGTCCTGTTCTTGAAGAGGCTTTGGTTGGTAAACCCAACCATCATCAGAATATAATGAGCAACACGCTTTGGCCCCACCATGAATCCGAGTTGTGGTTATTATAACACTACCACAACTATTGTTTGACAATGCATACTTAATTGTGTCCCATGTTTCCACATACCATACATCATCGACTACAATGAAGTACCTACGACAAGATTTGATAAAACTATTTTGTATGGCAGGATATATATTTTTAGCTCAAACAAAGCTTCCACTAATAATTATTAATATAATACCCTACAATGATAAACGACCGAATGTATGAAACTCTATTCTTTAAAATAAGAACATTATATACTCTAGTTAGGTGTAAGCATTATTTGTAGTTGTGTCATTTTACTTTTCACACACTCATTTTACTTTTCACACACTCAAAAAATGGGAGGAGGAGAATGAAGGAGATAGAATTAGTAAAATTGGATATATTGCACTGGGTCTCGTAAGCTGATTATATAGAGTACATAGGACTAACATCTCATGTGTATAGACAATATGGTGTTATTCCTATTTAGTATTTACTCTAACATCCCCCGCAGTCAGTGCGGGAGCGCTACAGATTGTGAAACTGACAAAGCTAACATCTCCTAGCAGTCATAACAGTCGATGCAGCATGTATGCTGTGGCTAGAGAAGAAGCCGATGAGTCCTCATGCAAGCGGTAGCCCTTTGCGCCAATGTCGAGGTAGATGAGCGTGAGGGCGCAATAGCGTAGTCGAAGAAGTTGTGCTGAAGATGGTCGAGGTCAACATAGTTGTGGTCGGGTTGTTGTGTCGATGGAGCTGCAGGCGCACGAGGAGCACCATGATGATGATGGAGAAATGTTCAGGTAGTCGCCGTGGAAGGGGTGATGTCGAAGTCGAACGCAGTCAAGGCCGTTGGCGACGACGCAATCGAGGCAGACGGGGTGGGAACAAGAGGATCCATGCCAAACTCGATGCAGTCAAACCACCTCGACGCGAGGCACGGCCTGGTTTTGCCATTTCTAACAATGCATCGGGGATGAAAGCACGCATCATTGATGCTAATACTAGGCATACAAGGTAGAGGGCCTAAACCACGGTGACACTGTCGACGTGGTTGTGCTGGACAAAGAAGAAACCGTGCATCAGCAGACGCATTGGTGAGCAAGGCTCAGTGGCGATGCGAGGGGTGCGATCGGCGAACATGGCTCAGTGACTATGTGGGTAGCGATAATTCAATGACAAAGTCTCAATCAGCAGGACGAAGACCTTGTATAGACGGATGGCGCAGCAAGGTCATCGATGTGCAGGTGACAACGATGTAGATGCAACGGCAAAGCGAACACATGAGCGGCGGTGCTGCAGCCCTATTGGTCGGAGAACATACGCGTAGTACTCGGTGATGGTGTCGATGACGAGCCGATGAGGCGTGTAGCCATGCCGGGACAACCGATAGTCTCACCGATGGCGTGCCGGGGAAGCCGGTAGCACAACCGATGGACCAGTTGATGATGTAGGGGAGATACCAATCTGCTGCGCGATGATGACAATGACAGCCGAATCAGTAGGATCATGTGCCTAAACAGCGGAGATCAACCTCTCCTTGGGTTCATGTAGTGTGAAAGCGCTGGGTTAGGATCTAAACCTAGGTGAATCCATGAAGCATAATAGAATTGGTGGAATTGGATGTATTACATTGGGCCTCATGGGCTAATTATATAGAATACTGGTCTATTTGGCACAACTCACGTTAGTTTCATGAGCTGTTGTAAGTTGTTTTTTTTTTTTTTTGGCCGAACACTCATTTCCAAATCAACTCCACTTTTATCCTCTCACAAAGACATGACTTGGGATGAAGCTGAAAAAAGTAGCTTATCCCAGCTCTCTCCAGAATGTCTCTCATCCATGCATGAGCTAGTTAGTGAAGTTGTTTTGCAAAACAGTTTTTCTAAAACAGATCAAATTCACGTAGAAAGTTACTCATGAAGCTGTTTTCCAAAAAAAAAACAACTTCACTAGTAAACCTAGGCTATGCCAAACGGGGCCTATAAGGACTAACACCTTACAAAGATAAATAATGTGGTACTATTTCTATTTAATCTAACATAGAAGTCCGTTTTAGGATTTCTAGAAAAAAAAAGCATGACGTACTAATGAGAGGATAAATATAAACTAGGATTTGTAGAACTAAAGCTCCAACAATTAGAAATGAAACCTACACCAAACTATCTAGATACGTCCTGAGCTATTCTTGTGTATCAGTTCTGACACAAGGAGGTGGCAAAGTTTTGCGTCCTAGGTTCCTATTTGATAATTAGTTTCTTGTTCTATAGATTTGTAATGACAACTCACTGAATAATCTTTAGAACAAAATTATAGTATATATGCAGTTATACACCGCTACTTGTGGATAAAAAATTTGGCATATTTATTTGACCCAACAAATAGTCAGCCTATATATACAGGCTTAGTGGTGAGGAAACTGTACTATTAGATTTATATTACAAAAAACTGGTTATCTATTAGAATAACTATTAGCAATATATTGAGAGAGAAATAATTTGTAGAACTCTAACTACTTACAGGCAATTACAAGTGAAAAATCAAATTGCTCCTTATAAATGCTCTTACTGATAATTAATTTAAGGGATTTTCTCATTATCAAGTGACTGATATTTTGGATGTGTACTATGCACATTTCAAGGCTACCAGTCCTAGATACAAAAACATAAAAGAAAGAACATTTATGATAACTATCTCTCCGAATGCCCATTTCCTTCAACTGAATTTCTTATAGTGGCAAAAGCTTTGCTAGAAGAAAATTTAGTATAGGTTTTTTAGCGGAACATGGATGTGACAGGCTGAAAGAATACACCGGTGTGTACCTTTTTGCCTGAAGGAATTCACGGATTTCCATGACCAATTGTTGTATGCTCGCTCCTTCTGTCGTATAAAAAGGTTGACCTGTCACCTGGCTGAGAATAGTTCTCAAAATCTTAGCCATGTCAGGATTCCGTGACACCGACAAGAAAGCTCGGCACTGGAATTGATTCTTCAGCTCTTCATACACACTGTTTGCTATGGTTGTCTTTCCGATTCCTCCTATTCCCACAATAGAGACTATCTTCGGATGTTTTGATGAAATATCCCCATCCTCCTTCATCAAAAATGAAATTACCTCTTGTTTTGGTTGATCGATCCCCACGAGCCTCGAAGCATCCTCAAATATGGCAAGGGCTCTTGGATCCACGGTCTCGTTGCTTGTGTTCATGACAGTCTCGCCGATCTGCTTGTATCTCGCATTCCTTTCACTCACCTCCTTGACTTGGACTTTTAAATCCTGAATCGCCTTGGCAATCTGATGGCGGGCCTTGGTCTTCTTCAGTAGGTTCTTGCATTTGTCGATGAAGCCATCTGGTTTCATCGAGTCGTCATCAACACGGACTCTGAAGTCACGAGGCTGTCCTCGATGTCGTAGGAGAGCTCCCGCACCTCCTTCATCCACACCTTGTCTTGCACATCAGGATTCTCTTCTTCAGACTTCTTCAGAAGGAACGCGTGCATGGCTTCCAGTTCCCGAATCAGGTACTTGACCTCACCACGCACGCCTTTGAAACGCTTGTACTCGTCGCTGAGCAAAGTAGTGAGCTTGTCCAAGACGGGGCCCAAGGCCCCGGTCGCTTCTACTCGGCTTTGTTCGGCTGGTAGAAAAGCCGGCAGAATTCGATAGATTTAATAGTGATTTTACGAGAGGAAATCTGTCGAAATCTGCCAGCTGAACGGAGCCGAAGAGAAAAAAGGGAGATTTTTTTTTTTTGGTTGGTGAAGAGACTGAAGAAGACTCTGGTCAGGTCAACCGTGAGGCGCCCATTTCTCCGAACGCCACCTACAGTTCATGGGATAATGAACTGACGCCTTGGGCCCACCTCTCAGCTTCATGGACACCATTACGCCCAAAAAGTTGCAACCAGAAATCCATTTTAACCCTTTTCAAAAGATCTCCAAAAGTCCCATAAATTAATAGGGACCTATCTAAACACTCTTAACTCTTTACACTTGATCCTTTTTTTTTGTTGTACACGAATAATAATAGATTTTGAAATTCTTTATCGATCCTTTGCCCTAAACCTTTATTTTAAATTGGATCAAGTCCATTTTAAGTCTCTCAAAATTCTGGCCCTTTTCTAATTTAACCTCCAACTATAAAATTGTCTAACTTTGACATCTCACAAAAATCACTCAAAACTATCTCGGGCTGAAAATTGAACGAAATATTTGAGGTTCTAAAGTTAGACAAAGGCAAGTGTTGAGGGGTCAAAAATGGACTTAATTAAATACTTTGGTTTTAAACATATTTATAAAAATAATAATATTTTGATTTACTTACTAATAAATATTTATATGTATCATTTTTTCTCTACACATTATTGGATTTTTATTATGAAAAGAATTATAAAAAGCATCATAAGTCAAACTTTAGTAACACTTTTTTAAAAATATAACATGTCGCATTGATATCTACAACTTTGATTTAGGTCATGTCTCTGCCATAGTTCCTTTTTCAAAAAATAAAAAAATTAAATTTCAATATATGAGAACTTCAAACAGAATTTGAGATCATAAATCATTTCAAATGAAACAGTAGTCAACTAAAAATTGCAGTTCTTATTATCGTGATTTACAACTTTAGTGTTGGTAATTTCTTCAATTGAGTTGTTTGGAAAAAAAGAATTTCAAAATATGAGAACTTTAAATAGAATTTGGGATCATAGATAATTTCAAATAAAAAGGTCATCAACTACAAAGTTATATACTTAATTGGAATCTACAACTTTGCTGTCATTTCTCCATGAGTTCTACAAACAATTCAAAAAAAATTAAATACGAAAACTTCAGACATATAGATTATTTTAAGTAGATTTTGAATTCATATTTATAACAAAAAATGCAAAATCAAATAAAGTGTAGATAAAAATTTTAATGCATATAAATTTTTATCAATAAGTAAATCTAAATATATAATTTGTTCATAATATCTAAAACTAATGTACTAATCTAAAAAAAACTAATATACTTGTCTACTTGATTAAGTCTATTTTTTGCCCTCAACTATTTCCTTTGTCTACCTTTGGCACCGCAACAATCCCATTCAGTTTTGACCATCAAGGCGATTCTGAGTGGTTTTCAAATGAGTCAAAATTAAATGAGTTTTGAAGTTAAGGTGCTAAGTTTGACGATTTTGTAGTTGGGTTGTTAAAATTAGAGAAAGAAAAGAGTTGAGGAGCTAAACACAAACTTAATCCTTTTAAATTATGTGTGTGATTATTTGTGCACTACCCTCCATTCTAAAACATAACGAATCCTAATATACAGCTAAGTGAGCATATGATAGACTCCAAAGAAGGAAGTGAAAGGTTTAACAATCCAGACTATAAGAGGAAATACTGGCGAAGATCACCATCGAAGAGAAATTCTAACCATATTCCTTAATTATGTTGATTCTATTGAGTGAGTGAAAATGTACGAGACGAAGTCGCAGTAAATGAGAGCTTCCATGTCGGTAAATCGGATCCACGTCGGCACCTCAACTGATATTATATATATAATTATAATTGCTCCAACACATTACACACCCCCATCAACACATTATATATTTTATATCGTCAGTACCAAAAATATACAACATAAGAGATTTTATATATAATTATAATTGCTCCAACACATTACACATCCAACAGGAATTAGATTAGTTTCAGATGAAGCCGAAAACACAAGGTAATAACAAAATTGCACGGATGTACATTCGTCAAATCAGCCAGATCACCGATTTTCAAATCTTATTAACTACATAATTTCGTAAGAGAATACAGTTTGGCAAGTTCAGAAACTTTAGCAATCAAAAGTAGAAGATTAGAATTAATACTTCAGCTTTTACCGATCCACCAGATGGAGCCATTCCACCTTCGCACTTCTATGTGACCATGTCCCTCTTTAAGACAGCAAATGCTCTCCTCAGGGTAAACACTTCAATGTTTACAAACCCACCAAGTTAAAACATTGCCAGAGACGAATGCATAGCATCACAGGTCAGAGACCAGGCCCACAAAACTTGATTGACTACAACTTTCTAAGTCATCAGCATTCAGCAAGGAACGCTCAGCACAGTTAAAACTATCAGCATCAAAGCCTCAAGGATATGGAAGACATCGTTATCACCACCAAAGAGCACAGTCACAAGACATTTGGGAAAATGAACACAGGCCAGAAGAAATGGGTTTCAAATATACATAGTACAGACTAGAAGAGAGACAAACTTCATTGCCTTCAAAAAAAGAGAGACAAACTTCAAGGTCGAATAACTTCATAACCCACTTTGGCAGCAATCTAATATGATCTAGATAAGCAGGTGGCGTCAAACCAAAGACTGGTGGTTTGGGCATCCCCAACTTGGAGTTGATGGCCTGGGCTTTGCAATCAGGTGGCAATGGTTCAAAAAGACAAGCTGATCGTCCATGGTCTGACCTGGAATTGTAGTCGCACCCTAACTCAATATCCCTATTTGCCATTGCAGTCACATCTAAGGTAGGGAATGGAGAATACACTTTTCTACACTGATCGGTGGCTTCACGGATGTTTGATTGAAAAGCTTGCACCATTTGTCTTTGTTTGTGTCTCTCCAAGAATTTGCAAAAGCCGGACTATGGCTGAAGCTCTCGCCAACATGCAATGGCCAAGGGACATTCAAAGAGGCCTATCCTGGATTGGTATTAGAGAATTCCTACAGCTATGGGACTGCCTCCTGGGAATTACTTTGACTGATCAAGAGGATCGTCATATGTAGAGGCTAGATGCAAGTGGATACTACTCTTCCAAATCTGCATGTAAAGCCTTTTTCTGTGATGCTGTGACCTTTGAGCCTTGGCATCGACTATGGAAGACTTGGGCCCCAAGCAAATGCAAAATGTTCTTGTGGTTGGCAATCTGTAATAGATGTTGGATGGCGGATCGGCTCTCAAAGAGGGGCCTCTCTCATCTAGATAAATGCCCCCTTTGTGATCAAGAAGATGAGACAATACACCATCTGTTAACATCATGTGTGGTGGCAAGACAGATATGGTTCAAATTATTCACTCCTCTGAACCTAGCAGATTCAGTCCCCCAACAAAATGAATTGAGTTTTGCTGACTGGTGACGCAGACAATAAGCACAATTTTCATGGAGCACAGGAAAGAAGCGAACTCTTTAATTATTCTAGGGGCCTGGGTTATTTGGAAACATAGGAAGCATGTGTTGTTGAGGGGGCTTCTCCTTCGATTAGCATGATCTAGAGTGAGTAGAAGAATGAACACAGCCTCTGGTGTATGTCTGGGGTGAAAAAGCTTCAAGGACTAGATTTGGCACTCATAGACTAAGTCCATTTAGTTAAGGTCAACTTATGTTTGTTCACTATGTGTTTAATCCTTAATCGCCTCACTCATATCTAGTCAAGTGAGGATCCTGTTTGAGACCCCCAGCTCCCCCACCCCCCCCCCCCCCCCCCCCACACCCCTGCCCCCCATTTTTCATCTCTATAATACGTTCTCCCGCGTTTTCAAAAAAAAAGAGATAGTGACAGTAGCATCTTTGGATGACCAACAGGATCTGCATGTAGAGAGCCTTCCTCAGTTGTGTGAATTGCTGGAACAGTGCAGTTTCCAAAATTATCAAACTAATAAACATAGTAAGCATATGAGAATTACAACACCGTAATTATCTGCTTCTGAAAGTGAAAAGAGTTTCTGAGTACTGATAGAATATTATAGCCCCCTCAGAAAAGTAGAGCCTTAAAGTGTGAAGCTGTTATTTGCCAGCAATATATACAAAAATATGCCCAGTGGCTAGGGAAGCAGTCATTTTCAACATCTAGAAGAGATAGTGAATCATTCATAATATGGTTGTCAAAAGAAAGCAAGTGTTCAAGGTTTCAAGTGGATGGTCAATTCAATGTGATAGGGCATCAAATTGTTTCCTCATAAAATGTGCCTGATCATGAGATGGTACCATTATATTTGCACTACCAACTTAGAGTCAAGTGCTGTAGCAACATTTGCTTCTCTAGGGTCCTGCTTTGGAACAGATTTCTCAGCATTTTATATAATGTAAAGAACAAGATTTGGATTGCATTAAACTTACCTCCATTTCCCATTTTGATGTAGTTTGGCGACTCACAGACCTTGTATTCATCAACTAGGCTCTCTAATATCTCTCAAGATTCATCAAATTCAAAAAGATCATTTTCCTTCATGAAGAGGTTGTCAGTCGCTGAATCCTTACTCTAGGTGAGAGCAGGATCCTCACTCTTATCGAGAGGATGATACTCAGAGATGGGGCAAATTTCTGAGTTTATTTCTCACACAATGTCATGCCAACCTGAGGGGTTGTGGATACAAACTTATATGTTGCTAACCAGCCAAGCATATGCTAAGATGCTAGTTTAAGATGTTGTCCTAGATGCTACTCAAGATGCTGTCCTAAGATACTAACAGCTAGTCAAGGATGCTGTCCTTGACAAACAAAAAATATGTGCTCCGTGCTGCAGCCCCATAACCACCAGCCAACACGGTGACTTATCCATCAGAGGTCAGAGATCTATATGTCGCACAAAAGAATGAAGTCATGCACAAGGCCGTACACAGTTGACAGTACTGTTCTCAAGAAAAAATTACATATGCTGTCGTTATTTAAGGGGCCATGTTGACAATCATAGTCTTAGTAAGTAATAGTGACATGATATCTAAATTTCTTTGCAACAGCAAGATTAGAGTTCTAGTCGATTGGCATCAGAAAGGTTCCTTCCTCAACTTGATCAAGCCAACTAAACAGGGAATAGAGTACTTGACCATACATCCAGCTAAGTAGACATCTCAAAATATGCACGTACTGACATACCCTAAACATAGCTTTTACTACACACCTAAATATACATTATGTTTAGACATATAGTAATAGTTATTTATCTAGAAAAATTAGAACGACTTACAATTTGAAATGGAGGGAGTACATATGTATCCCTAGTATTTATTAACAAGGGCCAGAGGAGTGAGGTTTATTTTTCAAAAAAAAAAAAAAGAGAGAGGAGTGAGGTTTGTGTTCTGTGCAGTATTTTCACTTTAGAGAATAATGTGCTACAGCACAAAAGTAAACACATCATATATAGTGCTACTGGTTTTAAGATTTCCCTTGACTTGATACAAATTGGAATATATAAGCACATCCCTTAAGTCAAAAGCAGTAAGGAAGAAATGTGGCCAGTACATTCAGAACAAGAGAATGAACTGCAAAATAGTTTACTTTCAAAAGATAGGAGACCCGCCCAGAGCAAGCATAACAGAGGAAGAGATTACTTGTGTCCATGGAGGCTGCTTCAACAGCCATGGCACTGGAGCCAGAACCAGGGTGGTCATTGTGAAAGGAAAGGCCGTTGAAAGCATTTGTTAGGTCGTCGTGTTACGACGGCTTGAAACAGTCCATCGCCTGTTGTTCAGCTTCATCATTGGGAGGTGATCCAGACCTGAATGTGAAGCAAGGTGGCACGAATGCCCCTTGTTGCTGAGTAGCAGCAATGAATCGAGGCTCCAGAACATCAGAGGTTGCTGGGGCGGCCCCTGCCAAATGACAAAAATATAAGCCAACCGCATTGTCAAATTTTGTTAGAACATGGACCGTGTTAGGCACGTGACATGAAGAATCAAATAAACACGAACAGTTGTTTGGTAGGCATAAATACATATAAACTGTATCGTACCTGATATTCCTCCCTTGATGCGATCAGGAATAACTTGTGTGCCCTTAACCGATTCTTGTGCATGGATGGTGGTGCCCTGGCAAGCTTTCGATCGGTGCAGTCGCTGGCCATGTCGAGGGCCAAGGCCAAGGGAGGCGCTGTGATGGTGGACGGTGAAGGAGAGGTCCGCGGGTAATGGCAATGCTGCAGTCAATGACTGTCCGTTGTTGTCGTCTGTGTTGCTCCTCTTGCCTTCGGTTGAAGGGTAATGATGTTTTATGAGAAGTGGAAGCTTCGGGTGGTTGTCAAGGCTTTCTTGATGGCAGCTTCTACACGCAAGATACTTGGTATGCTGCCAAGTATGGAACATTCGATCTCTGTGAGTTGGGAGAGATGCTTGAGACCAAAATCAAGATGACCATTAGTCACAGAAATTGTTATATCTGCATCGAAGTCAATACAGAGATGTTCCAGCTTTGGCATGGATCCAGCTTCAAACGTCAGCATGGGGATACTGGGGAAGAACCTACTGAATATGGCGCCTACTCTGAAATGCAGAGTAAGTGTGGCGCCTACTCTGAAATGCAGAGTAAGTGTGGCACCTACTCTGAAATACCTCAAACTTCTGTATCCATACCTATTGCAGATCAGAAGTTGTTGTTTGTCTGTCGAGGGTATGCCTTCAACATTGTTCAATATCTCCAGAGTTAGATCGACAAGAACTGGTAGGTCACCAAGAATACAAATAATTTCCTTATCGAATTTCTTTATTCTCAGCACTAATTTTTCGATGTTGACAAGTGACTTCATCCAGCTTGGCACCCTTGACATGGGATTCATCTTGAAAACAAGCATTCTTAGGCTAGCAGAGCACCACAGCACCTCAAGGATAATGTCATCTCCATCGAAGGTTATATACTCTTTTACATGATTGTCGAACTGTAGCTGTACGTCTAAAGTTTGAACCTTATTTAGCCGTTGAAAAGAAGAAGCCATCTTTTTTATAAGATCCATGTAGCTTTCCTCATCAATAATACCAGAACTGCTCAGATGTCTCATTTTGGATAAATTGCCGATTTCTTCAATACAAATAGCTGCTGTCGTTATGTCAATGTATATTGAATTGAACTCCTCCAATGCCTGCAGGTTTCTGATTCCATCGGGAAAGCAGTTTAGCCGCACAAGACCCATCAGTAGGTTCTCAAGTCTTTTTAGTTTAATTATAGCTGTTGGTAATTGGATTATGTCTCAGCCCCATAGGTCAAGTGTTTCCAAATACTGTAGCGCTCCAATCCCTTCTGGGAGCTCAGTTATCTCTGTATCCCTGAGGCTCAAATACCTCAGCTGGAGTAATTCTCCAATGTTTGCAAGATGATGGTTTTCTAATAATCTGCCCGTGAAGTCCAGGACACGCAAGAATCTAAAACCAAACAAGGAACAGGTGAATCCAAAACTAATAATTGACTGGACATTTCCATAAGTCTGGTTGGAGGATACGGTTGCATCTCTTTCAGTTTTACCTTGAAGACTCAATCGACGAACCTTGATTCCTGGTCGAGGTGTTAGTCTTGTTATACCATGTACTGTAACAAAGTTATTTTCAATGGACTTGCACACAATGAAGTCAAGAATTGTATCATGGACACGACACATAGCTACCTCGCCCATCCATGAATTCTTTATTCCCCACGGAAGGATTAAATTTCTATTGATAAGCTCATTAAAAGACTTCTCCCCTGATTCGTACAAGGTGCATGTAGATTCGGCAGGAATGAACACCTCTGCAACCCACAGCCATACTAAACGCCTTTTATTAATTTCATAATCTTCAGGAAATATACTTAGATACAATAGGCAAGCTTTTAAATAATGAGGAAGATCAAAGTAACTGAGTGATAATATTCCCATCATTCCCTCCACAATCAAATCTCTTTCAAGTCCACGGCCAATAGAAGTTTGAACTTGATCCCACTCTGTGACTGAGTGAACTCCATTTCGTGCTTTGTTAGCTAACAAACCAGATATTGCAATAATAGCCAATGGTAAACCTCCACACTTCCTCAAAATCTTATCAGAGACTTCTTTTAGATTTTCTGGGCATTTATTTCCGATACCAAATATTCTGTTCTGGAATAACCTTTTTGAGTCCTGTTCTTGGAGAGGCTTGGGTTTGTAAACCCAGCCATCAGAATATAATGAGCAACATGCTTTGGCCACATCATGTATCCGAGTTGTGGTTATTATCACACTACCACAACTATTATTTGACAATGCAAACTTAATCCTGTCCCATGTTTTTGTGTCCCATACGTCATCGACTACAATGAAGTACCTAGGACATGATTTGATAAAGCTATTTAGTATGGCAGGATATATGTTTAGCTCAAACGAATATTTCATGGATAATTAATACTTTAAAATGATAGACAACCAGAATGTATGAAGCTCTATTCTTTAAAATAATAACCTTATACTTATACACTAGTGAAGTGTAAGCATTGTAAGCACCATTTATAATTATGTCATTTACTTTTAACACACTCACAAATGGATATTAGGAGGAGAGACATGATTCAGCATTTGTAGAACAAAGACATGACATATGATTGTGATGTACTAAACGTGTGTTTGATTTGAGAACCAAGTGAAATGGGTTGGATCCATCCTATTTACGTTTGGCTAGATGAATAAGGTTGTCTTGGGTTTTATATTTGGTTTGAAGGCAAATGGATGTGGGTCAAGCACAGCGACACAAGTGCCCCGGTATCCCACACATCATCCTCTTCTCTTTCCTTCTTTACAGCTTCTCTTCTCTCCTACTAGCTTGCTCTGCTCACCGCTGCCAGAGATCCACCATGCCCCATAGCTCCACCCACCAGAGCTGCACTGCACCCCAAAACCTCTGTCTGCCAAAGCTTCATTGCGCCCCAGATCTCCGCCTGCCGGTGCTCCACCATGCCCACAAGCTCTGCCCCCTGAATCACCGCCCTAACACCACAGCCCGGAGATTTGACCCCGAGCTCTGAGCCCAGCACCGTGCCCCAAAGCTCCTCGCCTCGATGCCACCCAAGCACCACCGGTTCCATTGCCGAGCACAGCTGCTTTGTACCAGGACCTCCGTCCCCGACACACGACCCCGATGTTACTGTGAGCAGGTCCTTACTGTTATCGAGAGGATGGCACACAGAGATGGGGCAATTTTCTAGGTTTATTTCTCACACAATGTCATGCCAACCTGAAGGGTTGGGGATACAAATTTATAGGCTGCTAACCAGCCAAACATATGTTAAGATGCAAGTCTAAGATGCTATCCTAGATGCTAGTCAGGATGTTGTCCTAAGATGCTTGTCCTAAGATACTAACAGTCAGTCAAGGATGATGTCCTTAACAAACAGAAAATATGTGCTGCAGCCCCACAACCATCAGCCAACATAGAGACTTATCTATCAGTTACACCCCTGAAGCACCACTGATGACACTATGCTGCCCTCAAGCATGCATGCTCCGCACCTGACGTGTGCCTCTAAGCTCCACGCTCGATGCCAAGTACATGCCAAGAAACAAGGATTTGCAAATTAAAGCTCCATTAATGCTTAGAAATTAAAACCTACATAAAATTTAGCTAGATCGCTCTAAGATATTCTAGTGTATCGATTCTAACAGAAAGAGGTGGCAAAGTTTTGCGCCATATGTTCCTATTTGACAACAGTTTCTTCTATTATAGATTTGTAATGACAACTCAATAAAGAACCTTTAGAACATACTTCGAGGAAAAAAACTATAGTACAGATGCACTGCTATTTCTGGATCAAACTTTGGTAGTTTTGACCCAACAATAGACGTCTATATGCTTAGTGGTGCGGAAATTGTACCATTATATTTATACTAGATAGCGTGTCCGTGCGTTGCTACGGGACAGCTAAACTTTTCTACCAAAACCACATGGACCGCATGATAAGATAACAATACTATGAAATTAAATAGCAAAATTAAAGTCACATTTAATCAAGAAGCAAAATTCGTGAAATTAACACAAATTACGGAGAGCATGTCGTCATAGGCTCACCAACACCAACTCAACGGGAGCAAAATCACAAAATCATATATTTTGAGAGAACATGATATAGCTAAATAGAACTTATTAGTTCTTCGTTATAAAAAAATGACTCTTCACTATATTCATAGTGCTTCATAATTGATCGACTTCGTAAAAAATGACTATTCCCTATCACTTAAACACAATTATTTTCAAACTCAGGTGAAGTACGGGTACAACTGGTAACATGTTTCCAATTTTTAGCAAAATATATTGGGACAGAAATACAGAATCGAACTCTAACTTATAACAAGTGAAAAGTCAAATTGCGCCTTATTTTTCTCCTTATCAAGTGAATGATACTTTATATGTGTACTATGCACATTTTGAAGCCTATCAGAGAAAGAAAAAGCATTTATGATAATTTAACTATCTCTCTAACCGTCTGTTTCCTTCAATGGCATGAGAGCAGGCAATTTCTTACAGAAAGAAGTATAATGCCCAAAGCTTTACTAGAAGGGAATTAAAATAGGTTTCTTAACCGAATGGATGTGGCATGCTGAAAGTATACACCTGTGTACCTTTTCGTTTGAAGGAATTCATTGATTTTCATGATCAGCTGCTGTATGCTACCTGCTTCTGTCTTATAATAAGGTTGACCTGTCACCTCGCTGAGAATGGTTCTCAAAATCTTAACCATATCAGGATTCCGTGACACCGACAAGAAAGCTCGGCACTCGAACTCATACTTCAGCTCTTCATACACTCTGTTTGCAAGGGTTGTCTTTCCAAGTCCTCCAATTCCAACGATAGAGACTATCTTCGGTTGTTGTGATGAAATACCCACATCCTCCTTCATCAGAAATGAAATTACCTCTTGTTTTGGTTGCTCCATTCCCACGAGCCTCGAAGCATCCTCAAATATGGCAAGGGCTCTTGGATCCACGGTCTCGTTGCTTCTGTTCACGACAGTCTCACCCATCTGGTTGTATCTTGCATTCCTTTCACTGACCTCCTTGACTTGGCCTTTCAGCTTTTCAATCTCCTTGGCAATCCGACGGCGGGACTTTGTCTTGGCCAGTAGGTTCTTGCATTTGTCGATGAAACCATCTGGTTTCCTCAAGCCATCATCAACACGGACTCTGAACTCGTCGAGGCTGTCCTCGATGTCGTAGGAGAGCTCCCGCACCTCCTTCATCCACACCTTGTCTTGCACATCAGGATTCTCTTCTTCAGACTTCTTCAGAAGGAACGCGTGCATGGCTTCCAGTTCCCGCTTGAGGAACTCGACCTGATGCCGCACCCCTTTGAAACGCGTGTATTCATCGCTGAGCAGAGCAGCAAGCTTATTCACGACAGGGCCCAAGGCCCCGGTCGCTGCGCTTACCAGCAAATCCGGCATGGCCGCTAGTAGAACAAGCTCTAAAGTTTTTGTTCGGTTCAGTTGGCGTCAGTCTCTGGTTGGCGTGGTTGCGCTGATACTACATAGGATGCAGGGAATAGCTCTGGACAGTGGGATCTCTAAAGGCACGGCCTTATTCCTTGCTTGCTCTAGCCATGGATTTGGAGCAGAGATTCTTTGGGGAGAGATGTCGGCATGTCGCACGGGAAGAAGAGAAGAAAGGGGTTTGTTGGTGAAGACTGAAGAAGTCCCGGTCACCCGTGGGGCCCTATTTCTCCGTACGCCAGTCATCCAGTCAATTTCTCATGGGATAATGAACCGACGCCTTGGGCCCACCTCTCAGCTTCATGTACCCTACGACCAAAAAAGTTGCAACCGGAAATCCATTTAACCCTTTTCATCATAAATATAATAATAAAAAAATATCGCCAAAAGCCCCATAAACTCATAGGAACCTATCTAAACACTCTTTATTCTGCTTTAAAAATTTAAACACTATTTATACTTAATCCAAAGACTAACTTGGCTTATCAGCTATGATACAATGTTTTTCTTTCCCAGCTAATTAGTGAATAGTACTTTTCAGCAAAACTAACAGGTCGAGCAATTCATTGAAATCCTTTTTTTGGTGTACATGAACAAGTGATCTTGAAATTCTTTATCATCCTTTGCCCTAAACCTTCATTTTAAATTGGATTAAGTCCATTTTTAGCCTCTCAAATTCTTGCCTTTGCTAATTTTAACCAACCATCTAACTTTGGCACCTCACTATCAGAATTGTTTAACTTTGATCCTAGAACCATCTGAAAAATCACTCAAAACTGCTTTGGGTTTAAAATTTAACAATTTTGGTAGTTGAGGTTCTAAATTAGATGAAAGCAAAAATTGAGGGGTTAAAAATAGACCTAATCGAGTCTATATTTTGCCCTCGACTATTAGCTTAGTCTATTTTTAACCCCTTGCCCCTCAAGGCAGTTTTGAGTGGTTTTCAAATGGCTGAGTCGAAATTAAATGATTTTGATAGTTGAGTTGCTAAATTGTACCGGTTTTGTGGTTGAGTTAAATAGACTTAATCCTTTTAAAAATATGCATGTGATTGTTTGTGCACTGCTCCATCCGTCCTGAAATATAAGAAATCCAAAGTAGCTAACATACAGCTATTTTTTTAGCATATAATTAATCCCAAAGAAGGAAGTGAAAGATTCAACAATCCAGACTATGAAGAGGAACCGCTTGCGGAGAACATCATTTAAGAGAAATTCTAACCTTATTCCTTAAGAGTGAAAAGACATACGAGACTCCATAATACAAATAACACAAGGGCGATCCACGGTACAGTACCTCAACTTCACGCTTATCCCTTGTTTGGGCAGTTTACACATTACTTATTTTATCCTCGGTAACAAAAAATATGCAATATAATAGATTATATATAGTTGCTCCAACAGATTACCCCACCACATCTTATAGGGATTATTTTCAGATGAAGCTGAAAACACGTGGCACTAACAAAATTGCACAGATGTGCAATCATAAAATCAGCCAGATCGCCGATTTTCAAATTTTATTAACTACATGTTTTAGTAAGCGGATACAGTTAGGCAATTTCAGAAACTTCAGTAATCAAAAAGTAGACGATGGGAGTTAATACTTTAGCCTTTACAGATCCACAAGATGGAGCCATTCCACCTTCGTACTTCTTAGTGACTTAAGACAGCAGATGCTCTCTTCAGAGCAGCTCCAACGTTGCTGCTAAGGGGATGCTAGGAGGTCAGAGAAATAAGAAAAGCAGGTGCATCACATTAGAGCGATGGTGCTATCCTAACACCGGCTAGCACCTGTAGCACACTTGAGCACCCGGTGTTTGAGCTTAATAAATACTTTTCTAATAGCTTTTTCTACATCCTAGTAGTCTTGCATGTGAATGATACTATTGGATGAGACCCACTATAGCAAAGACAAGTGGTGCTACACGTTGGAGAGAAAATAAAATCTTAGCATCCTTATAACATGTCTTAACTTAGCATCTTAGGTGGTGCTATACACTACGGTTGCTCTCAGGGTAAACACTTCAATGTTTACAAACCCACTAGAGCCGAATGCATAGCATCACAGGACCGGTCAGAGACCAGGCCCACAAACTAGATTGACTAAAACTTTCTAAGTCATCAGCATTCAGCAAGGAATGCTCGGCACAATTGAAACTATCAGCATCAAAGCCGCAAGGGCAAGGCAGACATCATCATCGCCACCAAAGAGCGCAGTCACAAGACATAAGGGAAAATGAACACAGGCCAGAAGAAGTGGGTTTCAAAATATACATAGCACAGACTAAAGAGAGACAAACTTCGAGGTCGAATAACTTCATAACCCACTTTAGCAGCACTCCAATATGATCTAGATAAGCAGGCGGCGTCAAACTGAACACTATTTAGTGATAGTAGCATCTTTGGACGACCAACAGGTTCTGCATGTAGAGAGCCTTCCTCAGTTGTGTGAATTGCTGGAACAGTAAAGTTTCCAAAATTATCAAATTAATAAACATGGTAAGTATGTGAGAATAACAGCACCATAATTGTCTAAGAATTTCTCAGTACCGCGAGAACATTATAGTGTGAAGCTGTTATTTGCCAGCAATATATATAAAAATATGCCCAGGGATTTAGCAGTCATTTTAATCTAGCAGAGATTGTGAATCATTCATAGTAATTTATGCAGTCCGCATGGTTGGCCAAAGAAAGCAAGGGTTCAAGGTTTCAAGTGGATAGTCAATTCAATATGATAGGGCATCAACTTGTTCCGCATAAAAAGTGCCTGACTGTGAAACCATACCTTTATATTTACACTACCAACTTAGAATCAAGTGCTGCTGCAACATTTGCCTCTCCAGGGTCCTGCTTCGGAACAGACTGCTCAGCATTTTATATAATGCACAGAACAAGATTTTGATTGCATTAAACTTACCTCCATTCCCCATTTAATGTAGTCTGGCGACTCACATGCCTTATATTCATCAACTAGGCTCTCTATTATCTCTCGAGATTCATCAAATTCAGAAAGATCATTGTCCTGCACAAAGAGGTCACAGTCAGCATGTCGCACAAAAGAATGAAGTCATCAACGAGGTTGTACACAGTTGAAAGTACTGTTCTCAAGAAAATTTACATATGCCTATCGTTATCTAAGGAACCATGTTGGCAATCATAGTCTTTGTAAGTAATAGTGACACAGTATCTAAATTTCTTTGCCACTGCAAGATTAGAGTTTCAGTTGAATCGGCATCGGATAGGTTCCTGAACTTGACAACGCCAACTAAACAGGGAATAGAGTACTTTCCAAACAAACAGCTAAGTAAGCAGCTCAAAATATGCATGTAAGCTAAACAATTCAAAGCAATGAGCTAGAAGATTAAAAATTTGTTGAAATATGTTCTTACCGCAAACATTGGGAACTTCCTGTAGTTGTCAAGAAAAGCCTGCTTTTTCCTTAGCTTCTCATATTGCCCAAGGCATTTGCTGAATAAGTGACGGATGCTCGTATGATTTGCTAACATCAGACCACTAACCTGTAGCACAGCATTACTTAGTACAGCATTATCCATTTTCTTCAAAAAGAAATAAAAGACTGAAATCCCACCAGAAGGCGAGGGAGGGAGGGAAGGTAGGAGGAAGAGATCATTGTACCCTGTGGGTTGTTTGAACATATGGGGATTTTCTTGACAAAGCAACCTGTTGCAATTGAAACGCTCACAAATTTAATGCCAGAAAATGAAACAGAAATGTCTAGTTATGTGATAACCTGAATGGTTAGGAAAAAAAAAAGGATAACCTGAATGCTTGCAGGTGCCCAGTCTATAAAGTTAACAAGCTTCCTTTCGCGTATCCTTTGCAGGCTCTCATGAACCTAAGTCCATGAGACAGAACAAATAACTTCATTTCAAGGTACACAACAACAACAACAACATAGCATTTTTTCCCAAGCAAGTTGGGGTAGGCTAGAGATGAAACCCACAAGAGACAAGTCACAGAGTAACGCATAAAAGTCATGGTTCAGGCACGTAGATGGCTAGTCTCCAAACGCTCCTATCCATTGCTAAATCCTTGGAGATATCCCACTCCTTAAGGTCTCTCTTAACCGACTCGTCCCAGTCAATTTAGGTTGACCTCTGCCGCTCTTTACATTGCCGTCCCGTTTTAGAACCCCACTACGCACCGGCGCCTCAGGAGGCCTTCGTTGAACATGTCCAAACCATCTCAACCGATGTTAAATCAACTTCTCCTCAATTGGTGCTACCCCAACCCTATCCCGACTAAAAGTTAAATATGCCTATCGTTATTAACTAACAAAAAACATGCCACAATGCTAGTATGTATGAAAATCTGTTTACAGATTTGTAGTGCAAGTTCATGTCATTCTCAGCCAATGTGGGGTATATAGGAGTTTATAGAGAGAATGGTCGATATAAATGTGCTTTGTTTGATGTAACAATGAAACAACACCTCTTAAACTTTGATATGTTTCCAGCAACTTCTTATAGTAAAATGGGAAGAGATTAAATGGTATGAAGCTACCATGTTTTATCTCGAACTCTTGGTTTAGAATTTTAGATGACCATTCCATGCATGTAACTCAAGTCAATACACTTTAGCACTTGGCAAATCATATTTCATGATGCTGTCATTCAATTTGACCAAGATATATCTACAGTTTCACACGAGAAGAAAAATCATTTGACAAAACTGTACCTGTGTAGGGTCCACCTCCCCTTGAATGATGTTCAGTATGGAGATGTATTTAGCTTGGCTAGCTTCTTTTGTCCGAGCATATGATGACACCATTATATTCTTTGTCTGCAATATTTCATAAATAAAGATTCAAACTTTGTGAACACTTAAGAGTTAACCCCCCCTTCCTACAGTGACAGGTAATACCTGCAGAAGTCTTCTCATAACATCCAATACCGTTGTCTTGCGTATCATGTTAACCTGCCACATAGCACATCCAATCCAATTTAACTGAATGGTTCCGCAATTCACCCAAAACAAACATCAATCTAATTACTTTCCCTAATTCTTTTGATGAAATGTCCCAAAATTGCAGTCAATGGACAAGCACAGGTAACTACAGATTCCACAAAGGCTACAAAATGTGACATATAGCATGCTACATGAACCAATGTAACAACTGAGGAAGAGGATATCAAATTACCTGGCGTTCAACAGTCAATGGAGTATAACCTGTCATCAAAAAATGACACCTTGGAGTGGGGATCAGGGAGGCAAGGAGGCCAACCAGATCGTTGTTCATATATCCAGGATACCTCATAGTAGTTGTGCTTGCAGACATAACGGTGGACACTAAAGAGTTTGTTTGTGCAAAAGTAGGATTTGATAGATGAAGACGCTCAACAGCTATCCTATTAAGAGCCGTATTGTCAAGAACAACCACACAGTCAGCATTCAGTGTCAGCCGCTTCAGAGTTAAAAGTGAGTTGTAAGGTTGAACAACAACATCACTTGTTTCCATCTGGTTTGGGAAAACACTATATGTCTGCACAAGCTTTTTACTGTATCGATCATTCAGTGTCTCCAACAGATAAGAACCCATACCTGAATGAACATGGGGAACAGGACAGTTAGACAAATGGTATGAGAACAACTGTTATTATGTTTCATAATAACAAGGAAATATCGTATCTACAGTGAGTCAGATGGTAGGCACCACGAAATACTCTAAGTACAATATGAAGTCATCAACAGCAAAGTGAGAATAGAATAGAAAAATGATAAGAAACTAAATCAAAATATGAGAGCCAGATAGCCAACCTGAACCAGTTCCACCAGCAATAGAGTGACAGAGGACAAAACCCTCAAGGCTATCACTTCCATCTGCTTCTCTGTCAACCATGTCCATGATATCATCAACAACTTGTTCACCCTGAGGATGTGAAAGGCATTTTAGCATTTATTTCCAAAACGAGAAAAGGAACAATTGGCCTAGTGACAAAACAATCAAGTCCACAAGCCCTACAAGATTGGTTCATCCAGTGGAAACCTTAGGTGCAAACAGAGATAACACAGTGCAACTCTACCTGATGATACCCACTGGCCCAGTTGTTCCCCGCACCACCACCGTGCTCAGCAACAAATATGTTCTCATGGTTATACAGGTTCCTGTACTCACTGTTCTGAATTCCATTTATCACTCTTGGCTCCAGGTCAATAAGCAGAGACCTGGGTATGAAGTGCTGATCATCAGCCTGGTAAAAGAAGACGTCCTTCCTGTCGCCCCCCTGCAGGTAACTTAAGCAATTAGAACTTGGCTCTTGTTTAATTTAGCCTTCCCAGATAAAGAGAAACGGCAAATACTGCATCCATACAGTACAAACGGAAGCCTAACTGTTACAGTGGATACTTTTAAGGGCTGCACAATTCGGTCAGAGAAGCAATTTCCAGCAGAATGAAGCACATGATACATGGGTTTTGTAGGTATCAAACTGTTCATTTAATTTCTTGTGTGCAATTCTCGTTAATTCCAGCTAAATCTAACACTATACACCGATACCAAAAACCACTTAAACACTAATCCCATATGACTGAAAAAAAAAACGTGTTGACACTTGAACGAAAGCTAAATTCCGTGCCCCAGTCACAATTCCAGTTGAAATCTCCAAAATTCTCACAAGGAATTAAGCATGACTTTGTGAGAATTCTACTAGTACCCGCCCTAAAACAGAGGTCCGAAGACAAGGCACCTGGCCTCGCCGCCATATCCACAGATAGCACAGATCAGAGCACTCGCAGCACCGATCTCGAGCAACCGGGAAACCGCCATCAATCGATCACCACGGGCCAGCGCGTGAGGAGAGGAGCGCTCGAACAGGCCACGCTGACGGGGACCGGGGAGAGAGGGGAGTGGGGTGGAGTGGGACGCACCTGAGTGGCGAAGTCCTCGAGGAGGCCGTCCTTGCCGATGCCGTGCTCGAGGCAGAGCTGCTTCCAGAACTCCATCCCGATCTGGTTCCCGCATTGCCCCACCTGGATCGTGATGATCTCGCGCGGCATTTTTTCCCCCTTGCTCCAGCGGCGGCGGCGCGGCGGCGGCGGGAGACGGAGTAGGGTTAGGGTGACGCGAGGATAGGGTCGGCCGGTGCCGGGGCCGGAGGGAGGGAGGGAGCCCGGCCGGTGGCGGCGCCGGCGGAGGCTAGGGTTTTGGGGGATTTGCTTGGTTTGGACGCGAGCACGCGCCAATTGCGAGTGCGATTTGGTGGCGGTGGGAGCGGGAGGTGACGATGACGGCTGAAGAGGCGAAGGGGAAGGGGGCGGAGATTTTGGATTTTGGAACAAAACGAAATGGGCGCAGTTTTCGAATTTCCAGGGGTTTTATTTATGGAAGTAGTCCAAGCAAAATCATGTTTTGTTTGGTGGGGCTCCAATTTTCGTGGGCCCCGGTTAGAGCTGTTTTTTTTTCTTTTTCTAAAGCTACTAAACCATTTAAAAAGCATTCGGTAAAAACAGTTTTATTGGTAGTTTTATTAGTTCGCATTTGATTTGTGAGGGTGAGCTAGGTGAAGCCATTTGTTTGAGCTCTGGTTCTTTTATAAAAAACAGCTTTGGCTCCTTTCATGCTTTTTGCAAGAACCTATTTCTTTATGGTGTTTACCTTGCAAGGAACGACGAGAAGCCTGAACCGATACCCTGCGAAATGATGATATCTGCAGTTACAAGCTTCCACTGTTGATTCACAGGCATTTTGCATTTTTGTCAAAGCTTCAGCAATATCCCGTCGTTTGTCTCCATCAGCACCAAAAAAATTTAGACAATCTAAACAAATTATATATAAATAAACTAAGCACTCGAGTCATGTGGACCAAGCCCTCGGTTAGTTGAAAGGGTCCATCCAAAACTATTCTCTCTTGGAGTTTTGGAATCTAGCCGCGAATCTTCATGGTTCTTCAATAGAGATCATGCCATTGTTGTAAAATATCAGTAACAACGAATGTCTCGGAGTTAAAGACACTATGCTCTAATCTCTTGTTGGAATTTTATAAAATTCTACTCTCTCTCTCTCCATTCAAATTAATTGTTATTTTTTCATTCTATAAGTTTGATAGATTTGTAAAAAATTTGTGCAACATTTGTATCTTCAAATAGATCTATTATCGATGATATATGTAATGGTATTAATTGTGTATCATAAATATTAATATTTTTTATAAAATACTGAAAGTTATTTTTTAGAAAGCGAGACAACAATTATTTTGGGTGGAAGGAGTACAATATTTAAAAGAAAATAGTATCTACATTTATACTTAATTTTTAGTATAATAAATTTAATATCTTTTGTATAAATTTGAACAAACTTAAAATCTTTTATTTCAATATGCAAAAGGGTCTCTAGCCCAGTGATTAGACCACTTGAGTAGTATCCAACAAGATTGGTTTCGACTCCTCATATAGACGAATTTAAATAGATTTGCAATAAAAAAATTAAAAATAGGTTGGAGTTTTTTATGCTGACTTTGGTAAAAGAAATATGCAATTAAGGTATTGATCGATTCGATTGAATCACATTATATATTTACTCCACGTTATTGTTTCTTAATTATGCCCCCCAGATGCCCTGGTTGTTTGGTTCATGCTTCGATTGGTCGGACCTTTACGTGGCTATGATTTCTATTTATACGCCCATTATTTGGCGGAAAGCAAAATGGACGGCCGTGCCGAGTATGACGAAGAACAGAAGAAGAAACGGATAATTCTAAAAAAAAAATCAGATGCTTGACAAAGACTGGGCCGCACATCGACCACTACATATTAGAACTATGGGAGTTGCTATATTTCAGTCTGAAATATAACTTTCTCTAGGTTGCTCAAAAAAATTATAACTTTCTCTAGGGCGACAACTAACCGGCTTGAGATCTGCACGTTCAAACGACTGTGCTATAGAAATTGGGTAGAATTATTAGAAAAGTGTAATAACACTCTGGGTTTTCCAGCTTATAATTCAGTACCATTGACGTAGAGATTCAGCAGAGGGCCACATTTCAACTGATGTAGGCCAGAACGAAACACGAAAGGAACTTGCTAATCAGAACACACGAAGGGAGGAATTCAATGGCAGACAGAACGTAGGGATTGCCGAGACCAGAGGATGCTCTAAGATTCATGCAGATTTTTTAAATAGGATCATTGGAGCAAAACTCACCGGCCGCAAGCGAGCGAGCGCCATGCCCGTGGGTGCAGGGCAAACATTCCTCTTTGGCCTCCGTACGTCCTCCTTGTGTACACTGTACATTAAGTCCATCAGATGTTGGATCTATTATGGGTTAGGCCCATTTATATAATTCAATAAATTAATAAACTCTATGATTTATAATTATGAGTATTGTTCATTGTACCAGATTGGAATTTTAAAGGTCGTTGACTTGACTTATATGGTTGGATTTATTCTATTTAATTTGAGAGGTTTAAGAAAAGGACCAAGGCGTGCCACGCACGCGCGCGCCGCCGGCCGGGCCGTGGCCGTGGGCGAGGCAGGCCAGCGGCATGGCGTGTTAAAATTTTAGCACTCACTTATCACATGATGACGGGAATTATAACTTTGAGTTGATCTCTCTGGATACCTGACTCTTAGACTGCCGAGACCTTGGCAGGTGCCTCCGAAGCCCTTGTCATTCGAGACCTTGCACGAAGGATCGGCAATTAGGTTTTTTGGGAGCGTCTACGCGACTGCCCAATTCATCGTCGTCGTTCTTCGTCTTCTCCATCGACTCGCCGGCGACATCTTCTTCCTGGAGGAGGAGAGATCGTCTTCTTCATCTCCTATGACATGACGCTGGAAACTGGACAAGAATCGGGATCATCAGAACGCATGGGAGGGTATGAACTGTTCATCTTCCTGCTGTTTTACGTTTTCCAGATCGTGCCTGTATCAGTAGTTCATCCATGTTGTTTCATATGTTGCTCTGAGTTTGTTTCATCAGTTCTGTCGTATCGTTTCATAAGATACCTGTTGTCTATCCCTGCTAGATATGTGTTCTGCATATGTGTTTCTGTTTTACAGTCATGCTGTTTCGTATGCCTCTGCTTATATATTTCAGTAGTTCTGTTAAACTGTTTCATATGCTGTGCAGTTTATGTTTCATGTTTATATGTTCAATTTATATATATGCTTTATATGTTTCTTGTTTACTTGTTCATCGTAGTTATGAACATGTGTTATGTCAGGTTTTACTTATCAATAATCTTATTTATGTCATCATCATAATGTTAATTTATGAAATTAAAATGATATGGAAGATGCCTTATTGTCTAACAATCCAAAAATCTAATTATAGCCTATTTTCTGTCAGAGGTTTTGCTGCTGTGTTAAATCCTCATCCTTTTGATGGTAAAAACTTCTTGATATAGAAAGCTAAGAAGGAATTGTGGCTAACTGCGATGTATTGTTATCATGCCGCTAAGGGCAAGCCTGAGAACTTACCTTCTGCGGATGAGGCTAAGTTTAAGGCTGATGACAACCTCTTTCGAGGTGCAGTGATTAGCGCACTTGATAAGAAATTCCAGAAAAGCTATATCATTTATCCCACAGGGAAAGAGCTGTGGGATGCACTTGTTGAAAAGTTTAGAGTTACTGATGCTGGTAGCGAGCTGTACCTCATGGAGCAGTTGTATGACTACAAGATGGTTGAGAACCGATCTGTCGTGGAATAGGCTCATGAGATTCAGGCACTAGCTAAGGAACTAGAGCTTTTTCCTTGTCTTTTGCCTGACAAGTTTGTGGCTGGAGGTATAATCTTTAAGTTGCCACCTTCTTGGAAGGAATTTGCTATCTCTCTTAAACATAAGAGACAGGATTCAATGTTGAAGAGCTCATTGGTATTCTTGATATTGTGGAGAGGGCTAGAGCAAAGGACAATGGAAAGAGTGTTGAGACCTCTACTGCCAATGTGGTGCAGAAGAGAAACTTTCGCAAGTTTAATAACAAGAAGAAAAACCAGAACAAGCAAGAGAACATAAACAAACCTATTCAAACAGCATAGTTTAAAAAGAAGAAGAACAATAACAACAGCAAGGGAAAGGGAGGATGCTTTGTCTGTGACAGTGATCAGCATTGGTACTCATGATGTTAAGGAGAGGGCTAGAGCAAAGGACAATAGAAAGAGTGTTGAGACCTCTACTGCCAATGTGGTGCAGAAGAGAAACTTTCGCAAGTTTAATAATAAGAAGAAAAACCAGAACAAGTAAGGGAACACAAACAAACTTGTTCAAACAGCACAGTTTAAAAAGAAGAAGAACAATAACAACAGCAAGAGAAAGGGAGGATGTTTTGTCTATGGCAGTGATCAGCATTGGGCTAGAGATTGCCCTGATCGCAAGTTCACGCAGGACAAGAAATTAGCAAATGTTGTAACTACTGAAACTGGAGATGAAACATCAAGGTATGGTAATTCTTTACCATTTGTTCTTTCAGTTTGTAATTCACCTGAGTGGTAGATGGATAGTGGTGCAAATATACATGTGTGTGCTGATGTTTCTTTATTTTCTTCCTACCAAGTCGGGAGGTCTGGTGCCTTGTTGATGGGAAATGGGTCGCGTGCTCATATTCTTGGTGTTGGTACGGTCATTCTGAAGTTTATTTTAGGGAAGATGGTGCCATTGAAGAGCGTGCAACATGTGCCATCTATCAAGAAGAATCTTGTTAGTGCGTCTATGCTACGTCAAGATGGCTATAGAGTTGTTCTTGAGTCGAATAAATGTGTTGTATCAAAACATGGTTCTTTTATGGGTAAAGGATATGATTGCAGAGGCTTGTTCTGCTTATCTTTGCATGATGTGTGTAATAAGATGGTGAATTCCGTTAATATTTCTGATGAGTTGGATTTATGGCATTCATGCTTTTGTCATGCAAGTTTTGGCTGTCTTATACGGTTAACAAATCTGAATTTAATTCCTAAATTTAACTTGGTTAAAAAGTCTAAGTGCCATATGTGTGTTGAATCAAAACAACCTCGCAAGCCACACAAGGCTGCTAAGGCGAGGAATTTGGCACCTCTAGAACTTATTCATTCTGATCTATGTGAGATGAATGGAATTTTAACCAAAGGTGGTAAAAGATATTTCCTCACTTTTATAGATGACTTTACACGTTTCTACTATGTGTATCTCTTAAAAACTAAAGATTAAACGTTTAATTATTATAAGGACTATAAAGCTAAAGTTGAGAACCAACTTGAAAGAAAAATAAAATGGTTAAGGTCTGATCGAGGTGGAGAATACTTCTCTCATGTGTTCGATGAGTTCTGCGTGGAACATGGAATTGTTCATGAAAGGACACCACCTTTCTCACCACAATCCAATGGGATTGCTGAACGAAAAAACTGCACATTAACAGAGTTGGTGAATGCCATGTTAATCACTGCCGGATTATCCAAGGAATGGTGGGGTGAGGCGCTGTTGACAGCGTGTCATGTCCTGAACAGAGTTCCAATAAAGAACAAAGAGATCACACCATTTGAGGAATGGGAAAAGAGAAGATTAAATCTCACATATTTGCGCACTTGGGGTTGCTTGGCCAAGGTGAATGGCCAATCAACAAGAAGCATAAACTTGGGTCTAAAACTGTTGATTATGTATTTCTTGGCTATTTCTTTTACAGCACAGGGTATCGATTCTTAATTATAAAATCTGATGTGCCTGATATGTATGTTGATACTATCATGGAATCAAGAGACACTACATTCTTTGAGAATGAGTTTCCCATGAAGAATACACCTAGTGAAAAAAGTCATGAGACTATAATTCCCCATGAGCATGAAGTGTCTATTCCTATAGATCATGTTGAGGACTCTCATGTGCACATCCCTCAGGAGGATGACACTATAGGCACTCACAAGAGCAAGAGACAGAGGGTTGCAAAATCCTTTGGTGATGACTTTATAGTGTACCTTGTGAAAGACACACCATCTAACATTTCAGAGGCATATTCCTCTCCTGATGCTGACTTGTGGAAGGAAACAGTAAGGAGATGGATTCTGTTATGTCTAATAGAACTTGGGAGGTCATTGACCGTCCTTATGGGTGTCAACCTATAGGTTGCAAATGGATCTTCAAGAAAAAGCTTAGACCTGATGGTACAGTTGAGAGGTATAAGGCAAGGCTTGTGGCCAAAGGATATACCCAGAAAAAGGGTGAAGATTTCTTTTGACACCTATTCATCAGTTGCTCGTTTGACTATGATTCACACATTGATTGCAGTGGCAGCCTCATATGGTCTTATCATTCATCAAATGGATGTAAAGACAGCTTTCCTGAATGGAGACTTGGATGAGGAGATCTATATGAATCAGCCAGAAGGCTTCATTGCGAATGGTCAAGAGAACAAGGTGTGCAGATTGTTAAAATTATTATATGGCCTAAAGCAGACACCTAAGCAATGGCATGAAAAGTTTGATAATACTCTCACTACTGCTAGCTTTGTTGTGAATGAAGCAGACACGTGTGTGTATTATAGATATGGTGGGGTGAGGCTGTGATGCTATGCCTTTATGTTGATGACATTCTGATCTTTGGATCAAATCTCAATGTGATTGAGGAAGTCAAGAATCTTTTGTCGAGCAATTTCAAAATGAAAGATTTGGGAGAAGCTGATGTCATTCTAAACATTAAGCTTATTAGAGAAGGTGATGGTGGGGCAACTTTGTTACAATCCCATTATGTGGAAAAGGTATTAAGTCACTTTGGTTTTAGTGAATGTGATCCTGCTCCCACACCTTATGACCCTAGTGTGCTAATAAGGAAAAATCGAAGAATAGCAAGGGATCACATACTCCCAGATCATTGGCTCGTTGATGTATCTTGCAAGTGCAACAAGGCCTGACATCATATTCTGTGAGAAAATTGAGCTGGTTTGTTTCAAATCTAGGAGATGATCACTGGCGTGCTCTTGAGAGAGTTGCGCTATCTTAAATGTACCATGACATATGGTATTCATTATACTAGACATCCTAGAGTGCTGGAAGGCTATAGTGATGCCAACTGGATCTCTGATGCTGATGAGCTTTATGCCATGAGCGGATATATGTTCTTGCTTGGAGGTGGCGCTGTTTCCTGGAAGTCTTGCTAGCAGACTATCTTAATGAAGTCTACAATGGAAGCAGAACTGGCAGCATTAGACACTATTGGGGCTGAGGCCGAGTGGCTATGAGAATTCCTGTTGGATTTACCGGTAGTTGAAAAACCGATACCGGCTATCTCCATGAACTGTGACAACCAAACTATGATTACAAAGGTCAACAGTTCCAGGAATAACTTGAAGTCCACCAGGCATGTTAATTGAAGATTAAAATTTATCAGAAAGTTGAAAACCTTCGGAGTTATAACGGTGGATTATGTCCACACGTCGAATAATATGGTAGATCAATTCACTAAGGGTTTGTCACGCAATGTGATAGAAAGTGCATCGAGAGAAATGGGTATGAGACCCACATGAAATCTACTTTGGTGGTAACCTGCTCTATGTGGTCGGAGATCCTGTGAAGTAGAGTGGTGAAACAAGCTAGTAGTAGATTGAGAGGAAAGATCCCTTTCTTGACTCATTTCTGATGCACATCTTTCCTATCTGTAAGGCAGGATGATATTTACCTTAATGTATTCCAAGAGTCTTATAAAGGTGAGATGTTGTCCTACAGAATATCTTTTGAGGAGTACACCTATATGAGTCAGACTGCTAGTCATAGTCTATGGGATTTGGGTAATCCTTAAATACTCATAAAAGGCACAGAAGTGTGACTTATATGCTTCAAAACAGCAGGGATGCCTTTTGCAGTCTAGTATCAGCAAAGGACTTGAGTGAATCTCTTCTCACACAAAACTGTCAATTCAAGGCATAGTCCATTGTTCAATTATGGCTAAGTAAAACTCTTGCTCTAGGTGGATGTTCAACTTAATAGTCTCCATCGAAACATTGGTATATCAAAGGATTGTGGTTCTGGTACTTCACAGTTACAAACCCTAGAGTTTGGTGAGGATTGTTGGATTTATTATGGGCTAGGCCCATTTATATAATTCAATAAATCAATAAACTCTATGGTTTATAATTATGGGTATTATTAATTGTACCAGATTGGAATTCCAAAGGTCGTTAGCTTGACTTATATGGTGGAATTTATTCTATTTAATTTGAGAGGTCAAGAAAAGGACCAAGGCGTGCCACAAGCGTGCGCGCCACCGCCGCCGACCGGGCCAGGGCGTGGGTGTGGCGAGGCGAGGCGAGGCGAGGCGAGGCAGGCAGGCGGCGTGCGTGACGTGGCGTGTTAAATTTTTAGCACTCACTCATCATGATAATGGGAGTTATAACTTTGAGTTGGTCTCTTTGGATGCCTCACTCTTGGACTGCCATGACCTTGGTAGGTGCCTCCGAAGCCCTTGCCGTTCGAGACCTTGCACGAGGGATTGCAATTAGGTTTTTGGGGAGCGTCTACACGACTGCTCAATTCATCATCGTTGTTCTTTGTCTTCTCCATCGACTCGCCGGCGACATCTTCTTCCTAGAGGAGGAGAGATCGTCTTCTTCATCTCCTACGACATGACGCTGGAAACCGAACAAGGATCGGGATCATTGGAGCGCATGGGCGTTCTTCGTCATCTCCATCGACTCGCTGTGCAGTTTATGTTTCATGTTTATATGTTTAATTTATATATATGCTTTATATATTTCTTGTTCACATGTTCATCGTGGTTATGAACATGTGTTATGTCATGTTTTACTTTATCAATAATCTTATTTATGTCATCATCATAATGTTAATTTATAGAATTAAAATGACATGGAAAATGCCTTATTGTCTAACATGAGATCTGGTCCGTCCCTATAGTCTACAAACGACCGACGTCATGTTGCCAGCATGGACGTGCAGCAGCAGCAGCTCTACCGACCGCTGTCACAGTCAGATTGTGGTTGATCAAAATCTAGATGGACACAATTAAGTTCATAATGCATGGTTTGCTCTTCAAATTGGTTGGTTCACACCGTCCACACACAGTTCCATAAACTAACAATGTAATTTGCTTTTATCACGTCATTTTTTGAGTTGGATTCCATACATCGACTGTCATTTTCCGAGTCGGATTTCATACATTGACTATAATTTTTCTACTTCTCCTATATCTCAAGTGTCTGAATTTTAAGATGATTTTAGACAACCCTCTTATACAACAAACTAGTACTGTAATTGTTACTTTTGTAATTTGTTATTTGTCCTAGTGTGATAATATAAAACTCCTTTGTCCTCCTCTGACTATAAAAACAATCGTAAATTGTTACATGTCTTTGTGCCAACATGAGGATTAGATTTTGTCAAGTTTATGGTTTTGTGTAACTGTTTTTTATTCTCAGAACCATAAATTGGATATTATGCCTACATAAATTGCAACTAACTATAGCTACAATTTTAGTATAAAATAGATATACAATAATTGTCATTTGAAAAGGAAGCTAAAATTCAGGCACCTAAATTTTGGCCAATTTGTTCCATTATTGCAGTTTTCAATAGTTTCTATAAGCGACTCACATTTGCATCATGGGCGTTTTATTCGAAAACATTTCCAACGAGGATGTGACAACGCTAAACAACACATGAATGATATATCAAGCTTACTCCTGTGTTTTAAGAGCCTTTCCCTGTCCAATCCAACCATGGACGCCACATGTGACCTTTCTAAATTCGGGCCTAGCTAGATTGTAGAGTTCATGTGATGGATGCGGTTGTATCATATGGATTTTTAGGATTAAGAAATCTAAGTAATTTTGTCCTCTAAAGCACTCGGATGCATGATCAGAGCACACATATCACCCGAGATCTACATAACTG
Source organism: Bothriochloa decipiens (assembly GCA_023333625.1). Taxonomy (NCBI): domain Eukaryota; kingdom Viridiplantae; phylum Streptophyta; class Magnoliopsida; order Poales; family Poaceae; genus Bothriochloa; species Bothriochloa decipiens. Next base: position 12,626,683 of record CM041639.1, on the reverse strand, counting down.
TACAAATTGTAGTTATAACCAATTTAATTATACTAGATCGCCCTTTGCTAGTAATCCCAAAGTAGATATGTGAAGTATATCTTGCCTCTTTCCATCGCCTTTAGAAAATGCTATTCAAAACACTAAAACTTTCTTTTTGTCAACAAGTATAGTTGAGCATATTTTGCTGAGTTCTTATTTATCCGACTTGAGTTACTAGTAACATGTGAAGTTAAATCATAAGTATAAGTATGTACCTACCTTTCATTGATTTGGCTTGAGTTAGGAGCAACATATGAAGCCAAATTGTGTGTATTACCATTTAGCATACCTTGCTGAATTTTAATTAGGCTCGAGTTAAGAGTAACATAAGAAGCCAAATTATGAGCATTAACACAAAGTCCTAGAGGGACGATGGTCCTCAAGGGACATGGGGTTGGGGAGTATGTGGTTAGACCACCTCTGACTCTGAGGTTCTCGTTCTATGAGGCACATGGTTTGGTGGAAGGTGCTCGCTCTAGCCAAATTAAGGACTTTGTAGGTTGCAACCATAAATCATGCGTTACTTATATACACACCACATGTCAACCTTGAAGAGGTCCACTGCCCAAAGTAGTCAAGGTGGCTACATACTAGTCTCTGTAGGAGTTAGTAGGCACGCGGTATGTGGCTTGTGCAATTAGTGTAAGGAGGGTAGAGGTACGTTACTCCGTGTTACCTAGCTCAATGACACAACCCCGACATATATTTTTGGCATCTATACATATTCATTCTGGCTAGTGGATAGGACTGGTGTTAGTTGGCCTAGTTTGTGGTGGCAATGTTCACTGCTAATTGTGTTTCATCAATGATGTTCATGTGGGGTAATGGTGTACTCTCTACATAGGTTTGTAATCTATAAATATAGTTGCGATCTCAGTTATGTTCACTTATCTATGCATAGGGTTTAGCTGTCTAGCTTCTTCCTACTTTGCTTCTCTCACCTGAAGATATGTCCACCTTGAGGTCGTTGAGATGAGGGGTGTGCAGAAGCTGCTTCGTTGCTTACACTGAGAGTTTAAGGGTGATGTTAGGGATGATGAGTGGTGAGATGTGATGAGTGAAAGGTGAGAGTGAGAGTGAGAGTGTGGAATGAGTTCTACAGAAGTTATATATTACTTATTTGATGCTATATGTAAGGATGCAAACTAGAGCCAGACTATTCGGATCACCATATCCCTTTATTTCTATTTCCACCAAAGCTCATTCGATGTTTACCATGGTGGTGTGTAGATTTGTTGCTTTGTAATGCTATTGTAAATGGTAATTGGTTTGCAATCTACTCTCAAGGATGCCTGTGGATTGGAGAATCTCTAAGCTTAGTTCCTCTGATTAGAATTTCGGTGTTTTGTTTTCATCTTAGCCTAGAGTGCTTATATCTATTCTATTGCATTATTTCCACCAAATACGACTCTATAATCAATAGCAAAGTGGATGCACGTGAGAGCCAAGATATCTTGGGACTATCACAAGAGTTAAAATGCCAAGTTTTAGAATCCCAGTCCGTTTTAGTCACCCTGACTCATGTGTGTGAGACCTAGTGTGGTCCATTTTGCCTTGGAAGTAGCGTCTCTTCAACATCCATGTCCCTAACCACATAGTCATTGTTGACATTTCTTAACATTGTTACCAGGTTTGTTTGTTCCTGGCAACGATTCCAGAAATGCCTATTGATATTTCTTATGCTCATGTAGAAGATTCCGCAAGCGCACAAAATATCATTATAGCACTTCACCCAGGAGTATTCTAGGGTATCGTATTTATCCACAGGGAAAAAATGGTTAAAGATAGTGATAGTGAACCATCATTCATCTGCTAACTAGTGTACCAACTAGACTAAAGTGGGTCAAGCAATATTCAAGATAGGATGACACCCAAGAGATTCTACTCATTGATAAGTAAATGATTGAGTAGTAAGAGGGACAACACGAGAGTCTTATGTTACTTCCAAACAAGCACAACTCTAGCCATGGATCATTGTGATATATATTAAGTAAAGATAGATCGGGGTCTTGTATACTGTGAGCGTACTCCCTCGGAGCTCACCACAGCAAATGGCTCTGACAGTAAGCACCTTGAGCTCTACATCAAACTAAACCTATCGTGGTGGACTACACAGGCAAATAGGGCTGTCACCACCTATTGCTACCACCTCTGGAGATTTAGGAGCATCCACGGGCAAGCTATAGCCTAAGCACCTTGCTCAATCTATAGACTCACTACTTCTAACCTCATGACTGATTAGAGCACCTTAACCGGGAGATGGAACAAGCACACAAGAATGATAAATAAATACTTAAGATTATCACTAGAGCATAGTTAAAGGACAAGACTATTACTTGAAGTAAATATTTGGAAAAGTACTTGCAGAGAAAGTAATTCTTTATTAAAATAAGCAAAGTATTACAAGAGAATTACAAGGCCAACTAACAGCTTCATCTGGCCAGGCTTGGCCAGCAACAGCCACCTGTGGCCACTCTCAGCCGGTCACGGCCAACATCGGCCGGCCATAGCCAGCACTAGCTTGGCCACAGTGGCCACAAGCAGTCATAGCCTCCCCCGCCACCTTGGGCCCTCTCTGGCCATCCCTGGCCAAGCCCAGCCACTTCCAGCCGGCCATGGCCAAATTTGGCTGGCCATAGCCAGCCAGCCCGGCCACCAGCGGCTATAGGTAGCCGCAGCCAGCCCAACGGGCCAAGCCCAGCGGCTTTAGCCCAACCGGTTCCCCGCCGGCTATAAAGAGGGCCAGCCGCGGCCCCTTAGCCAACCCTAGCCGCACACAGCCAACCCTAGCCGGCCACAGTCGGCCGCTGCCGGCCGGCCAAGTCCCGGCCGAGGGCCCTTGTCCTCCATCTCCCGCGCGCCGCTTCTGGCCGCCACCGGCCGTCGCTGCCGGCCGTAACGGGCCGCAGTCGGCCGCAGCCGGCCGTGACAGGCCGCAGCCGGCCGTAACAGGTCGCCGCAGGCCGTAGTAGGTGCAGTGGCACCATGGCTGCCATGGCCACGATCTTCAACAGCCAGAGGTGGAAGATGATGGTAATTACGAGTCTGCCACCCAGCAGTTATTTACAGTTTTGCCATTATTTTTAGAAGCTTATAACTTTCACGTTTTAATTTCGATTTGGTCCGTTCAAATTGTGTTAGGTTCATAATTTCATAATCTACACAGTGGTGCTACTTTTGAAGTATTTTGAAAACTTTATATTTTTAGTCTATATTTAAGATATTTTTTATCTATAGAAAATCTTTGAAAATTCATATCTTCGCCGTTATAACTCCGATTTCGGTGAACTTGACGTCTGTGTGATCGTAGAAGCGAGTAGAATAGTTTTATAACCTTTTTATTCTGTTTTGATGACATTGATGTACTGTTCCTCTAATAGTTCTTTGTTTGCTTCGTGTATGTATGCTCGATTGGGTTGTCTGGGGTTGTTTGTTAATGTCGAGTTCAGACGGTGAGGTTTTTTGCTGAGCAAAGCTACTTTGAGGATCAGCAGGATCAGCAGGACTTTGTGAATCAAGGCAAGTATAGCATGGATCTTCCTTGTTACCTATTCACTATAATAACAATGCATTTGCATGAGTCCGTTTGATGACTTAGAGGTTATAACTAGCTTTGATATCCTGATTCCTTGAACTTTTTGGGTGCATTGGGTAGCAATGATGCTAGCGCTTAATGATATCATGATCTTGTGGCTTGATGAGTATCTGTGCCATGAACAGTAAAAATGACTTTTAACCACCTGAGGATTAATCAGTAACGTACCTTCCGGGATTTACAGTACAGCTGTGAGGGCTATATGGCTCTGGCTTTAGCTCAGTATGAGGATCTTTTCTAGCATGTTAGCGGTTCCCTTTATGGCGCAAGAGGGGTGTGTTTCGGGTTGGGTGTAGTTGGACCTCTGTCTGTATGAGTATAGGCTGCGGTCGTGTGCCATCAGAAGGGGGATACTATATCCGTAGGGCACAGAAACCTCAGCGGCCCTAACGTGTTAGACGAACCTTTGAAAGGCTTCATAGTGAACCCTGCCGGCTTTCTTTAGTAGTGAGCTAAGAGGTCGACGGGCCTTGGGCGAAAGGGCAATTCACGGCTCACAGTGAAAGTGTACACCTCTGCGTAGAGTTTAATAAACTGGTATACTAGCCTTGCTCAAGGACACGAGCGGCCTTGAAACTCCTTACACTAATGATGATCTCTCTTGTCATGTTAAATTATTCATACATTTGCTGTTATGTTTACTATTTATTTATGTTACATTGATCATGATGGTTTTGGGGAAACACTTGCTACCTTGATGCTGCTTAACTGATCAACTTAATTAACATATAAAAGCTAAATGCAGTCAAACCGTGTCAGTTTATTTGAGTCTCATTAAGCCATGTTATGCTTGTTGAGTACGGTTGTGTACTTACGCTTGCTTTACTTTTAATTTTAAAAAATCCCGGATGGGTAACAGATGAAGGTTGGAGTGAGAGCTATCGGGATGAGTACTAGGCTTGGTGTTCACTAGTCTGACGTGTCTCTATGGGAGGCTTCCACTATGATGTTATCTTAGATTTTATTGTCTATGCGCAAGACTGTATAATAAATAATGATTCGATATGTAATAAACAGGGTGATGATACTCTTACAATTTGTCCTCTTATATGTGCGACTGTTCCTGGGGCGCATATAAGGCTATTTATATATTCTATTTTTATCCTTAAAAATGGAGTGTAACAGAGTAGAGGCTTAGGATCCAGAATGTAGCCGAATTATTAAATTGGAG
>CM041639.1:12606451-12616896 GCA_023333625.1 Bothriochloa decipiens | reverse complement strand
GAGTAGAGGCTTAGGATCCAGAATGTAGCCGAATTATTAAATTGGAGAATGGCCTATGATATCACAAATTATATGCGACTGCATTTATATAACGCAGTTAAACCCATCAGCTCAGTCAGCTATATCATACTACTGTCGATGTGAACTTGAAAATCTTAAGTGATAAAAAGAAGGTTTAGAAAGCAAACCATAGAATAAAAAGGCATTTCAGAGCAAGCTTACTCATGCCAGGACCTCCTAATGAACAATTGTCAGGTCCTAAGATCAATTCACTTAATCAGTCAAAGTCTGTGAGAACTAAAAAATGGCAATAACTAATTTTGAAATTGAGGGGGAAAAACAACTCACTCCAAATTCAGTAGGAAACTGAGTCACCTTGGTGAAAACAGAGAAGCAGCCTAGAACCTTCCTGAGGCTCATTTTTGGTTGTAGCTAGTGTCCTCCCTGCATAACAAAGCAAAACCTGATAGCCTAGAACCCACTTGCTTGATAAAGGAGTAGTTAATTTCCTACCACACAGCAAGGTTGCTACATGCCTATTTTGTAGATAAAGATCCTTTGAGATTTCAGTAAACCTCGGTGATTTTACAAAATGAACCTGGGGCTGGGTTTGGACTGCATCTGGGCTGCGCTGGCTGTGGCAACGGACTACAATGCTGAGAAAACAATGACACATTACTGCTAATGCCCAACATCAAGATGAGAATTGATACCTATTGCAATAACAACCCATGCTGTGTAGTTCAAAAGGCTTAAAATGAATATCGCAAACAAGCTTTGATTATTATAATTTTCAGACAACAAACATTCAGCCTTGCTTTTGTTTTTCAGATGCATTAGGAAAGTGTATCTAGAGAGTATCATGGTACAACACATGAAAAGAAATTGAATTACATGTTCTTGATCTAGAGAGGAAGAGATTCAGTGGTACTTGAGATACCTAATATCTCAATCAACTTCTTCGATTTTTCTCATTCTTTACTTCTTGTTTCTCTGCAAATAAACACAGAGCCATCAGTCCATCACCAAAAAGAAAAAAGAAAAACAAGACCAGCAGTTGAGATGGCACTTATGGCCTAAGCTTGTGTATCTGAATATGTAGTCAATTTCAACATCAGCATTCCCCATAGTGCCAAGTTCAGAAATCAGCAGGTAAGCAATTTTTCTTAATTGGGAAACTTTCAGTGCAAACCAGACAGAATAGAGAACTGCAAGCGCAGATCCACAAAAGGACATGGTGTGCACATGTACGCATGATAGTACTGAAGCAGATCAAAGTTAGCAGGCATAATACGTGTACACACATGTAATAAGATCAGATCCAAATACAAATAGCCAATTAGCTTAAACGGATCAAATTTAGGTGCTCCGTTTTGCACAGCATGAAGGGGAAAGAATGGTTTGGCACACCAGGTGGTCCTTCCCTCCGTGCAAGGCAGTGAGAGATCCCGAGCGTGCAAGATGGTGACGGTGTCGATGCGGCAGTCATGGCGTTGGGGTTTCCGGCGGCGTCAGACTTGGTGAGGTGCCGATGAATGCACGGAGGATGACGACTACGCGGCGGCGACCTTCACGGATCGGGGCTTGGCGAGGACGTGTATCGGGATGAGGAGAGCTCGGCGAGGCGGCAGACCGGCGCTGCGGTCTTCTCGCTGTTCCGTCGGCCATGGATCGGGGATGGGGTCCTGGCAGCCGCAAACGGTGAGGTCCATGGCAAGAGTGCCGCATGGGCGAGAGAGAGGCAGACTGGAAGAGGCGGCGGCGGCGGCGTGGGCGAGCGCGTGGCGAGGGGGAGAAGCGGGTTTGCAGGAGGGGATGGACCGTGGAGGTGAGCGTGATTAGAGGTGAGGCGTTCGCCACGAGCGGATCCCACTTGTCGGCGCAGTGAAATTTGTTCCGCACGGACGGGCGGCCAGGCCGACGGAAAATTACCGCACGAAAAAGTGTCCATGTTTTATTTTTATTTTTTTTGCGGGAGAGGGAGAATGGCTTATTTTTATTATGTGTTTGGTTTGGGATCATTTGGATTGGGTTAGATCTATACATGAGCAAATTTGGCACGGCCTGACCTAGCCCGTTGGCCCAGTTCGAGCCCAGCAGGTTTTGTCCGCCCACCAACTTTACTGCCTCGACATAGATTTTGCAACCTAAATTTTTTTCATGAAGTGCACCTGGTTCAAAATATTATTTTTATTTATTTTACGCTACAAAACATGTGGACGGCCCCGCCCGAGCTGGGCTCAAAAATGAGGCTCGAGAAGGCCCATAAGCTATTCATACGCAGAATATTGACAACCTGAGAAACCCTAGAATTTTTCGGCCTGGCCCGGCCCGCAAAATATTTGGTATAGTTGGATCTATCAAACCACAGCCCTGTTCGCTTGGTCGTTTCTGGCTGACTGGTTCTGGCTGCTACTGATTTTTTATGAAAAAAAAATACTGTAGAATGGCTGGCTGGTTTGGCTGATAAGTTCAAACGAACAGGCTGCACGTCTAGCACTCACCTGCTCTGCACTTGCGTGGCCAGAGGATCGGAAGAAGGCGGCGTCCACGCATGGCCTTACCTCCGCGCCTTGCGCCGCTACGCACAAGTAGTATAGCGCGCCCCACCGCTGCCCCTAAAGTTGCCCGCTGTTGCTGTGCCATGACGTCAGGGCCGCTGCTGCTTCAGCCATTGTGAGGAGCGGGCATTGGCAAGGTCGCCCTAAGCCCTAGTAGTAATAAGGCCCTAAGCCCTAAACATATTGTTAGGATGGAAATGTGACGCACGTACGGCTGACGCATGGAAGCCAATCGCTGACGTCATGGCGCGTGCTGAGATGAAGCGTGATTTCGAATAATAAAATAAATAAATTATTATGAAAATATCTATAATGATAAAATAAGTCATAATAAAATAAATAATGTTTATTAAAACTTTTTAAATAAGATGAACGGTCAAACAGGAGTGTAAAAGTCAAAATATGCGATTATTTATGAGACAGAGGGAATAGTTTCGAACCGGGCCGACTACGGATAAGATTATCCGCACTCATGAAACTCTATATACAACCTCTAAAAAGAATATTCTATCCTCTCATCGAGATTCTCTCCTCTATTTCAAATTCTTTCGCACTCATCCATACTCAATCCCAACCTCTATACCAACGTGGGGCCCATAGGTCTAGATTTTTTTCCTTTTTTTCTTTTTTCCCTCCCCTTTTCTTTTCCCCTCTCCTCATTTATCCATTCCAGCAGCGCCGCCGATGGCCCCCGTCCTCCTCTCTGCCGCAGTGCCGCCGCGCCTCCGCCGGCCCCAAGCGCGACGGCGGCCCGCAGAGCTCGCGCGACAGCGGCCTCTCCCTGCTCCGGGGCCGGGCGGCGCGGAGGATGGCCCAGCGCAGGCGGACGGGCGGCGCGGCGGGCCTCCATCCGGGCGGCGCGGCGTCAGGCCTCCATCTAGACGGCTCGGCGAGCGCTCCTCCATCCCCGGCGCGCTCCCTCCGCCCCGAGCTCCGGCGGACGGCGGCTGGCGGGCGAGCGCGGTTCGCGTGGCGGCCGGCGAACCAGCGGCGGGTGGCCGGGGCTCGACGGCGGGGCTCCATCTTCTCGCGGCGGGGCTCCATCTTCTTCTCGCCGGTCGTCCGCGAGGTCGACGGGGACGCGCACGCGGTCATCCTACTCGAGCGCGTCGACGAAGGCGGTGGCAAAACCCCTGGTGGAGTGCGACGGCCAGCCGGTGATGGGGACGGCCCTCGGCGTCGGTGTGGGAAGGGGCCACCGCGCTGGCCATCGAGGCCCGCCGCCGGTGAGGGATAGCCCCTCCTCTGCTCCTCCCCTTGACGCCGGCTCTCTCTTCTCTCTCCTTGAGCGGCGGCGCGGGCCCTGCAGTGTCCTTTATAGACCCTTCCGTACGACCCGTAAAGCCAGCGGATGGGAGGCCGTCCACAGCTTTAGAGAGCGTGGTTGCGTACTCCGCTGCAGCAATTTAAAACGCAAAAACTCCCACGCGGGGCGTGGTTGCGTACCCGCTGCAGATAGTCTAACAACGTTTAGTTGCCGTCATCCGCACCAGATTATTCCGCACGCGCGCCGCCGATCCATCCCATCCAGTCCACGCGCGCCTGCCTGCCCATGGGAATACATGTGGGCCCTCCCCGAAGATGGCCCACCGCCGGTGCCAGCCTGGACGTGTTTGCAGCAACAGCGTGAGGGCGCTGATCAGGCTTGCTTGCTGGCCAAGTAGGTGACGTCGTTGGCTTTTCAGAAGTTTGTTAGCCCATGGCAAACCACGCACGCACAGGTTTAATCCATCTGTGCACTGCAATTAATGCGCACACTGGCACGTTTGTTTTTCTACAGAGAATTATACCGGTGTTTTTTTTATACTGCGTATTTGAACTGAATGTATATATGTCTAACCGTATACTATAGAAAACACTATATATTAAGTACCTTACAAAGCCAAAAACGACTTACAATTAGGAATTAAAGGAGTAAGAAAGAAAACGTGGTGGCATATGATTTAGATAAATCTAACAGGTACTCCATCTATACTTTATATTTATTGCTATGGTTTGCGTGTTGATTAATCTTTGTTAATTTTGTCTAGGTTTTGTATAAAAATATTAACAACATATATATCTCCAAATAGATTCAATGATCTATCTAATGATACTGATTGTGTGCCAAAAGTATTAGTATCTTTTTTTACATATTTAGTCAAAAGTTGAGTATGTTTCGATTTCTCAAACAAAGAGAGAACAAAAAATAAGAAGTGATGGAGGGAGTACACAATTAAGTCTCTTTACACGTTTATTTCAAAGAGCGGACGGTGTACCAATTGAGCCACCATCAAAGTGTAATACACCTCTGAAGATCAAAGTATTTATTTCAGAAATGGTTCATCACAAGTTGCAACATGATGCGGTGCTAAAAAGACAAGGTTGGCCTAGAAGCCTGTGGCAAAGATGAATATGTAAACCACATCTTTCTTTGATACCCATTGGCTATCATTGTCTGCGACTTTGCAGTTATATAAAAGAGGTACTCATGTGGGAGGGGTCGAGGGGATCCCAACGTCCATAGATGATTTTTGGTGTCATTGGCTTCATAAGACGAGAACAACTTAGCACCTTAGTATTTTTCTTTAAAAGAATCGCACAAGTAATTTATCGCCGTCATAATAAGGTTTTGATTGAAAAGAAGTTGTCTAAATGCCCTGTTGAAACTTTTTATCCTACATTATCCTCTATGTAGAAATGTTGCTGCAGTTGAAGGCTGATCATGACCGTGACAAAGCTTTAGTGCCAGTAGTATTGTGGCGTAGGATGTAGGCCTTTTTTAATTTCTTTTGTAAGACTTGCTTATAAGCTGAGCAAGATTACCTGAGAAGCCATGATATGGAGAATCTAAGTTAGGCATTTGGTTTCTTGAATGTAAAATGATGTATACACCCTTTAGGCAGCTTGGTGGAGGACGACTGGACTCTGGATGGAGGCAGCATGCTTGAGGCAGCCAGCGAAAGCTTACAGGGCGGCAACATCCTGGAGGCCAGATCTGAAGGCAGGCTTGCTTGCGGTGGGGGAGGGAGGCAGTGAAGGAGTGAATCGGCCATTGGTGTTGAGGAAATGCTGCCACTGACTTGATCTTGGCGGGCCACAAGAGCTTGAAGCCAGGATGGAGGGAGGCGGTGAGGGACGAGAGAGGCAACGACATGCAAATATGGACGGACTGAAGCGTCTCGCTAGTTAGTTGTATCTGCCACACGAGTAATACTTAAGACTGATAGCTTAGATACTTCGCCTGAGGAAGAAGAGAGATGTATAGGGATCCATTTGGGACATGATCCTGAAAGAGATTGAGAAGCATAGACTCACATGATCCTGAGAGAGAGAGAGAGTGAAAAAAAACGTAACATATTATCGTGACGGGGCATTTGCATTTCTACCCAAATCGCCTGACACCCCACACGACCCCCACGACACAATCACTGCCTCTGTCTCTCTCCCCTCCCCTCAAACGGCCGCGGCGTGCTCTGCTCTCCATCTCGCAGCGCTGCGGGAGCCCACCACCAACAGGCGGCAATGGAGGGTCACTGGGTGATCCTCGCCCGCGTCCTCCGCGTCCCGCCAGCGCAGGCCGTGGTCGAGGTCGAGGAAGCCGGCGACCCCGCGCAGGTGGAGGAGCACGCCGCTGTCGGGGAAGCGGAGGGAGCCGCGCAGCCGCAGGAGGGTCACGCCGCGGTCGCGGCAGCGGAGGAAGCCGCGGCCGGCGAAGATGAGGTCGCCCCGCACGCTCCGGCCGTGCACGCTGGCGTGGAGGCGCTGCACGCCGTCGTCGGGCCGCAGGCGGAGCAAGCCGCGCTCGAGGAACCCGAGCACACCGAGGTCGCCGAGGATGGTGCGGCCGTCCACGCGGGCCTGGAGGCGCCTCACGCCGTCGTCGGGCCGCAGGCAGAGCAAGCCGCGCTCGAGGAACCCGAGAACGTCGAGGTCGCTGCGGAGGGTGCGGCCGTGCAAGCGGGCGTGGAGGCGCCTCACGCCGTCGTCGGGCCGCTGGTGGAGCAAGCCGCGCTCGAGGATGCCGCGGAAGCCGATGTCGCCGCGCAGGGTGCCGCCGCGCACGCGGGCCTGGAGGTGCCTCACGCCGCCGTCGGGCTGCAGGTGCTGCTGGAGCAGCTCGTCACGGACGTCGACAGGGCGGCGGCCGAGGCGGCGGCGGCTGAGGCTGAGCAGGAGGGGCACGGCGCTGCCGCACCGGACTTCACCATCACGGTCGCGCCACCTGCACGGGTCTCCTTCCTCACCGCCGGCGACACTTCCCACCCCGACCCCACGAAGCCGGATATGTTCCCGTACATCGTCGCCGCAGGGTCCTTCGGCCTCCTCGCGCGCTTCTCCCCGTACCACGGCACCAACTTCAACGTGCGGCCTCGCTCGAGTCACCTCGTGGTGGTGCGGCGCTTCCGCAACGGCGCCAATGGCCAGATCGTGGCGAGCGCCGAGCACGTACCAAGGCGCACGCGCAACGTCCCCGTCCTGAACAACGTCGAGGGTGTCGGCTTCGTCTGCAACGACGTCGACCGCACCTACACGATGGCCGAGTTGGTGGTTACCACGGGAAGTCGCTTCCACAGCGCGGCGCTCGTCTGCTTCAGATCAGACACCAGCCGCTGGTCCATGAGGGAGCTGAATACCCCCGCGCCCCTCCGCGTCGACGACCGGGCGTGGGTGCCCCACGGCACCGTCGCCGTCAACAACACCATGATCTGGTACGATCTCTCCTGGGGACTGCTCATCTGCGACGACCTCGCTGGACAGGGACGGGATGGATTGGTGTTCTACGGACTCCCACCTGCTCGCGGTCGAACACTTGGTGGCCTCGACTACATTCACACGAGACGCTGCATCGCGCTGAGCGGCAACCTGCTGCGGTACGTCGAGGTCATCGTCCCGCCAAACAATCCCGCAGCAGCTACGGTGTGCGTGTGGTACCGGACTCTTGTCGGCGACAGGTGGCGATGGTGCCTGAACTACAACGTCTCCTTCGAGGACATCTGGAACGACGCAACCTACCTTGCCACCGGGCTGCCCCGCGAGAACGCCGTCCCCGACATTGTGTGCATCAGCCCCGTCGACCCGAGTGTGGTTTACTTCGCCATCGGGCAGCGTCTCTTCGGCGTGCATGTTCCCAGCCACATGGTCCTGGAGTGCGTCAACTTTGAGCTGGTGGACTTGCCACTGCAGCCACGGCAGGCCTCCGGCCGATTCATGGTCCCTTGGAGCTTGCAACCAATAGGTACGTTTCAGCAAATGTGCTCATTCTGCTAATTTATGCAAATGTGCTAATTCTGCTGCATATGTCGTTCTGCTAACTAATTTCTGCTGTGTCCACTACTTCTGCTCATCAACTGTCCAATAGTACAGTGAGATGAATCTTGAATTAGTTTTAGAAGATGCCTCCCAGGATGATGCCTTATAGACTAATTCTGCAGAATGATGCCTTGTAAATTTGTTAAACTTAGAAATTTTCAGCTAATGAGCTCTGATTTTATCGGCATTCATCTCACTTCTCCATCTTGCCTACTGTTAACTTATGATCACTCTGTTCTTGGTTGCATGTTAGGAACAGCTTGATTGCAAGTTTGAAATCACAGTTTTGTCAATTAAGATAACTTCATTAGCTACACGGTCCAATAGTATTGTGAGATGAAATTAGTTTTAGAAGATGTCCTTCCAGGACGCCTTTAAAATATGCTTGATCGAGTTTGCATGATTTGAGTTTTCTTTCCAGGCATAATATGCTAGTTAAATTGTTTCTGATCCCTATTACCTGAAAAGATTTGGTCAACCTGTACATGCATGTTTCAAATGAAGTTCACTGTGATAATCCTTCAACTGAAGTTGGGATGCTCTGATTATATCGGCATTCTTCTCATTTTCCCATCTTCCCTACTGTTAACTCCATTGTTTATGATCACTCTGTTCTTGGAGGATTTCCTTTTGCCTACAGTATCGCCATTCAGTCAGCTTTCTGACTCCCAACCATTTCTCTCTCTGCTGCAGAAGACAACGTTGGGCATGTGTCCCAGGAGCCATACGTCATGCTTCCAGAAGATGTTTCCGACCATGAGGTGGTGCAGGAGCAGGAGCAGGACGAGGAGGGGCCATCGCGGAGGCGCAGGGGTCGCCGGGGTCCAAGGTCGGTCACGATCTCGCCGGTGAATGCCAGCCGCCACTCTGTTCCGGTACCATACACCGTCACGCTTCCAGAAGATGAAGATTAGTAATGCGATGTGATGGATGGGGAATTTGGGATGGAAAAACAGGAAAATTTTGCCTGTACTGTTTGCCACTACAACTCTCTGCATTTTCGTCCTCGACACCTTTTGTTTGTTTTGTTTTGTTTTGTTAACAAAATGATGAGTCAAACAAATTAAATTTGCTTCGTGTTTGATTTGCGACACCCGCTCCAACCTTTACCCGATATATGCGCGGCGACAGCGAGTCAGCGACTGTCGTCGACTTCGATCGACGTGCCGTCGTCCGATCATGCATTTCTGAAGTTGTCCGATCGGACAACGCCATGCCGTCGTCCGTCGTCCGATCGACGTGCCGTCTGTGATTTCTGAAGCTCGCTGGACAACTTCGCTTGCCGTTGCCGTTCAAGTTGGGTCGGTCCTCCTCACGGACCACGACCACATAAAACGCTGCACCACACACTTCTTTTTCTTTTTGAAACAAATACGGTGCACACACTCACATATTCTTAAAAAACGTTTCCGACACGGACGTGACGTGGCTAAACAAAACCTTATTTTTCTACAAATCTGGCGATGGCGGCAGTGACTTTTTCGTCTCTAAACCAGGCAGAAGGGCCAGGACGATGGGAACGGGATCTGGCGGTGGCAGCAACGGCCGAGTCATTTCGGGGCGGGGGATTCGTGGTCGTGCTCGCCAGAGTTGAAGAAGATGCCGGCGACCAAGCTCGCCAGAGTGGGTGGGGGGAAATGGACGAAGAAGGTCGCGGAGCTCTGACGAGGCCCTATCACGCTCACGGCAGTGGCCAGGGATGGACGGCGGGTGGTGGTGGGAGGGGCAGTCAAGCATCGGGAAGAAGAGCTGCAACGAGCGTATGGAGGAGGCGAGGTGGTGAAGAAGGACGCGGGGATGAGGAGAACGTCGGGTAGACGCTGTTAGGGCGGTGAGGAGGGCGTCAATACACGCGTCTGTGTCCGAATGTCCGAGTGCTCACAGCGATTGAATTCAGAATTATACCATACTTTTATAGAACTATATTTTTTTTATTTTTTCCCTATGTTATAGACAAAAGTCTACCTGACCGCCTTGAACTATATTTTGAGCTCCATTTGACTCTTTGGTAGAAAACTAGATTTCTTCAACTCTTGTAACTATCACAATTTTAATTGACATCAGCCACAACGATGGATGATAGAGTTCAGTTACAACTTATAGAAACATAAAAATAATATTTCAAAAATTATCCAAACATTTTTTCTAAAAGAATTTAAATACAAAATTCTTATTTAATATTAAATATTCATAGAAAATTGTTTGAAGGGCAGGCCTGGTGCAGTGGTGAAAGCTTTCCCACTAAGCCAAAAGATCCTAGGTTTGAGCGGCCTCTCTGCTTAAAAAAATAGGGGAAAGGCTTGCCCATATTTTTCCTTCCCCGGTACCCCACTCACGTGGGAGCTACTAGTAGTGGGTCTATCCTATTCATAGAAAATTATTTTTTACTCAGAAAAATGTGAACCAATTTCATATTTTACCTAAAATCATGATCTACCTCTTTTGTTTCTTGCTTAGATCTTATATGATTTACTAAAATTTAAAATTTAATAGAGGATGACTGGCCAAGACAAATCCTCGTAGCCAGCATGAATCACTGCAACCTGCCGCGCAAAATGCAAAAAAACGTTCCGTCAGCAGTAATGTCTTGGA
>CM041639.1:12579238-12606441 GCA_023333625.1 Bothriochloa decipiens | reverse complement strand
GCCGCGCAAAATGCAAAAAAACGTTCCGTCAGCAGTAATGTCTTGGACATGCCTTCAAAAGAAAAAAAAAAGAGTCGGATTATCTCTTGATTTGAATATAGAACCTCACAGTTTTATTTTGGTTAGATTATCTGTTCGAAAGGGAAAAGGAAAACAGGGTACATGCTGACAGGTCTCCTGTCTAGAAAAGTAGACGGGAAAATAAAACGGACAGGGAAAAACGAAAGCTAAAATCAAATCCGTGTTCGAGTGTTCGACGGATCAAAAGCAATCCGAAAGCCCAAATAAAAACACCCTTAGAAGCCAGGCGTGGGCCGTCACAACCTCGACACCCCGATCGGCCGCCGCGCCTGAGCCGCCGTCGCCATGGGGATGGGGCTGCTCACCGGAGGGAAGAAGAGGAGGCTGGAAGAGCGCAACGCCGACCGGATCAGCGGCCTTCCCGACGGCATTCTCGGCGACATCGTCTCTCTTCTCCCCACCAAAGACGGCGCCCGCACGCAGGTACTCTCCTCCCGCTGGCGCCACCTATGGCGCTCCGCTCCTCTCAACCTCGAGGCCTGCGTCTACTCAGCTGTCCATGGCCACGCTGCATCCTGGGAGATCTCCGACATCCTCTCCTCGCACCCTGGCCCTGCCCGCCGCTTCTCTATCTATTACCGCGACTCCCACCCCTTCTTCCCCGCGAACCTGCGCGGCTGGCTCCCGTCCCCAACCCTCGACAAGCTGCAGGAGCTCCAGCTTGACCTCGTTATTCAGGTTCCAGAATCAGTACTACACCGCTTCTGGTCCACCCTTCGTGTCGCCACCTTCCGCCGCTGCGATCTCATGGATCCGAAAGATACCAGCGCGCTTCATTTGCCGCTTCTCAAGCAGCTGAGCCTTGTGAATGTCGTCATCTCGGAGAGCTACCTCCATGCCTTGCTCGCCGCCTGCCCTGTCCTGCAGAGCTTGCTGCTACGTTGTGACGACGGAGACTTCCCTCAAGTGCAGATAGTGTCACCTAGCCTGGTAAGCATCGGTGTGCATTCTGGCTGGACATACTCTAATAAGGTACGTCAGCTCGTCATCAAGGATGCCTCAAGTTTAGACAGGTTGTTACTTTTTGGAGGAAATAAGATCGACGTGCTGGTAATCTCTGCGCCAAGATTGCATATTTTGGGGAAACTCCGTGATAATAGTTTCCCCAGGTTTCACTCCGAAACTTCAAATATTGTTCAGGTATGGGCATCCTCAGGGCTCTACGGTCATACATGCATGATACATGTGTTAATTCAACAGCATGCTTTTAACTCAGATATCAAATGTTATGGGTGGCATGATGGCGGTGGTGAGCAGTGTGAAGGTTCTAGCAATATCAAATGTGAACCTCTGTCTGAATGTGGTTGTTAACTTAATGAAGTGCTTTCCACTCTTGGAGAAGTTGTACATCAGGGTAAAGTTTGTACCAAAGTGTGCACGTGCATTCCTCTTCATTTACTCGTGTAACATCGATGATTGCTGTGAATATAATATGGTTAGCATTGAAACTTATGTTGACTTTTGTTTCCCAGATAACACGTCTTGAGGTAGAAAATTGGTTTGGATATGAGGAAAACATTATTGACGCCCTAGACATCCGTCTAAGGAAAGTTGTGCTAGTAAACTATCAAGGCTACAAGCCACAGGTTAATTTTGCCAAGTTCTTTTATATCAAGTTCAAGAGTGCTAGAGTTAATGAGGTTTGAGTTAGTATTTGGAAACGTTAGCTGCAAATGGATTGAAAGGCAACGTAGTTTGCTGGAGCTCGAAAAGAGGGCTTCGATGGGTGCACAGTTCCATTTTGTATCCGGAAAAGTCTTGATGGGGTCATGCAGCCGAGAGGCGGAAGTACATGATTTGTCAATAACAGACCCCTTCCAAAGGATTCGTCATTAGGTCTGATGACACAAATGAAAGATATCTAGCTAGGTTGAATTTACTCAGTTTCCTAGAACACTGTAATTTTCCAATTTGATGCTATATTTTGTTTAATAAACGGAGAAGAGCTCTTGAGATATCCATTAATCGTTATTTTCTCCACCATTTTGTCATTATAATGATTGCGATTTGCATATATCCCCATCTAATCATAAATACAGTCTAACCCATTCAGTTTTCTCCAAAAAAGAGATTGTCGTTACTGGCTACCTACTATTTGGTTATGTGATTAGTAGCCACATGCCCACATCTAGTTGGCCCTTGGCTGCTGTGGATGATAAGAAACATATGTTCTATATTTTTTTTTTTGCAGCACTTGTAGGAGCCTCTATAATTAGAAATCAGGAGCTGGTGCCGTAAGTGCTTGATAAACATGGGAAATTCTCACTGCCCCTGATAAAATCCGAAATCCTTTCAATCCCACTAAGAGGCGCATGCATGTCATTGACACATTGATAGCATGTAGGGGATTGCAAAAGTTTTCTATAGCACAAAAGAAATTGACCCACAAACAAATTAACTAGAGGTGCTCAGAAGGAAGGCTTCTCATTTAACTTTAGATTGGCTTGGAAGAATGGAAAATATAATGAACTTTTTTTTGGCAGGAAAGCTACTATTTCACATCAATGAAATTAGAGCTAGACTTCTTTGCTTGATCGTTAGGGGTTTTGTGTTTCGCTTGATTGCTTGATCCCCTAATGTTCTTAAAATCTCGTCACTGGTGACAAGTTTTATTGGGCTTGTTACTGCTGAATTTCGATTTGCAATGCAGCGAAGAACGGATGCGGTCCTTTTGTTATTGTAAGAAGAAGAAGCAAACAAATATTTTAATTCAAGACACTATAAATCATCGACTAGCAGTGGCTGCAGTGAGTTTTGACTCAAAATGTCTGCCGCGGGAAACATGCATGGTCATTACGACTGTGAGAAGAATTGATATGAACTGTGCTTGCTTGGTGTTTTGCATGTTCTATCTAGGAGTACATGCTTTCTCCGGCCAGGAGATGTCGTAAAAGTTGTGGCTCTACTCGACCAATGGGATGACATGGACCATTTTATTTTATTTGAAACATTTTTGGCTGCCATAATTGCGGATTTCTTCATGTTCTCGGGCGTGTGCTGCCTGCCATTTGTATCTGAGAATTTTGTCTGTCTGTCCTAACAGTACAGCCTGTTTTGTTAAAATGAGTCCGTCCATGTCCATCCATCTCACTGCAATACCTGCACGTATGTATTGTCGTTGTTGTTGGACGATTTTTATCTTCCAACAAACAAATTCGTCGCTACGGGTTTCAGAGGTCACATTTTTACACGAATTGTATTATTTGTAGCTTATCTGATCCAGCGCTCTATCTTTGTGAGATGAGTATGGGAACATTGTAGGAAAATATAAAGGTTCAAATGCACGTTTGTAGCGCTTTTCCGTGGTTCGAAAACGTGCTTGCATTATTGTTGCGTTACAATCGAGCCGACCCGACGTACGTGCTCTGCTCGTCGACACGCTGCTGGACGGACAGCTCCTCCAGGTCGATCATCGGAATCCATGGCGGCGGAGAGAAATATCTGGCCGCCGGGGAAAATATCGGCCGGATCGAGGCGGAACTGACCTCGCCGGCTATAAACAGTCCGGCCAGAGCCCCTCCGTCCCGAACCATCACCAGCACAGAAGGCTTCGCCAAATTACATCTCTCCCCCTCAGTGTCTCCCCTTTCCCTCTTCTCCCGAGCGCGAGCTTCATTTTCCCCAGATCGTCCGCCATGGCCGACATGGGAGCCGATCTCCACGCTCACCGTCCTTGGCGTGTCTTAGGTCAATTAGGCTAGGATAGCTCCTAGTCCTAGGCCCACCCTCTACCACCTCCGCCATCTCTAGCTCGCTCTCCCTGTCCGTTTAGCCCCGCCGCCGAGCCGTCGTGGCCCCTGCCTGACGCCTACAAGGCAGGACGAGATCGATCGTGTCAAGGATTCTACGTGCTTGAGCCCGCGTCGCACATACCCTTGCACGCTCAAACGGCTCACGTGGGCGGGAACACCGTCACCACGCGCCGCACTTGCTCCGGCGCTGCGGAACTAGGACCACCACGTCGGCGGTCATCTCCCCAGCCAGGGTCCCGCCGATCACCTGCCCGCCCGCGCCAGCCAGCGACACCGAGAACGCTGCTGGCGCGGCAGCGTCACGGCGGGAGGACGCAGTGCCCGCCGCCAGGCACAGCGTGACGGCGGCGACTGCGCCACGGCGTAGAGAAAAAGGTTGGAATACTGCGAAAGGCATGCCCTTGCCGGCTCACCAAGTCACCTTGCGCTTCGCGTCGCTGGTGCTGGCCGTGCCACCTACAGTACCTCGCCACACAAAGGATCCTTAGGCGTGGGCGCGGGAGGCGCGCTGGTGCGCGTCCACCTCGCAACCACCACCTGCCCCTTGTGCTAGGCACCGTGCGGACGCAAGCGGCACGAGGAGGAAGGCAACACGCCCGTCGTTGTTGTTGGGACTAGGTTTGTTCATGGACCACCAAATCCGATCCAGCTGAAAAAAAAAAAAATCTGATGTCCTACCAGTGTGTCGGGTCAAGTTGGACCAGGATTTTTGACCGGTGGCCTCAACCCAACTTGAAAAACCCTAACCAAAGGGCGAATATCCAAAATAAAAGAGAAAAAAAATCCGAGATGATTAGTAAGTCTGTTTTGAAAACAATTTGAGCATCCATGTTTTGTAGAATAAATTAATAAGTGAGATCAATATATTTTTTTAAAATTTTGTTTCTAATTCTTTTTTTCTAAAAACAAGAACATTTCTAATTACTATTTCAACATTTTCATAATGTAAAACTTCTACTTCTGAACAATTGTTTTTATATAAAAATAGAACTAGTTTATGTGGAGTGTTGAACTATTTTTGGAAGAGATGTTGAAACCTGTATTCCAAAATGTTCATTTGATTTAAACATTTTTCATACAATGTTCTTAAAGTCTTTGACATTGTTCAATAAAATATTCAAAATGTCAAAAATAATTATGAATAATATTGAACAATAAAAACCAAAGATTTTAAGAACAGGGAACGTTGCCCACCATTTCCGAAATAGTTATAGAAAAATATGAAACAAGAACTTAAATCCGGGTAGACATGCTCCAAATAAGAAGCACAACCTACTGATCTACTATCAGTTCGCCCAAAAAACTTATTTTTGAAGGGAAAACCATTGAACTTATTTACGTGGCATTGGAATCGAAAGGAAAAAAAACAAAGGACACAGATTTTGGTTGGTCACGAAAAAAAATATTTTTTTGTGACTGTCTTGCTTTGATTATCAGCCTGCCATGGCCTCAAACACAATTTGATCATACACGCACGCAGGAGTTACATGCCACGTCTCGGAAAAAATAAACTGAACAATTTCTTTAGAATTTTTTTTAGAATAATTGAACGATTAAGGACACTGACTTTTTTTTTCGGAGAAGGACACAGACTTAATTACCTCGCCGGTGGTAGCCCGTGTGGCATTGTTGTTGAGACTCGCATGGACGGATGGTTAGCTGGGCCACCTGGGCTGTTTGATCTCGTAGCTCGTTTCTCACAGATTCTAGCCTTTTTAGTTCTTTCCATTCATGTCCCAAAGGCCCAATCTCAACTAGCGGCCTTCATCGATTTGCTGTTTTGGCGGGAAAAAGCAGCCATTTGCGCGCGAGCTTTGTAGGTGGGATATTATGAGCTTATGACGCAATATGTGTGTGGAATTAGCTTGTTTCTATTAGAAGCCTTATTAGGGGCTTTCGCAATATACTGCTCTAGAATGTCTAGTAGCTTCGAACTCCACAGTTGCAACTTATGTCCAGATCAATGCTCCGCAGATGGCATAGAGATCTACAGAAAAACTATGTACTTGTTCTGACAAAAAGTATAAGCGGCTATTGAAACACCGTTTGTGACTAGAAAGCAAGGGCCTAGTAATAGATTAAAGAGAGTGAAAATTGAACTAGAGGTCTAGAGCTACAACTTAATGAAAAAGTTAATTGCAGACTGTAAGACAACCGTGAATCTACGACGACAACGATGTAGCCATTAGCCCGTGTTAGCCATCGGTTGCTTGATCCAGCTACTTGGCCTATATCACTTTATTTTGGAGCAAATATTTTGCGTTCAGGTTTCCCGTAGCAGCCAGATGATATAGTCTATGTGACAATTTGATATCTGATTTTCACAAACAAAAAAAAAATGAGGGAACTGCTTTTGTAATTTCTTCTTTTAAGTAACTGCTTTTCTCAAACTGAAAAATACAGGAATGCTAAGTTGCGTACTGTCTCTGAATTATGTTTATATAGGCCCTCTAAAACTGGAACGTGTGCTGGTAGTCTTGGCTGAAAGTACTGTGCTTTGTAGAACAAAGTAAACAGCAGCACTGCTGCAGCGCTGTGAAAAATCATAGCCAATCGAGCAGACTTTCTCTACACATTTACCAACAAGTGCTTTCCTCGCGGCGTTGCTGCGCCATGCCACCATCTTTGATAACCCATGTCGAATTCATGGCCCAATAGGTATTGAAGCTCAATAGTGGTTCTTTACAAAAATTAATAGTAAGCAATACAATATTGATGAGGATATGAATTCATGAGTTTAAGTATGATTTATTGTACTAGCAGTAATTAAAAAGCAGTTGATCTATGATTTATTTTACTAGCAGTAATTAAAAAGCAGTTGATCTAAAATTGAGTAATATGGTGAAGGTTTTAAGAAGATTTCTTTTGAAGACTTATAGTGAATAATAAATTGAGGGTATGACTGAGGTAACAATTACCAGGACTTGAGCTAAACTTTGCTCCCAATTTGTGAGAACACAAACTGAACAGATTAAGTGTGCAACTGAATTGAGAGGCTACAAGTTTCTATCTGTGACTACTTACATTTATAAAACTCTAATGAAATTAGTACATCTAGGAACTAGTGCCAACTGCCGATAAACAATTCGAAGAGAACATAGCCCACCTAGCCCTAGGCGTGGATAAGCAATCATGTATAAGGTGTTTCTAATAATAAATCAGAAAAACTAAATAAGACATGTGCACACAAATTATGCTGGCAGTATGTCTTGACTCTTGAATATTCATTTTTGTAATGACACATGTACTCCACTGAAAAAAAATTTAAATCTATAACAAATTATCAGCTCAATCGAGAGCCCAGAAGTTCCTTATAGGGTACGGTGCAAACCATGTAGTTCTTCAGTCTCACTGTTTCAGTTCCTTGTTCTGCTTCCTGACATTCTCAACTGCACCAACCACGATCGAGCAGCAATCTGTGTTAGTGATATTAGTATAATGTATAGATCAGTATGTGGTTTAAAGAATCATATTACTGGTGTGAAGTATTTTGCAGAGTGTATGTATGCATGGCTGATAAGTCACTGGTGCCTATAGTTTATCCAACAGGTCCGTCCTAAGCATAACAGGGATGGGATTTCTTGTCTATTGTGCGTAAGGAAATATAAATGATAATTTTTGTTTTGTAAATAAAATATGAATGATAAATTGCAACAGTGAATTATCTGTGCAAATTCTAGAATTTAGCAAATGCCAACATTGTTTATATTTTGGGAATTTAGCAATTAAGGTGTATGAGAGGAAGCAGATCCTGATCTGAGTGTATTTAATGTGCCCACTGGAATACATTAGTGTAATAGTCTTTAGCACCCAGCCACCTGTAATTCCCCGTCGCCGTCTACCGTGTGGCGCCGTTTACAAATCATTTAGCATCCCAGTCTCAGTCTGATCTTCCACGATAAAAAATCAGCAGGCGGGCCGGCGGGCGCCTGAAACCGTACCAGAATTGACGCCGCCTCGATCCTCCGTCTCCCGTCAAACAACCACCGTATTTCTCTGCCGCGCAGCCGGCGCTCTCCACAGTAGAATGCCGCGCCGCATCCACGGGCTCCTGCAGCCCCCAGCGATACGATACCTATAAATTTCTTCCCGCCGCTGGTTTCACGGCACGGCAACCAGTGTGGGCACTCGGCAACCTGCGGCAAGCACAAACCCATACAGACTACAGAGTGAGGACGACAGACTACATAGGAGTGCGCCGTGCGCAAAGGACACGCGGGTTGCCTTACCTCAACAAGCCGAGTTCGCTGATCGATCATGCCGACCCTGCTCTCCGACGGCAGGGCGGGTGGTGGGAACCGCGCGTACTATGGCATGGCAAATGTTGTGATGTCTCAGGGGTATGATATCCATAGCGTCCGCGTTGCGGCTTGCTCCGCCTGCGGCCCGACGACGGCGAGCAGCGCCTCCACGCCCGCTTGCACGACCGCACCCTGCGCGGCGGCCTCGGCTTGCTCGGGTTCCTCGACCGCAGCTTGCTCCGCCTGCGGCCCGACGACGGCGTGAGGCGCCTCCACGCCCGCGTGGACGTCCGCATCCTCCGCGGCGACCTTGGCGTGCTCGGGTTCCTCGAGCGCGGCTTGCTCCGCCTGCGGCCCGAAGATGGCGTGCAGCGCCTCCACGCCAGCGTGCACGGCCGGAGCGTGCGGGGCGACCTCAGCTTCGCCGGCCGCGGCTTCCTCCGCTGCCGCGACCGCGGCGTGCCCCTCCTGCGGCTGCGTGGCTCCCTCCACTTCGCCGACAGCGGCGTGCTCCTCCACCTGCGCAGGGTCGCGGCTTCCTCGACCACGGCCTGCGCTGGCGGGACGCGGAGGACGCGGGCGAGGATCACCCAGTGACCCTCCATTGCCGGCTGTTGGTGGTGGGTTCCCGCAGCGCTGCGAGATGGAGAGCAGAGCCACAGTCAACCGGGAACATGGTACGGTGCTGTGTTCCGCGTCTTGTAACGTATGTTCCGTTCCGGGAATATGGAACATTTTTCATCCCAACAGCGTAAAATTCTTTCAGAAACGACGTTTCACGTCCCGGAAACTGCGTTATGTACCGGGAACTTTTATGACGGTGAGCGGAGCACGCCGCGACCGTTCGAGGGGAGGGAAGGGGAGTCCAGGGGAGAGAGGCAGAGAGGTGGGTGGGTGATTCTGTCGTGTCGTGGGCTCGTGTGGGTCCGGCGATTGGGTAGAAATGCAAGCCCAGGCACGATGATATGTTATGGTTTTTTCTCTTTTTTCCGACTTGTTTGCCTATTATTCAACTTGATTGACGATGGCTTCGTTCAAGATCAAATAACTCACACATGATAAGTTATATGCCACCTCTTATGGCTTATGCAATGTGTGCTAGGTACTTAGCTAAAACACAAGCTATCTTATCACAATCTCTACTAATACCACAAAATAAACTTGGACACGGCCCCTCCACCGCTAAGCGTTTTGCCTAGCGCCTGTGGTTAATATATTTAGGTGGCGACTCATCGTCCCCAGTGATCGTTAAAAAAAACATCACAAAACAAAAGGTCTTCGTGCATCCCTCTTCTTCCATAGATGAAGGACCTCGAAGCTATCTCAAGGGTATATACGCCATTTACAACCAAATGCCCAACTTAGATTCTACGCATCATGGCTTATAAGCGAGTCTTACAAAAGCTCAAAAATAGGTCCTACATCTAACCCCATAATACTACTTGCACTAATGCTTTAACATGGTCCTGATGATCCTTGAATAGCGGGCAACATTTCTGCACAAATGATATTGCAAAATAAAGAACTTCAATGGGGCATTTAGGCAATATCATTTCAATCACTTGTTACGAGTGAACCAAATTATCTATAAGATTCCTTAAAAAATACAAAGTTCTTGCGCTGTTTTCGTCTTTTCAAGCCAATGAGGTAAAAAATCATCTGTGGAAGTAGGTCTCCCCTCGACCCTAACGCATGAGTACCTCTTTTATACAACTGTTAATTAAGATTGCAAATGGGTACTGAGAAAAATGTGGTTTACATATTCAGCTTTGCCACATAAGCAATAGGACTGGCCCCTAGGCTAACCGTGCCCTTTTAGCACCGCATCAGGTTGCAACTTGTGATGAACCATTTCCTAAAGAAATACTTTGATCTTCAGAGGTGTATTACACACATTGAAATGATGGCAACTTCTTTGGTACGTTGTCCGCCATATGAAATAGACCTCTAAAGAGGCTTAGTGTGTACTCCCACCGCTATAAAGAGGCTTAGTGTGTACTCCCTCGGTCACTTTTTATCTGTCGTTATCACTTCTCGAGAAATCAAACATACTCAACCTTGACTAAATATGTAAAAAAAATTATTAACACATTTTGTTACATAATTAGTATCTATTAGATAGATCGTTGAACCTATGTTCATAGTTAACTTATTTGGAGATATAGATATTGCTATTATTTTTCTACATACCTAGTCAAATTTGAAAGATTGATTGACAAGCATACCATAGCAATAAATAAAAAGAGATAGAGGGATGATATGTCTTATATTTATCTAAATACCAAGCACCTCGTTTTCTTTCTTACTTCTTCATTTCCAAATCGTTTTTGGCTTTTTATTTAAAGGTACATAGTGTTGCTATATAGTACATATACATTGAGTTTAGATACACAGTAGTAGTATATATGTATACAAGCCACCAGTATAATTTAGTTTTCTGTAGAAGAACGTGTCTAGTGTGCGCATAGTACGGTTGCTGCAGATGGATTAAACCAGTGCGTGCGAGGATGGATGACGTCCATGGCTAACAAACTAATAACCAACTTGTGAAAAGCTCTGTAGAACTAATCAACTTGCTCAGCAACAAGCAAGCACACGTACTCACGCTGTTGCGGCAAGCACGTCCAGGCTGGTACGGTCTGACGTCTGCAGGGAGCTAGGGCCCACATTCCCATGGGCAGGCGTGATCACGTACGCGAAGCCTGGACGGTGGCGCGTGACGAGGAGAAATCTTGTGGCGCGGACGATGGCAACTAAACGTGTCTTGTGCCCTTAGCCGCCCCCGTTACAAACTAAACGTTGGTTACGACCGTACCTTTTGCACATGACGGACTGGTGCCTCCATTTACTATTGGGTGAGTCCGGGTTGCCTCGCGGTTAGATTTTTATTAGATTCCAATTCATGAAATCATCTAATTTACCTTTTTGAGTGACTTTAGACTGGTTTTAAGCTGACGTGATGCTAAACCGGCCGTCCTACGAGGTGCAATGACAACCATGAGAGAGGCAATCAGACTTTCTCAATAGTCTAGGGACATCAATTAGATTTTATAAAAAATGTAGAAGCAATTTTTTAAAATAAAATCCATTTTTATGGAATAAATGTGCATTTTGAAAATAATAAAATCCGAAACCATATGAAATATGTTAACTTGGCGCCTAGGAACATCACTCTAGCTCTATGCAACAAGGTTTGACTGATGATAGATGGAGCAAACATGTCTATTCGATTACAACAAAGATAGACATACAAATTTGTCGAACTATATATATATATATTGTGTGCAATTATTAATATTCATAGAGAGTTCGGTTGAGAAGACGAAATTATTTGTCACTAGATCTAGATGGAAAATACACAACTAAGAGTGCTTATCTAATTTTCTTCGTCGATGATATAAACAAGCTCATGATGATCCCTACCCGTCTGAGAGCAAAATAGTCCTAAATGCTTGTTCTTTGCATCGACCCTCCTCTATAAAAAAGATCGTAACTGCGATCAACCTATTGAAGAAGGCATGTAAAGGAAAATCCATTTGCAAGTTGTGTTAATACCTACGTACATTTTGAAACAACTACGGGCTTATGCAAAGATTGCTCCACCAAGCACGTCTGGGGTAAGATCGTGATGTGGGGAGAGACTTGCTAGCCCTACATGTTGTCCCTTGTGGTGGCTCCATTTATTCAATGGTTTAATTATCTACTTATGAGGGAAAGTCCGTAATGAGCGACATAGAAGAACTTTTCATTAAAAGGACAGGACCACGACACCACGTACAGAAGAGGTGGGCAATGTTGATCAAAGAATCAATTGAGCACTTCAAAATGATGCAACTTCTTTTGTACACCATCCGCCATCTGAAATAAGCCTATAAAGAGGCTCTAGTTGTGTACTCCCTCCGTCACTTTTATACGTCATTCTCACTTATCAAAAAGTCAATCATACTCAACTTTGATCAAATATATGCAAAAAGTATTAATATTAACTAATGGTACAAAATTAGTTTCATTAGATAGATCATTGAATCTACTTCCATAGGAAATTTATTTCAAGATACAGATATTGCTAATATTTCTAATCAAACTTAAAAAGGTTTAAGCGACACGCGTGTACCATAGCGATAAATAAAAAGGGATAGAGAGAGTACCTCTTAGATCTATCTAAATCCAAGGTCAGCTTGTTTTCTTTCTTACTTCTTCAGTTACAAATTGTAAGTTGTTTTTTCTTTTTTGAGGTATATATAATGCATAATGCACGAATTCTCTGCACTCTAGTAACAAATGGCCCCCGGAGTTGAGAAAGGGCCGGGGAAGAAAAGCTAGCTGACTCAAATCGCAGAGCAAGCTTTTAGCCTTAATTTTCTGCTCTGTTGTAACGTCGCACAGCACAGTGTGCCAGTGAGGAAACAAAATGCGAATGGCGTTCAGAAGCTAATCGAAAGCTGCTGCAGTGAGAAAAATCCAAAAAAAAGAAAAAAAATAAAGCTGCATTATTACATAAATGCTCTTGTAAATATCTAATCAATCTATGAAACATTGAAACCAGTCTCGAAAAGAAAGAAAATTATATGTGCTTATTACTTTCTTCGTTGAAACTATAAGTCGCTTTGACTTTTCTAATACATTCGTTTGCTTTGCTATGTATCTATCGATGAACCAAAAAAGTCAAATCAAGTTATAATTAATTTAAAACGGAGAGAATATTGGTTGGTGTATACACCTTTTTTTGTTTTCTGGTTTGAGGGTTTTGGAAAATTTGTAGCATTCCAAATGAATGAGGTGCAACCAGTACGTAGCTAAAATGTCATTTGTCAGAGTCTATATAACATCACAATTTACAACCCTTTCAATCCTATTGCTGTTCTACATATCTAATGGAACATAGTTGTATAGACATGAACCTCTACAGTTAAAAAAGAACAAAAAATAGTTACATTAGCTCTAGCATGACATGAGCTCTCTCAATCTCTTGCACAAAAGTAGAAAACATAAACACTTACGACACCGGTGCCAAGGCATCATCGTCAGCCGGTGGCGATTCCGCAGCCTCAGCTTTGGGCGCGGGGGCGGGCGCGGGGGCAGGCATGGGCACGGGCGCCGCTTTGGCAGCGACTTTCATCGGCGCTGGCAAGAGGTTGCACCGGCACAATGGGCACGTCCGGTGCGAGTGGAGCCACATGTCGATGCACTCGACGTGGAACAGGTGCTTGCATGCCGGCAGTTGTCGCACCATCTCGCCTGCCTGGAAGTCCTCAAGGCACACTGAGCACGGCTCGCTGCCTGCGGCCGTTGCCGTCCCGGACTCGAGGTCGCCGCCGCCGCCCTCGGCACCTCCAAAGCTAAGCTCGTAGGAGAATGAAACATCCTCAATTTTTCCACGAAGGAAAAATACTCAGAATGACGAATAATATAGTAGTTCAAAGCTCAAACCATCACATTATCCAGCAACAGTCGATACAGAAATTCATACATCGAATAAAAGAGTACAATTAGAATGGATTACATAAATAGTCCATCGCCACACTTGCAGAATCATCAGAGTAGCAGCAGCTTCAGGGAATAGCTGCGGTAAGCAAAAGTACAACAAAATCTCCAATAGAAGCCTGAGCGTAGGAACGAGACTTCTACTCCTCCTCGTCATCGTAGTCGTAGTTGGGCTCACCTGCCAAATAAGTTTCAGTACAGTTTGTACTGGCCACTGGCTCCCACCCTATGCTTTTCTTTTGCTATATAGTATTTGGGTGGATGCAAAGGATATAATCAAAGAGACCTATATATGGCTGTGGTTTCCTATGCAGGTAATGATCATCATAATATATCAGTAACTCATCAAGTTTTAACCCATTTCATCCACGCATCTTCCCCATTCCCATCATCACACATATCTCACCCTCTCACACTCAGTCGACAGGTCCAACTCCCTCTCGGAGCCTGTCTCAACGGCTCATAGCCGGAAGGGTAACACCAAGGGGAGAAATAGAAGGACTCATCTCACTACTCCCGAGAAGCGTAGGTCGAGGGAAAGGCAAATCTGAGGCCGCGGACTATACATAGATTCATAACTCTGCAGAGCGTGTACTCCCGTAACCACAAGATCACCATCATCAGCGGTGCCCCGCCTAAGCTGATTCCGACTGCTTTCTAACCAGTGCGATGCCACCCTACCACTCAGTACTGGGACATCCCGGATAGGTACCACCGGCACACTGAGACTGTGAGACATAGTACCGGGCCCCCGAGGTCACTATCTTGTCTAAGGAGGATATGGGTCCCAATGCCCATACCTCCCGACACTATCTGCTAACAACCTAGTAATAGTGGCATCGTCCTAGCTAGTCAGACATTTGTCCCTCACCCATACAGGGGCGAGCAGTGAGCACGTAGGTCCTAAGGTTTCGGTTCTCAAGAGACATCAGGTCCTAGGGGGATCAGACAGGATTATCTTCTCATAGGGACTACAACAGTTCGTGCTACAACAACACCTCCTACCCAGGGCCTCGCTCCATGAAGGCTCTCGCCCCGGGATCACCATATACCTCACAATGTATCCGCCATAGATACCTCACACAGGAATGCCCAGAACACACCCCCCCGGCAAAACTCGCCCTCAAGACTCGTCGTGGAATCCTGTCCGATCGACTCAAACCCTCACCACACACCCAAGACACACGCAACACTCTCCCCGAGTAAAGTGGCACCACGTGCATTAATCATATACCATACCATACTCTCTACCACGCATCACATCACAGATATAAGCATAGTAGAAGTGAAGCATCATAAGTAAATAAGCATGCGTCTAGCCTATCAGTGGGTGTGCAGGAGTAAGGTTGCAACAAGGTAAAGGCTCAACAAGCACTTCTACCATGCAACCTATCACATGTGATATTACATAAAATAAAGCACTCGCAACTAGTAAATATGTCATGCATAATAGGATCTACGAGGTTAGGTGGGACGTGGCACCTGCATAGTCATCACCAAGCTCCTCCTCGTAGTTGGGGTCATCCTCCTCAAGCGGCTCCTCCTCTGAAACGAAACGTAATAGTTGCGTTAGTGACTCCTATAGAGTTAACACAAAGAACCTATGAAATCCAATAACTCCAAATGCAATCATACATAAGCCTATGATGTAGAGCTCATTTTTATGAAAATTTGGACACTTGGTTTATATTTTTCGGAGTTCGTATGAATAAGTTATGAATTTTTGAAGTTTAATCTGTTTTCTAAAAAAGAAAAAGGGCCGGATAAGTCTGGGTGTGACACGTGGCAGCTTCCTATTGGCCAGAGGCGGAACAGTCACTGATAGGTGGGTCCCACGGTCAACGGTCACTGACACGTGGGCCATGGTCAACGATCAATGTTGACTGGTCAACGGTCAACGTCGACCGGGCCTAGTCCAGGCCTCGGCAGGCCTGGGTAGGGTCGGATCTAGGCCGGGTTGGGCCGGCCCGGCCAGGACACTGTCTTGCCCACGGTGCGCCATGTGGCATTGTGGATCTCAATTGGGCTGAGTCTATGGCCTTACTTGGCTGGGCTCGGTTCATGGTGGACCAGAGGCACTTGGTGCACATGGCCCTCCCTCACTGGTCCACGCGGGGCTCAGTGGACCCGGTCCACTCCAGGGGATAATCCCCTTCTCTCTACCTGTGCGCGTCACTGCTGGCTCGGCCGACCCTCGCCGGCGGCGAGCGACGCGGCGGCTCCAGCCGTCTCCGCGAGCGAGAGCTGCGGCTGCGTAGCGGTGAGGCAAAGGCGCTAGCGGGGTCGCGGCGCGCTTGCAGGGGACATGCTCGCCGACGCTCGCGCCGTGGCGGCGCGGTGCGGTGGCATGGCAGCAGTGGGGCACTACGGTGTGCGAGACGTGTCTTGAACTAGCGCCACAGATTCGTGAGGTCGAGGCGAGCGCAACACGGTGCTTAATTGAGCTAGAGCTTTGCAAATGAACGACGTCGGCGACGGAGGACAGAGCTCCAAATTGCCTTGCTGTGAAGCTCCATCTTCTCTATCTCCTATCGTTTTGAGCAGCTAGGAGTTTAAGGCGCGCCTAACGAAGGCTCTGCGGGGGCGCACGCGATGGCGAGGTCACAGCGGCACAACGGCGGCCAAAGTCCGGGGAGACCAGAACCTACAAAGAGCGCGGGTCCCACTTGGGTCTATGCTGGCTCCAAAATGTTGCCAATCGTGTGTTCTAGGATGCAGCGAACACGTCGGTCAAGCTAATGAAAAGAATGATGGTGAGGAGAGCGGGAATGTTGACAATGTACTGGCGCCGGCCGTGGCCGAGCAGGGCAAGCTCACCTGCGCGGCGTCGATTGGGGCGGCCCAGTGCTCGGAGTGGGTGCGCGTGGTGAAGGAGATGCAGTGCCGCGTCGATGGTGTAGTCGTACTGGCCTCCGGGCCTCTCTCCGGCTGCTCGAGCTGTGACAGCGGCGAGCTCCGGCTCCAGCGGACAACTCCTTCCCGCCTTCTTCTTCTCCTCCCACTCCAACTCCTCCTCAGGTGGTCAGCAAGGTGGCGCGGGCGTGGCCGAGAAAGGCTACGCAGCACGGGAAAACCTAACGACGCCGAGCTCCACCTTTTATAGCCGGCCAGCGGCCGTGGGGAAAAGGGCGGACGGCGGAGATGGGGCGAAGCCCATCGGGCAATTGTGCACGGCTCCGGCTAGGGTTAGGGTTCAGAGCGGCACTGGCGGGAGAACAGACGGCATCGCGGGGCGGTCACAGGCACAGTTGGATGACGGTGGGACGCCGTTCCATTTTTGTCTCGTCGGACATGACAGCCGGGTGCATAGAAAAGGGAAAATAGGGCAGCTGACATGCGGGGTATAAAAGGGCAGTCGACTCCTTGATGCGGTATTGGCCTGCACTTGAATACTTCTTGCCCCAAATTTATATTCCCATTGGCAATGATATGCCGACTTCACTGAAAATAAACCACTTCTATTATAATGCCAAGCCACCAAATCTTCCCTACCAGAGCGAATAGGAATTTGCATAATTGGATAAATATCAGTCGGCCAAAAAAATATTCTTCAACAAGTTCACATCCCATGTTGAGTTTATAGGATTTATCAATTCATCAACCGTAGTCACCAATTTGTTTCCTCTAGTTGTTTGAATTTTCAGATTATGACTTCCTGGAATCCCGTTATCTTCCTAGATTTTTATCTGTGTGCCATCACCTACTCTCCAAACATATCCTTGCTTGAAACATTGTAACCCTGCTAGTATGCTTTGCCATGTAAATGAACTCCCACTCTTTGTTCTAGCATTCAATAATTTACCATCCGGATAATACCGTGCAATACCGTGCTCGAAGCACTTTAGCACATTAAGAGTCTGGATCACATAACAGTCTCCAAACCTGTTTTGCTAGCATTGCCAGATTAAAGGATTGAAAATCCCTGAAACCCATTCCGCCCTTACCCTTCGGCATACACATCTTCCACTATTCTGGCCAATGGATCCTCTTATGATCTTCGTCATCCCTCCACCAGTACTGCAAGATGGCACTTGTGATTCCTTTACAAATTTTTTTGGGAGTTCTAAACACCATCATGGCATATACTGGGACGGCCTGAGCTATAGATTTAATAAGAGTCTCCTTCCCTCCCATGCTGAGGGTTTTCTCCTTCCAACCATCTATCCGGGTCACCACCCTGTCAATCAAATGACGAAAATAATCGCTACGGTCGGCTCCCACCAAAGCTGGAAGGCCAAGATATTTGTCGCTTAAAGATTCTGTCATAATGTTCAGAGTTTGGCAAGAATTAGGAGGCAATTGATTTGGCAAAGGTGTGCGTTCGGTCTGGATTTTTTTTGCACTGAAAAAAGAATTATATTATACGGTAGGTAGATACATCAAGATATTACAAGCACTCTGAATTATAATAAAGTACACACGCTGTAAAAAGCACAACTCAATACCTAACATGTTAGATGCTTTGCAGTATGGATGACCGCATAGGCAAACACTCGGCAACGAACGACGGCCTGAGAACAGATGCCCAACGAACAACGGCCAGTATTCATGTAGGCGGAATTGAGGATCTTCTTCTTTCTGATATCTTTCTTTTTCTTCTTTCTGCCACCTAAGATTGAGGAAGACTGATCTGCAAATTATTCTCCCTAGTCCTTCATTGTGGCCAGATCTAATCACAACAAAATGGAGAAGAGAGCGGAGAAAATTATTCCATGGCGGCGACATCATCTTCGCCTTGATGCCGCCGTCCGAAAAAAAGTCTCCATGCCGTCACGTTAATGAAGATGCTGACATCGAAGTTTTTGCCCTCATCTTGAACGGAGGCGTCATGGAGAAGACGATTCCAATCCACCGTCACCGGAGAGGAGGAGAAGATAAATCATCATTATCAAATAATTTGATATGGAGAAACACTAACCCTAAGATTCGATCTAATAGGAAAAACTTGTTAAAAACAATGGATCCTCACTCCCTTCAGCCCCCACGTGATGTCGGAGGAGAAAGGAGGAGGACCAACGGTGGAGAACGGGAGAGACCGGCGGCAGCGGCTGTTGAGCGGCAGCGGCGGCTCTAGGTCAGGCCCGCTACCCGTTCGGTCTGGATTACGGAGAGTAAATAAAAACGGCTGTGTTGCATGCGGTCATATATTGTAGGGCAAGTTGGTAGCCACAGGGAAGTTTATACATAAATGATTGAAAGATAGAATAGGGCGAATCCATATTTAATTTCATAAGATGACAGCTTGACAAGCTGGCATCATAAGCAGCATGTCCTAATTTTCATTTAAAATCACGGCGTAATAAGCACGGGCCTAATCTAGACAAGACGGAGCAAGGTGGGACTGAAAACATGACCATCATCGCGGTTAAACGATAGACAGTAAAACTGGGCATGACAGATTAAAGCAATATTTGAGTAAAAGATCTGTATTTACATTTATGATATAAAGAGAAAATAGACAGGGTCTAAGTAGAAGTATCTTTCCATAAACGTGTTGCCTCATGTTCTGTCCTGGAGATGGTGCTATATACATAGGTTTGACATGTCGAGGTAGACTGACAGTTCGTTGGTTCTGTTGATCCATATCTGTACCATTAGAAAGAGTGCAATTTTTGATACAACGATTCATATCTGTAGCATTAGAAAGACGGTTATTTTGGTATTAGGAAAACGGGAAGTGTCATAGGGCGATATATAATGCAGCTGAGCAGGAAACTATGAAGCTGAGTAGGGCGATCCAATAATATGAAAAGAGTGGCTAAACAGCTCGCAGCTGGGACACTTGTTAACAGAGCAAGAAACTTGAAGCTGGGTAGAGGGACTTAATAAGAGATGAAAAGAGCGGGTATGCAGCTGGGACACCTGTTAATAGATCATGAAACTTGAAGCTGGGTAAGGGGACTGAAGACATGAAAAGAGTGGCTATGCGGGTACTCTGTTGATAAAGGAAATAATACAGCACAGGTCATTGGCTCTAAACACGCAAGCTTGGTACAGGTAAACAAGCAGCCTACTAAGACAGTGAGTAACACAGAGGTGAGGAAGGAAAACAATAGGTGATAATGTAGGAAATATGAGTGGACCTTTGGTTACCTCTGCTGCTGATTTTGATACTGTCCCGCAGTTGCTGCCCTTTCCTTGGTGTTTAGGTTCTTCCGGCCCAGGTCTGCAGATGATGTATGAGATGAAAAAACATATAGGTACAAATTATTCTTTTTGGCTTGGATCCGTAAACAATTTGTAAAAGTAAGAAACCTTCTGTAGAAGTTAATCTTTCCTTTGTGTAATGAAACAAGAGTAGTAAGATGGATTGCAGGGTTGCTCACCTAGTTCTGTCAAACAGGAACAATCTTTTCAATTCCATTGTGAGATGAATCCAGAAGTAGGAATCACGCATTCATATTGTGAGGGGAGAGGGGGGATTGAAATAATGTAAGGCCCGACAGAAATATATTTTTTTTCTTTCCTTTTTTCTATTTGAGCCACATATACACTATTAGCATATCATTCCTATGACCTAACTTGAAGCAATAGGAACAGACGAGAGCCATTATTTTTTTTTCATCCAAAGCAATCTGAAAGGTACTGATGAAAACCATTGATTTCTCACCCCACACAATGAAAATAAATTTTGCTTTCATGGACGTTACGGCTGCTCGTGGAGAGCCGAGTCTACGAATAAAGGACAGAAGATAAATTTGCATTTTGCCTCCAACCTAGCAAACGGGCAAATAGGAGGCCACAGATATGTTAATCCGACACCAATATAACAAGAAGACCACAGATATGTTAATCCGACACAAGAGCATTAACTATTGAGTAGCCACTGTTGTCATACGAGGATAGATGTGTGTACCTTTTTCCGCTAAACAATTAGGAGGCCTGTATCTTACGAGGAATTACCACAACAGCAACTAATACATGTCTAGTTTTTTTAGCAAAGATATCTTTGAAATAGAAATCCTATATAGCATATAACAACATTATGCCGTCGTCAATAAAGGGCAGACCCAGTGCCAGGAGGCTCCCACTTGAGTGGGGTTTTGGGGAAGGGTTTAACCGAGGCCAGTCTTACCCTGCAAATATGCAAAGAGACGGCATCGAACCCAGGACCTGGTGCTCAGTAGGTGAGCTTCTCACCAACTGCACCAAGCCTGCCCTTCCATTATGTCGTCGTTGATCAGAGGCACAAATAGAAACCATGTACAGAAAATAATCTGAAGGCTAACCTGTTTTCATGGTGCTATAGAGTGCAGCAAGCAGCCTCCGATATCTTGACTATCATCCTGATCTTATTGACCTAGGAAAGCAAACCTGAAAAGTTAGCACCAATTCATATGCTAAATGTTATATTTTGTGACATGGCACACTATGAAACCTATGGACATCAGATATTAGAACGAGAGAGTGAAGTGTGATTTTTGGTTCACTGAGATGCAAGTTCAGATGTGACTCCATCTATCTTGCGTCTGAACAAAATGTAGTGAAACAAAGTGCAAACGGAGACTAAGTTGGTGATCCGAGAGGAAGTACATATGTTAAGGGAAACTGCAGGTAGACAGTAGTTATTATATTGTAGAATCTGCACAGATGTGTAGCACTGAAACTATAAGTAATGGGGTTCATACATGGCTGAAGTTAAAAGAGGCAGCAAGATGTAGACATGTGGTCACCGGCAGAGGCGGAGCTCCCCATATGGCAGGGTGGGGAAGCTGCCACACCTACCGTCGGCGGGAGCCCCCTACTACCCCCCTCTCCTTCCTCAAGCACGGCAGGCAAGCGGCGTGGTCGTGTGGAGGACAGCGGCGGCGTTTAGCCTCCAACAGCGCTGGAACACTTTCTTTGAGGGGTAGGCACACGAGTGAAGACCACAAAGGCCCAATAACAGAAGATACAGGTCACCATCGGCCCAGCATTAGAGAATACCGGCCATCGCCTACCTCTCCACCGGCCGGCTGGTGCCTTATTGGCTTATTGCCATGGCTTGGTGCAGGCTTGCAGCGGCAAGTGGTATTTCCCTCGTTGTTGTGTGTTGTTTGTAGATGTATCATTATCACATATAATCATATTAGACACTCATTTCAAGTTGATATAAACAGTTATTTTCTAATAATTGGTATAATTCATCAGTCAATCTTTAAATTTGCCCCATATATATATTAGACACTCATGAACGTTTGTATGCTGTCAATAAAAAATTATGTCCATAGTTCGCCCCACCTAAATTTTTGACCCAGCTCCGCCACTGGTCACCAGTTAACCGGAACAATGTAAAGGCAGTGTTGTGGTGCCAATGATAAAATGTCTAGCAGAAATCATTAGCATTCAAACAAATTAGACTTGATTTAAAACACATAACTAAGAAGCGAGCTAATGTTTCCTAGTCCAGTGGTCAGAACAAAGATAGGTGACACAAATGTTTGTTAACCTTTCTGATTCTGAGTATCTTGATGCCATCTGAACAGATATAAAAAACTGATTTGAACATAGGAAGCAAAGGAAAGAACATATGGGTACATCAGTGTCCAACACTAAGATCTATTATGAAATAATCTGATCTAACATCTAAGGACGACAGAGGAAGAGGATCAAAACGATGAACTGATCTTGAGAAGGTGTCCTCCCTGGATTGAGAAAATGTTTCCTGTAGCCCAAACTAGAAAATACAGCCATATTATTGGCTCTCAAAATATCATGAAGCAATAAATCTCTTTTGATTTCACTATGCTCATTTTTTTCTGAGGCACACGATAGACCAAAGAACTAACTGCCTGTACATTTTGTCCCTGCCTCTTATTTCGACAACATATGCACATTGCGCAATCAGTCAATTTCATTGCATCATCGTAGACAGGAAGCACTTGCACAGAACCAAAAATTGACAAATGTATTGGAAAATAGGGAGGACTGAGAAAGGAGGGATGTGAACTTACCAATGACCAATAAATCTGATCAATCCAATGCAAACTGGCAGCAACAAATTTTGTCATGGAGAGGCCTGGGTTGGCAGTTGCCACCTGAGAAAAAGCTAACCGCATGTCACCTGGGACCCTGAAGACAAATGAAAGGTGAACTAATACCAACAGGAAGTGACAAGGTAAAATTTTGGTGGCAACCATGCAGCTTATCAAGTTCTCCTTTTCAAAGTATTAGCTTGACCTGATATATCTGGAACGAGCATAGACATGGATAGTTTGGCTAATTTTAGAGGCTAAAGCACGAATAGCCATATTTTGTCTTTGGCAACAAGAGCTGACCTTGTTAGAAACTGAGGAACAAATGTGATGCCTGAGTTGCAACTCTTATTTAAGAAGCCTTTATCTCTGTCGTAACGCAAAAATTTATGTCACACATTGAACAAATCTTAAAATCTGCACAATAGAGGCAGTACTCTCAGCAGATTGGAGAACATAGTAGTGTATAGCTAGGCGCAATGACATCATTGGTCTCTTGTAAAGAAAATGGCAAGGTATATTTGGTGTCTTGTAGCTAGCCACAATGACATCATTGATCTTTTGTA
Organism: Bothriochloa decipiens; assembly: GCA_023333625.1. Lineage (NCBI taxonomy): Eukaryota > Viridiplantae > Streptophyta > Magnoliopsida > Poales > Poaceae > Bothriochloa > Bothriochloa decipiens. Next base: position 12,583,363 of record CM041639.1, on the reverse strand, counting down.
AAGTAAAATGCCCAAAAAAAATGGATCTCACCAAAAGAACAGGATGTTTCAAATCCTGGCCGGTCACTGAATTGGAAGGAAGTACTGCTTAATCACTGAACAGCTAAGGCACAAAAAAAAAAGGCTACTAACTGGTTAGGTATAATTTGGACTGTGGAGTAAACAGCAGGAATAGGAGAAGAACAAGAACCTACCAAAGTAGGAGGCTACATTTGCTTTGTACATATTCAGGGCTGAAAAGAAAACGCAACAAGATTAGAAAACTTGCAAGACTAAGAAACTTAAAAAGCGCCAAAATCACAGGATCAAAGATCTGAACACTATCGATTACAATAAAAGCCCTAACTGCACGTATGGTCCAGTAAATATTAGGAATAACCAAATTCATGTTTGCAGCCATTAATCGAAATAGAGATGGAAAATGTTGTGGTATCAAAGTTGAAGTGTTGTATTGTTATTTTTTGACATTGACAAGGTCATATAATTCATGGTGATAGTAGAAAAAATTGAAACAAAACAGAATACCATAATTGAGGCATAAAATTTTCAATTTGACCACACTAAGACAACCTGTAGAAAAGCAGAACCATTCTCTGTTGTTGTAGCAGCATGCTCCATACTCTTGACCAAAATTCCACCATTAATAAATATGAACAATATACAAAAGTGAGGATCTTAGTAACAGTAACGCCATGTTATCAACAGAATACACATACACGAAAAGCAAAATTGATAGCTTAAGACTATTGAGATCTTGGCAATATAATATGGCCGCTTCAAAAAAAACACATACTGACCTATGTAGCAAGAGGGTAAGAAAAATCAAAACCTAACGCATCAAAGGCCTGACACCCTCATAAGAACTAACATGTACTGAATTATGTGGCAACAGGATAAGAAAAACTAAAAACCTGACCCATTCAAGGCCTCCTGAGCAACAGTTAGGTATAAACATGAACTGCTCGGCCTATTTAAAACAGAATGTGCAATATTTAGATAAGAAACTTTAGGCATCTCTTGGATGAAAATAGAAACTGATGATTGTGCCTGGTACTAAAATTACGACCATACCCATTTTTTTGTGATTGCTGCACGAGTCAATGAACCAAAGATCAGCGACTTTCAGCTGTCCCCACAGCACCCAAAGTTAATCTCATGCATGCTGAAGAAAGATATGCAATTTGCTGCTCCAAATAACACCAAATAAATGTGCAGCCTACTCGTCTGAAAAAAACATTGCAATTATTAGTGAAACTTGCAAGATAAGAGGAAAAGAATGCAGGGAAAGTCGAGGAGGGTGATTGCTGAGAATTGACCTGGACGGAAACAGTCGCTAGGGTTTCCTCAGGCCTTGGCATGCACTTCATCTGCAAATAAACCACGCACAGCAAAGGGGAACAGAAGTGGCATCATCTCTGGGTGCTGGAGGGCGCTTGTCCCGCCCAGTCCTAGACACTCTAAGATCCTTTTTTAAACCTGCTCTGCTCCCATTTCGAGTCAAGAGATAGATAAATAGCGACATCCCATTGCATTGATCGGGTACGCTCGTCCACGCCGGGGCTGGCTGACCCAAGCTCAGACTCGACGAGGGCAGGCATCGGCGAGAGCTTAGGATAGAGAGGGAACGACAGGGAGAGGGAGGGGGCGACGGGATCCAGAAAAAGAGGTCTGAGAGAATCTGTCCAAGATATTTCTGAGTCCATCAGTCAGGAACTGACGCATGGACCATGAATAGTTACTGGACGGTGGAAGAAATTTACATCGCAATAAGATTAAATGGTTGAAAATAATTTTACTACCTTGGATACCGTAGCTGGCGGCAAAGTCCAGCAGAATTGTAGAGTTAAACTGGTACATTGATTATCGATTGGATTGTTTCAATAGTTCTACCGGTACCCCTTTCACATAACACTGAACTGCATGTCATTATATCATATAGTAAAAAGCTGGCATAATTGTTCTTATTTTTCCACAACAGATTTAGAAATCATGTCATTCCATGAATATTTTGTAAATGGAATGAACATTTTCTGCGTCGCCCTTTCAATGGGCTTGCCCAAACCTACAACTACCTCCTGTGTACTGTGTAGTCCTTAAATTGTAAGAATAGCAGTCTAGCAGGACACCTGTAGTATAGGTCTAACCAAAAAATTGCTCTGGCCAAGGCACCTCAGTGACAAAACACTAAAGATCAGTAAATAAGTACTTATGATGTCATAATTTACTTCATGGAATATGATCCAAAAGTAGTAAGACAACATGAACCAAAAAAAAAGACACAAACTACGTTTGTAGGAGGCAAAAGATTAGGGACTGAAGTTTGAGGGGTCAGACATGGCATGGAGCAGCCGTCAGTCCTTTGCCCCAATGGCAGGTCTGGTTCCCAAACAGCGATAGGTATGGGAAGAGACCAATTACCTTCCAACTAATGGAGTCAATCAAAACCAGAGATCAGAAAGAAAAAAAAAATATCAGTACCTTTGGAAGATTTTGGTACATGGAGTGATGTTCCAGATCGAATTTTGTAGACTAATAATTTTTCTATTGCATACGGTTAGGATACACCATAAAGAGTAAACCTAAAAACTGGAGCAACCATTATTAGCTCCAAATGAAACATGTATTAAAACCAAAATGCATGAGGCATTGTAACTGTATTGAATATAAAACTCAAATGCTACACAGTACATATAGAGTTAGAACAAGATTTCTTTATTATGGAATGTAACAATCTAGGCCTGGTGCACAGTGCTCTCAGTATGTTGGCTATCAGGGGAAGAAACAAATCCAGAAACTGTGAAGCCATACTGAGACAACGTTACATTGTTTTGACTTGCTACTTAGAAAAGCATTGAAACACAGAAGGTCATTGTCATCAATAATTCAGGATCCTGATTCTAAAGCAGTCTATTAAGTGTACACCCTCCCAGGCAAAAGACTAACACATGGAGCAAATAAGTGACACACTGAGTTTCATGGCATAAAATCATATAACCATTCTATTTTGGTAAGCTTTTGGGCTGTTGGGTAACATGGAAGTATCCATATAACAATTTATTGGACATTGACATGAGTAATATAGGTACAGCAGCCTTTTTTTCTTCAGGCACAAATTCAGTACAATAGCCAAGAGGAAAACAGAGCATTTGTTGTATCGTTGGGCATAACTGCACCAATTGCACTTTAAAATAAGATAGTGCTATGAATAACGAAAGACAATGTAGAAATCCTGCCGGCACTAAATAAAAAGCAAATTTTAAATGACTGGAATTTTCATTTGTGCATACAGCAGCAAAATGCATAAAAGTATGGATAACAAAAAGAAATATTACAGAGAGGAACACATTAACATCCCTGTATAGTAAAACAAGAGGCCTAATATATCCAAATGGAAACCAGTGGAAAAAGGATATTTGCATCATGGGTGCTGCTCCATCCTGCATAGAAGGCCAATTCTTAGGCATCTCAAAGGAAGTAGGCAGGGAGCCAGGGAAATTAGAACAATCAACTCATTCTATGTTTCTGTATTAGAATTTCTCATCATACGCCCTAAAGACCTATTGGAAACTGAAAAGAACAATAGTTAAGCAAAATTACAGAGAAGAAAATAAAATCTGATGAGATGAAAAGCTCTAAAGAGAAACAACTTATTGTATCTTTGAGATACTTGCTACCAATGTAAGTTAAGCCGCGAATAAACATTTGACCTTCACACACTAAGAATAATACCCGATATATACTAGTTGTTGCCCGCTCTATCACAAAGCATATCAAACCCTCAAAAATTCTTGAATGACCTACCTAGCCGTTAGGCTGCATGATCTCGTCACGGTTTGTGTCCACCTGGGCTATTTGATTTTGTAGCCCGTTTCTCACATTCCAAGCCTTTTTCGTTGTCATATCATATCCCAAAGGCTCAACTAGGCGACTAGCGGCCTTTGTCGATTTGCTCATTCAGTCGAGCAATAATTTTGGCGGGAAAGAGAAGGCGATTTGCGCGCGTGTCGAATTGTACCAAGTCGACGGGCTTCATGCATGTTCAATCTACATTAATATAATACGGTATAGTATAGTATAGTATAATATAATATAATATAATATAATATAATATAATATAATATAATA
>CM041639.1:12515340-12579228 GCA_023333625.1 Bothriochloa decipiens | reverse complement strand
AATATAATATAATATAATATAATATAATATAATATAATATAATATAACATAACGTAACGTAACATAACATAATGTGGTGACCGACTGACGTCCGTATTGCTCAATACACCGTACGTTTGTTTGGGACCGGCTCTGGCTACGGGTAAGCGCAGCCGCCGCAACACAACCCAGGCACCGGCCGCAACGAAATTAAATGGTACGGTGTCACGTCGTCTGCGCCAGGCCGGTTGCGAGAGTGGCCGGGCGCATGGGATCCGCGCGCGTCCGTCCCCACACACGACCGACGTCATGCTTCTGACAAGCCTGGACGGCAGCGTGATCAAAAGCTTCCTTGCTGGCCAAGTTGATCAGCTTTCCACAGTTTTAACCATGGACAACCACAGGCTTGATTCACAGCTTTAATTTCACTTTATTTAAAAATGCGCCTAATAACTGTTTCCATTTTGGAAAATGAGGTGACGACTTAGGATTGATGCTCGTAAAATTCTCTTTAAGTAATCACTTGGGTAACTTGGCGCGCTTATAACAAAGCTCGACGTTTGCCTTTCCTGATTCTTTTCTATTAGATTATCTGACCAAGATGTAAAATAAAGTATAATAATATTACCCCTGAGGCGGTTTGGTGGAGAACAACTAAAGTCCTAATGACGGTGGCGTTTTAGAGGCAGTCGGCGAGAGCTTTGAGGACCGTGGCGTCTTGGAGGTGGCTGGTGGGGATATTCGTCGACTGTATTCGAGACCGAATTCGTTTAGAAGGGTTTAAATCCGTCCGTATCTGTGTCCGGATATTCAATATCCGAAACCGTATCCATATCCGAATACTAAAATCTCATATTTATGATATCGATACCCAATCGTATCCTATTCGACATGGTTGGCAATATCCGTATTCGAATCCGAATCTTAGCCTAAATATGAAAACAAATATGGTATGACTGATATCCGTTCGTATCCGGTCCGTTTTCATCAGGAGAGCTCAAGCTAAGGCAGAATCCCGAGGCAAGCATGGTTGTGGTGGGAAGGGAAGAGGCGGCGGGGTGAATAGTCTGTTGGGCGGCGACAGTACCGCCATTGGCTACATCTAGGCCATAGGAGGCGGCGACAAGGATGTATTGCCGATAGTGACACGGATCTAGAGAGGGAGGGGGACAATCGTGCATAAAGAGAGGACGAGCACACGAACATGTATTCATGCTAGAACACAATGTGTTCGCATAAACAATGGAGATGTAATGGGGTGGCAACAGAGTGCTCTTCCCTTGTTTTTTTTACTGGTTCCTTAGGCCTCGTTTAGATTGCGAAAATTTTTCAACTTTACTATTATAGTATTTTTGTTTGTATTTGACAAATATTGTCCAATCACGAACTAACTAGGCTCAAAAGATTCGTCTCATGATTTATAACCAAACTGTGCAATTAGTTATTTTTTCATTTAATGCTTCATGCATACGTTCAAAGATTGATGTAATGGAGAGAGAGTGAAAAAACTTTCATATTTGGTGGCATCTAAACAAGGCCCCAGGCTGCTGAGTCCCCAGCATTTTATTTTGTAAAAACAGGTTTCCTCCTTTTAAATTAAAAAAAGCACACGCAAATCCTGTATCTCGTAACTTCTACTGCGTATAAGTTACCGTCCTACCCCTGCCCTGCCTGGCACGCCCCCACCAAACCAAATCACCCCCTTGGCAACTGCTCTGTTTCTCGCACGAGCACCACCGTCGCTAAGGATGAATTCGATAGAAAACGGTTAAAAAACTCCTCTATTGTTTTCTATATTTATATTTGAATACGAACACGACATCGGAAACGATATAGCCAAAAACGAAAACGAAAACGAACTTTCGGTGTTTCGAAAACGAACTAATTTGATCGGAACTATGTCGAACACGGTCGACATACGAAAATTCAATACGAAATACCGACTCACGGTCCATAATTTTAAATATATGCGTGACCAAACTAAAAAGTATATGATTTAGCTCAATGCATATAATAGTTCTCAAATATCGAGCGAACGCGGCGGGCCAGTGCACGGCATCCGGCGAGCGAGCTTGCATGGCCAGCGTACCATCACGGCTAGCACAACGGCGCGGGTGAGCAGCCGCGGGAGCCGGCGTGCGAGCTCGTGACAAAGTGGGTGACCTCGCACGGAATCCGGTGGGCCTAAAGCATCCGGTGGTCGACGTGCCTTGAGGTCTGGCCTTTGTCCATGTCCAGGAGTCCAGTGGCCATGGACGAGCAGCACGTGAGCGCACGAGGGCGTGGCGACACAAGCAGCACGCGTGCGCGGGCACAGCCTGCGCGATGGAGGCCAGCTCAGGCGGGCGAGTGCGGGCACAGCCTGCGTGACGGAGGCGAGCTCAGGCGGGCGCCATGGAGGAGCACCTATGGCGACGCGGCCTGTGCGACGGCGCCGGAAAGCGGCCTGCTCGACGATGAGCGCAGCGCCCGTGGACATGGCCTTGCCGGCGACGCCCGTACGGCCACGCCCCGCTCCGCCTGTAGGTCCGCTTCCCCGCACCGCTGCCACTCGCCGTCAGGACCGTGGACTGGGAGTGGTGGCCATCGAAGTAGCGTCGTCACTTGCGTCGCGCCGGGCGCCGCCACTCGCGAGTCGCGTCGTCACGTGGGGAAGACTGAGGGTGCGGCTGGACTCTGCTGGAGCCTGGGGGCTTAGGAAGTTAGGGTTGAGTGAACTTTAGTGGGCTAGGCCGGGAGTCTGGTAGAGTGACCGGGGATTATTGGACCAAATTCGGTAACTATCGAATTTTAAATACGGAGAATTTTAATACAATATAGAAATGTACAAAACGGTCGAAAATAGCTCATACCGAATTTCACTCTATTTTCGAATTTTTCTTTCGAATTTCGTACCGATTTCATATTTTTCTAAAAATGTAAAAAACGATTGGATCAAATATAGAAAACGATGCGATTCGATCGGGAATTTTCATTTTCGTTTTCAACCTTAACCGTCGCATCGCAATGGAGCAGGATCGGAGGCGAGGCACTGGATGATTCTCGACCGCCAGGCGAAGGTGGGGCACGGAGCGGGCGCGTCCATGAGCATGAGAGAGCGCCTGGGCATGCTTGCGCGCGGAGAGGCGCAGGGCGCCGACATCGACTGGGAGCAGCTGTGGCTGGAGCAGCGGCTCATCGGGGTCGACTGCTACCAGCCGGCGGCGGCGGCGTCTGAGGCTGCGCAGGCGGCACTCGCCTCGGTCGGGCACCACTTCGTCGTCGCGGCGAAGGCGCCGCCGCTCATCACCTCCCTCACCGCGGGCATCTCCTACCCCAACCCACCGGCGAAGCCTGACAAGCATCCCTACATCCTCGCCACTTCTCCCTTCTGTCTTCTCGCCCGTTTCTCCGCCGAGGCCCCCATGGAACCCGGCAAGTTCTACTACTTCAACCCACAGGTGAGTCACCTGGTGGTGGTACGCCGCTTCTGCGGCACCATCGATGGCCGGATTAGGGCGGTGGCAGAGCTCGTACCCGACCGTAGTGGTGACAACATCCCGAGGCTCCTGTCCCGCAATGTCGAGACCGTCGGGTTCCTGTGCGACGAGAAGGACCGCACCTACCTCATCGCGGAACTGAAGGCACTTCCTCCCTTGGAGCCTGCCACCATGGACCAAAGGTAAGACAACTACACGCGTTCCAGTGCTTGCTTGTTTCATTCTGTATGTGTTCTGCTAATTGTTGTTCTGCCAATCCAGTGCTTGCTTGTTTCATTCTGTTTCATGCAAGTGATTAGTACCTGTGTGTTCTGCTAATTGTTGTTCTGCCAATGATTACAGCTCTAGATGTTTATTTGTATACTACTACTTGTTTTCTGCAATTACATGCTTTCAATCTCAAATCAAGTGGACAAGTGTTCTGCAATTACTTGTTACTTGTGTTCTGCAACTACTAGTACTTGTGTGTTTCCATGTTCTGACATTTAGACCTCAGTCACCATCTTCTTACCAGGGCCTTGTTTAGATTGTGGTATTTTTTGAACCCGATGAATAGTACCACTTTCGTCTTATTTGATAAATATTGTCCGATCGTTGATCAACTAGGCTCAAAAGATTCATCTCGTGATTTTGAACTAAACTATGTAATTAGTTATTTTTTTATCTACATTTAATGTTCCATGCAAGCAGCTAAATATTGATGTGATGAAGAAAGAGTGAAAAAATTGTAACTTTTGGATGAATCTAAACGAGGCCTAGCATTTCTTCTCTGAAGCAGAGACATACATTGGAAATGAATGGCGCCGTGCATCAGGACGTTGAAAGGCAACGACGAGGAGCAGTTGGGGGGGGGAATCGAGCTGCCGCACTGAGGTTCACCTTTTTTGCATAGATGTTAAGTTGAGGCTCACCTGTCTGTCTGTATTCTGTATTTTCGTCCCAACACTGTTAGTAACACAGGTCTAATCATTCGGACAAGAGCATGGATATGTTACAAAGAAGATTTTGCTGTAGTGAAATAAATATGGATGTTTGGAAATACAAGTCTGTTATCTGAAGCTGTACAGCAAGCTGTTCTTGTATTTTATCTAGTAGTCATGTTTTGCTTCCATCACTCTTTCAATTCGACCTGTACGGCCGAACAAAGTTTTCAGCAATGGTGCTTCCCTTGATCCGCCTGCATGCATGCAGTAGAGCAGAGAAACATTTGAAGCAATTGCTAATGGTCCAACATGATCTGAAAAAATAGCACAAGGTAAAGGCTACAGCACAGACAGCGCTCCCTGCACCCGGGGGCCCAACACCTAAGGTTCTGCCTTGCCCCACGCTCCAACTTCTTGTGGGCTTGTGGCCCGTATTAGTTAATTTGTATGTCTTGCATTATTTTTATGAAAAAAGAAAGATAAAAGCTGTTGCCTAATTGATCATGCTAGCGGATACAAATGCCGACCATTTTTATACTATATGATCAACTAAACATCCTTCTCGTTCCAATATGTGACTCACTAACTCATGATTCTATAAGCAATCCTTTTCTTTGATTATTTGATTATATTTCCGCTAGGGATATTACTTCTTGGTGATCATCAACATATATAGTGCATCATGTAATGGCCATTTACAATCACCCCTCTCACCTCGCTGGTGAATAAGTCATATATAGAGGTACTATTTAGTTCATGTGTCTAAAAGAACACTACATTTTTTTGTGAGATTTAAAAAATCACTTTATGTTGCTCGAAGAAAGTTTGCTAGAGTTTCTTGTTTGAAAATATGAATCTGAAAATCATTTGCCCTGGAGCTCTCTACCCCTGCATCATTCCTAGTGGCGACTCAAGTGATGACCCCTACTCCCTCCTTCCTTCTGTCTCTAGCTCACACGGTCAGAGATCCACTCTCGGGGCACAATGGCCTTTGGGGAAAAAAGTACAACAAAATGTTTAACATCCTCTTTATTTAAAAAAATTTTTAATATTCTAATGAATTTCTTGAAACTAGTATTGCAATACTTATCCTTTCAAACTTCAGACAAAAGATTAATAGTTGCATGAACTTTTATTCTCCAAAGCATAGGATTCAGAATTTAATAGATATGAATGGGTATGTAACAATGCTTAGCTGGAGTAGCTCAGTTGGTTAGAGCGTGTGGCTGTTAACAACAAGGTCCGGAGGTTCAAGCCCTCTTTTTAGCGTATTTTCATTCCTTTTTTATCTACTTGGGTTTTTTTTCCATTCTTAACATCAATTTGGTAAGTTTTGAAACCGCACCACTAGAGCAATTCACAATTTTCTTAAAGAGCTACCAAATTTCCACCACTAACATGACTTCCTTCATGCATGTTTCGTGACTGTTCAGATACTTCAGGGTACAAATGTTTGGTTGCAGCATTTCAAACGTTTGGTTGAAGATTTTCACGGCATTAAAAAATGGCTAGAGCTAGGCTCGTGAGGTACAGCATATTCACAAGCAAAATAATGATATCTATAGAGATTCTTCTGGTGAAAATCACTGTAGATGAATAGTAACAGGCACGTAGTGCAGACTCAGACACACCGTTCACCAATAGTAACGGACATATTGTTCCTTAACGTGTTTGTTACTGTTTCATAATAGATTATACTGTTTCTTAACGGGTTTTTACTGTTGTATAACGGGTCATACCGTTTCTTAACGGGTTAACCACTGTTCTACGCTGAGTTTACTGTACCATGACGGGTTTGACACCGTTTACATACGGATCCTTCCCTTTTTTTCCCCTTCCTTCCCCCTCTTCTCCTCTTGCCCGTGCGCAGCGTGGGGCCACAATCTAGTTAACAGATAATTAGCATATTTTGAGGCATACTAGATTCAAGAGTACTTACTGTATGCTTCATATGAGAAGTGAAGGTGTGAATGCTTGAGTTCTACTTATATAGAATTAGAATGGTTCCGCCGCTTGAGCTCGTATTTAACACAAGTGTCGATTTTAACCGTCTACAAGACTTCCCGCAATGACCTAAATAAATGAGTAAATGGCATATCTGGAGACGCCAAGAGTTCCGAATTTTTTTTAATAATGTACTACAATATGTTTCTCCAGCTTGGTGATTTGAGCTCTTATCATCTGTTCGTAAATGTACAGATAAGCATATACATAGCAGTGATTATCTGTAAATTTGACATGTACTGGTAGCAGTGGGCATAGAACAAGCAAGCAACCGAGCTGTGCTACAATCTATGTATTCAGAACTCCAAAAGTACAAATATTCTGGGTACAATTTTGTTGTGCTTTCTAACACTACACTGAGCTGTTAAGGGCGCATGACAAAACCACAAGGGAAAGAAAAAGAAGACCAGGCTGCTAGTTTTTGCAATACAAAATCACATACAAGAAACGCAGCAGCAGCTGCTGCTTCCTATGCAAGCTACTCAGAAAATTATCCTCGAGGCGCTCGCCTCGAACTATCAGTAGCATAGATGTGAAAAGCAATGGTCTACACGAGAATATCCTTAAGCTTGGCCTTCTGGTCATCGGTTAGGGTTTTCGGGAACAAAACCTCAAATGTCAAATACAGATCACCTTTCTTGTTGCTTTGGTACAGTGGCATGCCTTCACCTTTGAACTTCCTGATCTCCTTCGGTTTGGTGATGCCCTGTGAATTAGTAATAAAATTGAGCCGGTTTGTTGCAGATGAAAAATCATGTTAATCAGTTGATGGGTGGCTGTCTTTACCTTGGTGCCAATTTCTACCAGATGGTTGTCAAGATGCTTGATGGTCTTCTCGAAACCAACCAGAGCTTGCACCTGGAATAGCAAAATGTGCCCCAGAAAAAAAAGGCACAGAAAACTGTCATTAGAGGGGATCTATAGAGAAAGAGTCAATGCATCTTGCATGAAAAACTACTAGATAGAAGAATCATTCGACAGATAGAAATTGGTTAAGAGGATAATTCAATTTCAAAAGTGCAAATGATGATATTGGTTCTTTAAAAGGGAAAGTTTAAGATGCAGTAGTCTGTTTAGATCAAGTCTATGCTAATGTAGTAGCAAAAATGTAATTATGGCTTGTATTGGATTAATAAAGTCATCGGTAACAAAAAAAAAATGTTTTTGGTTCATGTGAGATGACACCATGATTTTCAGGTCAAGATGCAGAACATGCACACAACAAGAGAGGGTGGTACCAGTGATATTGTAACCGTTGCATGCAGGTCATTGCCTTCTCGTCTGAAGCGGCTGTGTGGTGCTGTTCGGATCCTGAACTGCTTGTAGGGTTATTTAATGGAAGCCCACAATTAGTAAACATGGAGGTACACTCAGTCAACTTCAACCAAATAGAGACATGGACAAAACAAACCTTCAAATCGCCAGGTTCGCCATCTATCTTAGGCTCACCTTCCTCGAAAAACAAAACCTCCTGAAAAAATCATATGATTCTATAAAAAAAAAGTGCAGAGAACCTGTACATAACAGGGGGTTCATAATGAACCAAGATCTTTAAATGTCTCTAACCAAGTGTCAGATTATGGCATATATTAATATGTGACTGTAACAGGCAAGCCTCCCAGCTTAACGGTCCACAAAAAGTGACACTTGGATGTATCAGATGTCTAAAACAAGGGAAGTGTTCAGGCAGAACACTACAAAAATGACATCAAAAGGCAAAGGAAGACAGTCAGATGACACCCTTAAATTAGCTTGTGAAGAGGAAATAGAAAAGAGCATATCCTTTGTAGTGTCATGAATGAGAACTATGGCATCTTGTCTGCAGACTGTCTTTAAGAAAACTTATACATACATCAGAAACTGTCGTAAATTTATCATGTTTTAAGTATATGGGATAGCAATTCAACCCTAACAAGTCACAAGCAGCAGTGGTTGGCACTAGAAAAGCAGGAAACCAGCCAGTTTGTCTTAACAATCCAAAGAATTGCTAAGTTTGAGTTATATAGTTTCAGACATTCACTGTGGTATTGTAATCATGTAGTAATAATATGTACATGGCATGTATTGTTTACCTACATGGCTTATATCAAAATTACAATGTATAGGACAAATAGCACATACAACAATATGTCAATACGGTACAGTCTAACCATGGTTAGAACTGGAGGACCAAGAACATATAAAACAGCTTATACCTGTCCATCTTTCATTCCCTTCTCAATATCAATGGTCAGGAATTCACCTTCTCGTACAAATTTCACATTTGGACATTGGTCGCAGACCTTAGAAATAAGAAACATCCTCAGTACATCAAAAATCTCAATGGATCAAAATATACATCAAGAACAATGTAACTAGAGAAATACCTGCTCAGTCATCTGTTGATACATTCCAGGACCTATTTGTCGATGGTAAACTTCGTTCCTACAGTTGCAGCGCCTCTTTCCAGGTGCTGGCTTTATGACATTTTTCTCTCTCCAAACCTATGAGATATTGAAAATAGAAAAGTAAATACAAATACTATACTTCTCCCTTATGCACAAAACAGTACAGCTTTCTAAAAAAAAATAAGCTAGAAACAGTATCTAATGGAAACATTTTGTTAAAGCATGATTGAGTGACAGCAGAAACATTTAAAAAGCAAGGCAAAAAATTAGCTATATAATTATTACAGTCTGTCAGCTAGGCAAATCGTGTTACCTTTAACGAACCGCCCATGTACAAGTCCTCTAATGAAGCATCCAGTTCAACAATCACCTCATCACCTTTTAAAATTTGTTCTTCCTCCTCTTCCATCCCACCGCCACCACCACCAAAAAAGCTGAAGAAAAAAATTGTGGGAAAAAAATCAGCAAGGTGAACACTAAATAATTGAAGCATCAATGCTCAACCATTAGGGTTGCAGTAAGAATCGAAAATTATTAGGAATGACTAATTGAGGTGCGTCTAGCTGAAGCTTTGCAAGAGACATGTTCCTATGAAGAAACAGGCATCCAACCAAGCTATTTCTAGTCATAGCTTCAAAATGATACTCTCCAGCCCAGAAAAAAGGAATCATTTTAGATTGTTGCAGTTCAGTCATCTAAGCTTGATCATCAGTACATTTTCTATGTGGAGATGTAAATATTGAAACAATATACTTTTGCTATCTTTTAGCCTACCCCAATTCGCTTTGAAGTGAAGGCATGTTGTCGCTGCTTTTGTCTTACACCTTCTGTAAGTAAATTACAAAATTTGGTTTCTGTGATTGTATAAAGGGAACTAACCAATGCCAAAAAGGACACTTCTCTATGACCCAGGGGAGTTGATATGTGGTTATGGTTGGTTAGACACATAGTTGGTTGCTTGTTAGGAAATGCAGGAAAGGACTCGTTTCTCCAACATTCGACAATATTCACAGACATCAATCATCTTCCACTGGAATGATAACCAGCCAGGTGACACATTTGCTGATAAAAGAATAATTAAGGCAGTGCTCTCAAATCCTACAGAATGGAAGGTACTCATAGATGTGTTATACTCCATGGCCATTTCATATCAGAAATTTCATCTTGCAAGTTAACACATGCCAATGAGTCTTCTTTGGATAATCAAGTGCATATGAGCCATATCACTCCCTACATTTGAAAAAAATTTCATCCTAAACTGTGTGCACCTGCTATGTTGATATTTCTTTTATATATCATCTGTATGCATAGATATCCATGTGATGCAAAATCAATGCTGACACATACACACCAACCTAGAGGCAATACAAGCATGATCATTCATATTTCAGTAGCAAAACTTCTAGTTGGTCTGTTGAAGCTTGATGCTTCGCATTCAGCTCACCTGCTAAATATGTCCTGAATGTTCATTCCACCACCACCGCCTCTCCCGCCTTGGAACTGCTTCAACCCCTCCTCGCCGTACCGGTCATAGATCTTCCTCTTCTCCTGGTCCGTCAGCACCTCATAAGCTGCAACAAAATACATTTGTAAAGATGCCAGGTAATCCATTCAATTGTAAAGTACTCATCAGTGACTAGTACCGTTGTTGATCTCGGCGAAGCGCTTGTTGGCCTCCTCGTTGTCGGGGTTCTTGTCGGGGTGGTACTTGAGCGCGAGCTTGCGGTACGACCTCTTAATCTGATCCTCGGACGCGCCCTTGGGCACTTGCAGCACGTCGTAGTAGCTCTTCCTGCGCCATTGCCATCAACATTCAGTCAAATTAAAAAGCATTACTACAGATTAAACAGGACGGAGTCGAGCACACAGATCTCGACCCGACGCCTAGCAAATGAAGAGTAAATGAATCAGTAGAAAAAGTCTGTGAAATCGGTAAATAAAAAGGGATCAAACCATCTACAATGGTGTTTCTGAGCGCCAAATCGGAAAAGGATTTCGAGATCTCGAAGAATCCACGCGAGAAACAAGACCAGAGACCTACCCGGCGATCGCCACAGCGAGATTCACGAGGACGAAGAGCGCAGCCGCAAATCGCGCCGCCGCTCCCTTCCCCGGCGCCGCCATCCCGCCCCCGGGTCCCGCCTCCCTCCACGAGACGCCTCGCCGCCCCTCTCCCCTCGGCCTCCCTCACAGTCCGGTGTTCCCGTGAGATTGGCAGCTAGGGTCAGCGCTCCCGCGCGCGGAGAGAGACAGCTCCTCCCTCGCCGTCGTATCGTATCCCACTCCTTCCACCTCGCCGCCGGCGTCGTCCCGCAGTGGCCTGCCTGCCTGCCTTTTGGTTCCTGCGGTTTAAAACTTTCTAGAAGGAATCGGGTGCCCGCTCGTGTTCGTGGGGGAGGCGCGCGGTGGACGTGGCGCGCGTGACGTGGACCAATAGGGTGCGGGATAGTGGGCTCTCTGACGAATGGCGTGGGTCCACGTGGATACGGTGCGAGCTTTTGCGGTCAGACGGAAATGATAGGTGCACCACGTCAGCAGCGGACGGGAGAGGCAGTGAGTTGACGTGGAAGGTCAGCTCAACGGTGTTTGCCTTGCGTGATGCGACACATCTCACACGGTACGACCCTGTGAAATATAAAACCGTGTGAAGACCGCCGTGGAACTATGGAAACAAGTAATGCCGACTTAAAGGCTTTCTCTTAATCTACTTCGTTTGTGCTATTAGATTTGTCCTATGTCAAATATTTATATCTTTTTGCGAAATAAATATTTGTACCTTTGATCATTGATTTTAAAAAAATCATGGATCATGACATAATTTTTTGTATTTTTAGATTCATCGTGAAACGAAACATATTCTCATAATATAAATTCTAGGTTGTACAACTATAAGAATTTTGCAAAATAGATGGTCAAATAATTATGTTTAAACTAGGGACAAACTTAATGTGTGTTTTAATGAAAAATACACCTTCCAACATCTTTTTAGATAGATCTCTAATATAAATCCTCTATTCTATATTTTTTTTTTCAGCCAAAGATGTAGAGCGAGATTGATTCCATAGATTGCATACAAGATACAAAGAAGTTCTTGGAAAATGGTAATATATAGTGGTTTTTCTTCAAATAGTTCTCCAAATAAGGATTTAGAGAGTAATGAGTTTAAAAAGGACCCTTAAAGATGCCCTTAATGATAAGAGAAGCTATTTCAAGTTTTTTATACATAAACTTAAGTAGCGCTAGCATGTGCTTATTACTTCTGTTGTTACTATTTGAAACTATTCAATTTAAAGACTTAAAACTCACACTACAGATTGCTATCGATTTGACTTAAAAGTATATATCCTACAATTGAAGCTACCAAATTTATTGTTGTTGATATTGTTGTTAATTTTTCTGAGGAAGTTGGACAAATGTTTTCTTAGGAGACTATTATGTGAAAAAGGTTATCCTAAAACTATGTATTATACATCATCGCTCACAAAAGTTGTACAACGATGCTTTTTTTTGCGGGGTAACAAGGATGCATTTGGTTTCCAATGACAAAAGTCATTGTATCCTATCTATAGATGCTGTCTAAAACCATGAGACTTTTGTCAATATCTATAGCAGCTTCTAGGATAAGGTGTTGAGAAATAAATTGTATATGCAAAATTCTTATTACATTCTTTTACTTGTCAATATTTTAGTTGAAATATATGCGATCATAAGGAAAAGTTTAATCTTGGTTACTAGGGTGTCGTGTCAATTTTTATTGGCATTGTTATTCAAACAAATAAGGAATGAAACAAAATTACTTGGTACACATAAATAAGTTACTCTCATCCAATCTATATGGGAAACTCTGACTGCTAGATTGATAAACAGCATATGAGCTTTTTTTGAAACAAGACTTTATATTTCTTTAGTTCTTATTATGAGAGTCATGTTGAATATGCTAGAGTAAAAAATTAGGGATATCTTACATCCACATACAGTTAGAATCGAAGATGAAAGCAAACTTAGCTATATAAGCTTGCAGCCATATTCACTTCTCTCCTTACATAAACAAAACCAAAGGGTGTAAAACTCCAACAAATATCTTGAATTTGGTTTAGAACAGGAAGAATAACACATCTATTATTAAACGACAGTGAGCTATCATGTAAGTATAGATAGCTTATATGATAATGGTGTTTAGACCTTTGCTTTTCTTTGATCTACTGATTCAACAAGGAGTTAGATCTATATTAAGAACTCATTCCTTCATCATCTAATCTTAACCATAAGGATGATGGAGTGCTTAGTATAATTGCTTGGACAACATAGTATTTAGACATGATTTATTTTCCATTCCATCGATCTCAAATTGTATATGTTGTTTTAGTTTTTATAGTTTTTAATTATATTCAACTTGTACTTACATACTTAAATATATATATTATATTATATGTTAATAAGAGTTATTCTATAAGCCGTAGTTGATTCAATAGTATTCTATAAGAGAAAATAAAGCAAAATAAGTTAATTAAGACTAGAATGAGGAAACATCTTGAAAAGGACCGGAGAGTACATCATTGTATTGTATATATAATTCTTGATATTTTGTGGTGTAAAGTTATATGGAAACATCTTAAAAAGGATAATAAGTACGGTAAATCAAAGTTTGTCGTGTATTCCATTTTCAGTCCATATCGAACTAGTTGGTACATAAGGCAGCCGATAGACAGGTATAGTTTGTTTCATAAAACCAAAAGTGTTAGTATATAGTATATGTATATAAGAAGGCACCAAAAGCATATACATAATGTCATACAGGAATTTGTTCCTAATAATCAATGTACATAATGCCTAATCACCCTCGGGGTGACCACGAAGCCATGCAACAGTCAACATGGTGGTAGGGTCAGTAGCAGGGATCGATACTGAGCCAAACATCTATGTTGGCTGCATCTAGTGTCTTCCAGTCAGATTATGCATACAGAGAACTTTTTTCCTGAAAAATGCAGGCGCAGTAAGATGCAGGCCTATAACAGTAGACAGGTGGAAGTAGAAGACAGAATGGAGCACTATATTGGTACTGCAATTTACATAGAAGCAAACAATGTACTAAGTATCAATAAGTGAGAATCCAAAATATGGATCGAGGTTGGTACGAAACCTTGGATTCTTCGAAATTGAGGGCTGGTATTCAGTTGGGTACCTAACAGTACGAAAACCATATGCGTTATCGTAGGAAAGTCTACAGAATATTCTTATAAGTCAGTTACAGTTGTACGTACTGGGAATACTAAGATCTTGAAAACAGACTTGTCGGGTATACAAGGGGTATCCTTGACCCTTGAATAAGCAAAATCAATACCGGCATCAACAAATAAATTCATCATCATTATTTCCCGGCCTAAGGTACGTAAGATATCAGGTCCAAGAATCGAACTACGCCGGGCCAGCCCACGAACGGGTCTCGATGGCCCAGGCTGCCGTACTCTCGACGGGACCCTCTCAACTCGAGGCAGTCTACTCGAGGGGACGACCACCCCCTCGAGTGACGGAACTCCCTCGGGCGAACGAACGCCCGTCGAGTGCCACGGATCCCCTCGACCCACCTACTTCCCGTACGGTACTCAGAGCATTTGATGCGTTTTACCTGCCCCCGCCTAACCTCATGGCTACAGCCGCGGTAACAGTGGGCAGTACACCGGTCAAATCCCCCTTTTACTGCCCATACCCCGGAAACCAGTGAATCGTACCACACTGTATCGCCATGCTACGCACTGTGCCCCGTTCGGCACCCCCTCGAGACACATTTGTTAACGCAAATCCCATATTTCCCGGGGCTTGGTCTTATCCACTCGGGTCTCGACTTTCCTCGACCACCCCCTCGAGGATGTCCTCCACACCACCGGCCAGCGCTCTAACAACTCCCCGACGGGACGGCTCCAGGAGTGCGCACGCCCGCGCATGGGCGCCAGTCTTTCACCAGCCATCAGCAACGTCATCACACGCGCGGGAAGGATGGCCATCACCTCCAAGCACGTTGCTACAGGGCTCGCCACGCCCGGCGCACGCTTCTACAGTCACTGCGACATGATCGACATCATCTCCTTGACGTCAGTAACCACGACAGCCCTAGGATCCATGTACCCCTGTACCTCTCCTTCGCTTATAAAAGGAGACGCCAGGGCCTAGGACAAGGGCACACCCATAGCATAGAGCTACCAGAGCCTGAAACGCTCAAGTCTTAGCTCTACTCACTCGCTCGCTTGTATTCACCCCTGTATAAGCACTTCGGTGTAAAATAATACAAACTCTCCCCCCCGCTGGACGTAGGGCCTTCTATTGCCCGAACCAGGGTAAACCTCGTGTGTTCTTCTTGCATCACCATCCGGATTAGGGAGCACGCAATATAAATTTACTCGTTGGCTCTCGGCCCCCGGGGTCGAAACACCAACAGCTGGCGCGCCAGGTAGGGGTGCTGCGTCTCACTGACGATTTCCTGTCGTTCTTCCGGATGGCATACTCAGCTTCGCCGCTTCCACGAGCCACGGTGATCTGCTTCGGGAGTCTGGAGTTCATGTCACTCGGCCGCGGCTACGACATGGTCCTGCTCTTGGTCGGAGATCCAAGCGGAGGCTGCAGTGAGCCCTCACGCTCAGGAGGGGCCGCACGCCGGTCTCGCCACCACGCTTCCGCGTCCAGGAGGAGGCGCAACCATCGCCACAATCAACATCAGCCCGTGTCCGAGTTAACATCGCCGCGTTCCCTCCGTTCCTGGCAGGCAACGCAGGGCCCCTGGTTGGGGACCTGTCTGACCCACGCCTGGGAGCAGAGAACAAGCCAACAGGCCTCTACAGAGACCCCAACTTCACCTTCACGATGCGATCGTCAGGGGAGCTTTGTGAGGTTCCCCCAACGGGCGCAGCTCTGTCACCGCCCAATCTGCTGCCGCACAGACTGTTTGGGGCTCACCGCTAGTTCCCATTCGGTCTGGACAACGCCGCCAAGACGTATTCCGCCGCAATGTGCTCCAGTATGAGCACACATGAGGACCATCCGGGGGTTCTCTTTCGCGCTACCATGGACCTGGCAACGGTCTTGCCGGCCTCCGAGCACCTTGGCTTCCCGCGAGCGCCTGGCCCAAGGCAGTACACCCTCGGCACAATGCGACGAAAACTGAAGGAGGAGCGGCGTGGGCAGTTCCCCATCTTCTACTCCGGCAGCCCCGACTCCGACTCCGATAGCTACGACCTGACGCAGGAATGCTTCCACATCCAGGATGGGGTCATCGCATCAAGCGAGGACACTGTCGACCCAGCTGCTGCTGCGGCCGCAGCAGCTGCAGGGGACGGTCGTGCGACCCCAGACTGAGAGGAGCCACCGCCGGATCCCGTCCGCCCACGTCTTCCCTAGGATGATCAGGCCGCGCAGCTTGCGTAGGTTCGGGAGCTGAAGACCAAGCTTGATGAAGACGCGAGCGCCTGTGTCAACTCGAGCAAACCCTCGGGCAGGGCCACAGGCTCCCGCGTGGAGCGGGGGCTCGAGGCAGAGCTCGAGAAGTCAACCGATAGATCATCGAGGATGGGGTGCTCGAGCGCCCTGTTGTCAGCCGCTTTCCCTGAGCCAGCTAGAACATCGTCGCGACAACCATGCTTCTTCGTAACATGCCCGCGCCGTCAAACACTCAAGCTCGGTGGATATGGGACGAGGTGGAGGGCCTCCTCAAAGTCACAGTCGCACAGCAAGCCGAAAGCTCGGCTACGAGACATCGAGGGGCGGCCTCGGAACAACCTGTCGAGCCCTCCCGCGATGAGAGGGAGGCCTCGGTTCACCAGGTGGTGGCCCCCCGAGCAAAGAAGGTGGCCCCCGTCCGAGATCGCATCATCAACAACCGCGACCCTCAAGACACGCGCCACGACATCATCGAGAACCGACGGCGCAAGAGCGGGGATGCGGAGGATCAAGGCTATAGCGCTCATCGAGGGGGACGCTACGACAGCGATGAGGACTGCTGGGCCCCCGAGCCACCGGAACCTCGAGTCTTCAGCAGGGCGATCCGTAGCACGCCGCTGCCGAGCCCCTTCTGACCCCCATGAGCATCGTCAAATATAACGACGAGACCAAGTCAAAGCTCTGGCTGGCCGATTTTCAACTAGCCTGCCAGCTGGGCAGGGCACGCGATGATCATGCCATCATTTGCCAACTCCCTCTTTTCCTCTCCGACACCGCTCAAAGGTGGCTCGAGGAGCTTCCCCCGGTCAGATAAGTAACTGGGCTAACCTGGTTCGGGTCTTCAAGGGAAACTTCAAGGGGACCTACGTGCGCCCTGGCAACTCTTGGGACCTCCGCAACTGCAAGCAGCAGCCTGGGGAGTCCCTCCGCGACTTCGCCCAACGCTTCTCCAAGCAGCGCACCGAGTTTCCGCACATTCTTGACCACGACGTCATCCTAGCGTACGTCTCGGGCACCACCTGCAAGGAGTTGGTTCGGGAGCTAGGGCGCAATCGCCCCAAGACTGTCGATGAGCTGATGGATGCCGTCGCCAACTACGCAGCCGGCGAGGAGGCGGTCGGGGCCTTTTTTGGCAGCGAAATGGACAAGGGGAAGGTGCAGGCGCCCGACGGCGAGGGCACAAGCAAGAGCTCCAAGAAGGGAAACAAGAAGAAGGAAGAAGACCCAGCAGGGCAAGCACGAGGCTACGGACAACGATCTCGTCGCTGCGGTCGAGCGCAAGAAGCCTCGAGGTCCCCCTGAGGGCGCCATCTTCGACAAAATGCTGAAGGAGCCCTGCCCTTGCCACAAGGGAGGGGCTAACCACAACCTCAAAGACTGCCGCATGCTCAGGAACTACTACAAGAGTCTGGGCATCAAGAAGGATGACCAAAAGAAGGATAAAGGCGACGACAAGGGCGGCGGCAAAGAGGACGATAAGGTCCCTGAGGTCTTTGACTGCTACATAATCTATGGCGGCTCCTCGACCTAGCTCATGTCTCGACAACGTAAGAGGGAGCATCGAGAGGTCTTCTCCGTTCGAGTCGCTACACCCCAGTACCTCGACTGGTCCGATGCGCCCATCACGTTCGACCGTGATGACCATCCGGATCGCGTCGTCAACCTGGGAGCTTACCTGCTCGTCGTTGACCCAATCATCATCAACACCCGTCTCTCCAAGGTGCTCATGGACGGGGGCAGTAGCCTCAATGTCATCTACACCGAGACCCTTGACCTCCTGGGGGTTAAGAAGTCATAGATTCAGCCCAGCGCCGGGGTTTTCCATGGAGTTGTGCCAGGGAAGAAGGCCCTGCCCATCGGTCGCATCGACCTCCCCGTCTGCTTCGGCACCCTCTCGAACTTCAGGAAGGAGATCCTCACCTTCGAGGTAGTCGGGTTCCACGGCACGTACCACACCATCATTGGTCGACCCGGCTACACGCAGTTCATGGCGATCCCCAACTACACGTATCTCAAGCTTAAGATGCCTGGACCCAAGGGCGTCATCACCATCGGCTCCTCCTACGAGCATGCATACGACTACGATGTCGAGTGCATCAAAAATGGAGAGGCCGTCGAGGAGTCCACCAGGCTGGCCTTGACACTCGAGGGCCTCGCTGCAGAGGCCCCCGAGCCCAAGCGCCACCCAGGCAGCTTCGAGCCCGCGGAAGACAGCAAGAAGGTCCCCCTCGACCCGAGCAACTCAGGCGAGAAGGCGCTGACGATCAGTGCCAACCTCAATAGCAAATAGGAAGCAGTGCTCGTTGACTTTCTCCATGCAAACGCCAACATGTTTGCATGGAGTCCCTCAGACATGCCAGGCATACCGAGGGAAGTCGCCGAGCACGCCTTGAAGATCCAGGCCGGGTCCAGACTGGTGAAGCAACACTTGCACCGCTTCGACGAGGAGAAGCGCAAGATCATCGGCGAGGAGGTTCACAAGCTTTTGGCAGTCGGGTTCATCAAGGAGGTTCATCATCCTGAGTGGTTAGCTAACCTTGTTTTAGTTAAGAAAAAGAATGCAAAAATGAGGATGTGTGTCGATTATACTAGTTTAAATAAAGCATGTCCTAAAGTTCCATTTCCTTTACCATGTATTGATCAAATTGTTGATTCGACTGTGGGATGTGAGACCCTCTCTTTCCTTGATGCTTATTCTGGTTACCATCAAATCAAGATGAAGGGTCCGACCAGCTCGCGACCTCCTTTATCACCCCTTTTGGCATGTATTGTTACGTTACCAAGCCCTTCGGCCTTCGAAACACCGGGGCAATGTACCAGCGATGCATGCTCCATGTTTTTGGTAAACATATAGGGATGACAGTCGAGGCCTACATCGAAAACATCATAGTCAAGTCTAAAAAGATCGACAACCTCATCGATGATCTCAAAATCGCGTTCGGATGCCTTCGAGCTAAGAACATCAAGCTCAACCCCGAGAAATGTGTCTTTGGCGTGCCTTGAGGCATGCTCTTAGGATATATCGTCTCTCAGTGCGGTATCGAGGCCAACCCTAAGAAATTCGCGGTGATCACCAAGATGGGGCCGATTCGAGACCTGAAGGGTGTATAGAAGATCACGGGCTGCCTCGCGGCCCTCAGTCGCTTCATCTCGCGCTTGGGAGAAAAGGGCCTGCCGCTGTACTGACTCCTGAAGAAATCCGAGCACTTCGCATGGACCACTGAGACCGAGGAGGCCCTCGCCAAACTCAAAAGTACGCTGACCTCCCCTCCAATTCTTGTACCACCTAAACCTGCCGTGTCACCCGATCCAGCAGAGCCTCTTCTCCTCTATGTCGCCGCAACCACCTAGGTGGTCAGCGCGGCTGTAGTAGTCAAGAGGCAGGAGGAAGGGCACTCCCTGCCCATCCAACGGCCGATTTACTTCATCAGTGAGGTACTTTCAGAGACAAAGGTTCGTTACCCACAGATCCAGAAGCTGCTCTACGCCATCGTGCTCATGCGCCGCAAGCTCCAGCATTATTTCCTCAGTCACCCTGTAACCGTGGTTTCGTCTTTCCCCCTCGGGGAGATTATCCAAAACCAGGAGGCAATGGGAAGGATCGCTAAGTGGTCGGTCGAGCTCATGGGCGATACCCTCACTTACGCGCCACGCAAGGCCATCAAGTCTCAGGTACTGGCCGACACTCAACTTTCTCCAGCACAAATTCAAGCTGAGCTGTGGACAATGTACTTCGACGGGTCGCTCATGAAGACAGGAGCAGGCGTGGGTTTGCTCTTCATCTCGCCCCTCAGAGTCCATATGCGTTACGTCATCAGCATCCACTTCGCCGTCTCCAACAATGTCGCAGAGTATGAGGCCCTCATCAACGACCTGCGCATCGCAATCGAGCTCGGGGTTCGACGCCTCGATGTTCGAGGCGACTCACAACTCGTCATCGACCAGGTAATGAAGGCCTCAAGCTGCCATGACCCCAAGATGGAAGCCTACTACAATGAGGTACGTGAGTTAGAAGACGAGTTCCATGGTCTCAAGCTCAACCACATCGCTCGACGGTACAACGAAGCCGCAGATGAGCTCGCAAAAATCGCGTCCACTCGAGGTACCGTCCCACCCGACATCTTCTCGAGAGACCTCTTCGAGCCCTCTGTCGACTTATGCTCAGGGGCTGAAGCCACGCCACCAACGCTCGACCCCCCTACCACGACCGAGGCCCCCTCGATCGGGCCAAGGTCATGAAAATCAAGGGGTCACCTCCTCCGTCAAGTCCACCACCAGACTGGCGCGTTCCCTTCCTCGACTACCTTATTCGAGGGGAGCTCCTGGAAAATCAAACCGGGGCTCGGCGGATAGCTCGATGGGCTAAGTCCTACATCATCTACGGCGATGACAAGGAACTCTACCGACGAAGCCCATCAAGGATCCTCCAGCGCTGCATCACCGTCGAGGAAGGCAGGAAGCTCCTCGGGGACATACACTCGAGGGCTTGCGGACATCACGCTGCACCAAGGACCCTCGTCGAAAATGCTTTCCCGCAGGGTTTCTACTGGCCAACTGCCGTCCCCAACGCCATCGACCTCATCCGCTCGTGCGAAGGGTGCCAGTTCTACGCCAAGCAAACGCACCTCCCGGCTCAAGCCTTGCAGATGATCCCCATCACTTGGCCATTTGCGGTTTGGGGGCTCGACCTCGTAGGGCCCCTCCAGAAGGCAACCAGGGGCTACACGCATCTGCTTGTGGTCGTAGACAAGTTCACCAAGTGGATCGAGGCTCGGCCCATCACCAACATCCGCTCCAAGCAAGAAGTCTTGTTCTTCATCGACATCATTCATCGCTTTGGGGTCCCCAACGTCATCATTACCGACAATGGCACACAATTCACCGGCAAGAAGTTCTTGGACTTCTATGACCACAATCACATTCGTGTGAATTGGTCCACAGTCGCTCATCCTTGAACTAACGACTAGGTTGAGTGCGCCAATGGCATGATCCTCCAGGGCCTCAAGCCAAGAATCTACAACCGGTTGAAGAAGTATGGCAAGAAATGGGTTGTCGAGCTACCCTCGGTCCTATGGAGCTTAAGGACAACACCTAGTTGAGCCATGGTGTTCACTCCATTCTTCATGGCCTACTGGTCTGAGGCCGTCCTCTCCTTTGACCTCGAGTATGGGTCCCCTCGACTTAAGGCCTACAACGAACAGATGAACGAGGAGGCCCTCGTGAACGCCGTCGACCAGCTCGAGGAGGCTCGAGATATGGCCCTCCTCCACTCCGTAGGGTACCAGCAAAAGCTTCGACGCTACCATGACAAACACGTGCACAAGAGGGATCTCCAAGTTGGCGATCTTGTCCTTCGTCGATGGCAGAGCAACAGGGGGTGCCACAAGCTAACTCCACTGTGGGAAGGCCCATACACCGTAGCTGAAGTGCTAAAACCTGGAACCTATAAGCTATCGAACAACAAAGGTGAAACCTTCACCAATGCTTGGAACATCGAACAGCTACATTGCTTTTATCCCTAAGGGCCTCGAGGCCTTGTACATTTCCCGTATCTTGTACTGCTAATGCTCACGACTTTAGTACTTTTTTCATTCATAGCTTTAAGGTAGCCTCGACTCTGCTTTAGCAAAGTCGAGCCTCCCTTGGGGGCTGATAGGGGGGAACCCCCCTAAGTTCCTGAAAAACCCGAACGTTTTTTTGAAACTCGAAGCCTCTTTCTTCTTCTATGCCTCGAATGCGCTTCGTAACTAAGTAGAAAACCCCTTGAATTCCCTAAGGGTCGAGGGCCATCGAGCCAGAGGCTCTCCTACGCCTCTGCGCTAACGTACCTCCACTCACTCCCCTTCTCGAGGGATACGAGCATGCATCGAACACTTAGTAAAACAGCAAAAACTCAGGCAAATAGGAATAAAGACAACTCGAGCATAAAAACATCCAAAAAGCATCATGATAAGTGCATAAATGTTTTAAGGCCCCAGGGCCATGACATCACAATGTCACAAAAACTAATCTATTACATGGGCCTCCTTGCCCAGATCTGGCCCACAGGCCTTGGTCCCCATATCGCCACCACATTCATCGTCGACGCCTTCTTCACCTTCGAAAGGAAGGACCTTGGGCTCGAACAGCTTCGCCAGCTTCTCACCCGGCTACTCAGCAGCATCAATCAAGCCTCGGCACCTCTCCTCATTCTCGGCGTCCATCTTGGAAAGGTCAGAGACGAAGCCGTGGGAGACAACATCCATATCGTACGTGAAGCCAGAGTAGATGACCGCCATCGCCCGCTTCACGCCTATGTGGAGTGCATCTCGGATGCAATCCCTCATGGTGGCCCCAAGGTAGTATAGCTGGTTGACGAGCACGGTCCTGTGCACCTTGTCCCTGGCCTCCTCCATGGGCTCAAACCTCCAAGAGTCACAGAGTCCGTTGATCGCAGCGCGGAGCCTGTCGGTCAATGCCGCCTCAGCCAAAAGGCCTTCCTGTAGCGTTTTGGAAGCAGTCCGGACGAAAAGCAGGCCAGCCTCAAGACCTAGAATGCAGAGTGGAAGTTAATCATGGTGCACAGAGACAAGAAATTCAGAGTAAGGAAAGAAGACTCACTGGTGTAATGGGTGTCAAGGGCCGCGCGCGCGTCCACTGCATCGTCGCGCTCCTTCTGGGCCTCCTTGAAAGCACTGACCGCCTCCGTCTTCTTGAGCCGCAGGTCCTTGATCGTCCTGCCAACCAGGGCGATGGCCCCCTCCTTCTCCAGGAGTGTCTTCTTCAGCACGGAAACCTCGACAGCAAGGGCGTTGGCATGACGTTTCTCCGCCCCGGCCGAGACGTGGAGGGCGTCGCGGGCCTTAGAGACTTGAGCGACATTCGTCTCGAGTTCCTTGACGCACTCTGTGGAGTCTCGAAGCTCTCCCTCAAGCATCTTAAGACGCCCCTTCAAGGAGGAGAGGGCCTCGAGGGCCTTCTGCGCCTCCACGCAGGCTCGGCTGGCGTCCTCCTTGGCTTGAGTGGCCTCCTCCTTGGCCTGGGACGCCTCCCCACGGGCTGCCTCGGCCTCTTCCCTGGCCTTGATTGCCTCCTCCTGGGCCTTGGCCAGGTCCTCCTTGGCCTTCTTGGCCTCTTCCTCGACTAGGGCCACCCCCTCTTGGGCGGATCGGACGGCCTCGAGCTGGCGCCGAACCTGCTCCTGCCCGCTCTGTGTCACGTGCAGGAACTCAGACTTCACGTAGGAGCGCCTCCTCAGATCCCAGAGGTAGAGAGCAGAGAAGGAAATCAGGCAACAAGTCAAAAGGCTATGCATACCAAGCACGTTCAAAAGGGTCACGTACCGAGAAGGCTCGACCGAGGTCCTCGGTAACGACATCAAGGGCCAGCTTGAAGGCGTGCGCCGTCCATGCCCAGTATTCCTCGAGGTGCTCCAAGCGTGTCACCTCTGCCGGATCGTCCATCTTGATCCCAGGGGTGTCAGGCTCCAGCGGATTTCGGAGCATGAGGGGCTCCTTGCCCCAAGAAGGGAGGGTGCTCTCGACCCTTTCCCGCACTGACTCTGCGATCCGGTTCACCAGGTCGGGCGAGCCGCCATGACGAGCCACCGGCATGGCCAGGGTGAGGAACGGTGGTTTGACCTCTGCTCTGGCCCCAGACGACTCGGCCTCGCCGCTCGCCTGCCCCGCCAGGGGAAAAGAGCCGGGGTCAGACCAGCCGGGGCTGCGAGGGGCACCCCGAGCGATTGTCGCTCCGGCTAGTAGAAGGGTGTCCTCCTTCTCCCCCTCCTGCTGATGCGACAGCGACGGGCTCGCGGTGGCCATTTCCTCAAGCTGCTCCTGCGGCGTGCGCAGGACCACTGACGCCTCCTGTGCCGCGATCTACTGCAACGGCCGTTGGCTTGAGGCGGTCATGATGTCCCCCTGCTGCTGTGGGAGGCTCGAAGTCGCCAGCTCCTCCAGCGACTCGTCCTGCCACTGAGGTGACGGGTCCTAGGGCGCCGCGTCCTCCGGCTGCTGTTTTGGTTGCTACTGCTGAGGCGGCGGCTCACAGTGCGCCATGTCCTCTGGCTGTTGGTGTCGTTGCTGCTACTGCTTATGCTGTTGCTGCTATTGTTCCTGTTGTTGCTGCTGCTGTCGCTCTGACTGGCTCAACGCCAATCGGTCCACCTCCTGCTACTGCTCAGGCTGGCACGGAGCCAAACCCTCTTCCTCCTGCCGCTCCCCCGGCTGCTCCTCTTGCTGCTTCTGCAGCCGATCCTCCTTCTCCTGCAGGCTCTCCTGCTCCTGCTTTTGCTGCACCTCCAACTCATGCAGTCCCTTCAGCCACGACTCCCATCCCTCCGCAGAAGAAAGGGGAACCAAGGCCTCCTCGTCCTCAAGGATGATCAGGGCATCCTCCAACCCCAGCTCGCGACTGTCAAGAGCTCCCCCTCGAGCGAGGTAGTGGAGGCCTCGACCTGGCTAGAAGTAGGGACTGCGGGCGTCGAGACCAGGGTGGTACCCACACTTTCCGGTGTCTGGCCTTGGATGGAGTCACCGCCCGCCACGGCCCCCGAGTCACTCGAGCCTGCGACGAGAACGAAGCCCGTCAGTTTGCCCCGAACAATTTCCTCTTGGGCTTGCGACAACCAAGCCGCCTCTGATGTCGATAGGGGTCTCGGGACCGCACCTACTGTTGTGGCCGCCATCCTTGCGGCCGCATCTGCCTTAAGTCGCTTGGCCAATGAGGGGCTCACTTCCTCCACCGGGCGCTTGAGCCTGCACAACATGCAAGGGAAGAAACACCTAACAATTCTGCAAATCACAAGGGCGGAAAGAGGACTTGGGATGGCTGGACTTACCCCACCGGGATGACGGGCGCCCTTCCAGGCCCCTCATACCACTCAGGGGCCTCGAGGCTCCCCTCTGAGCCATGCCTCTCACTGATCCGGAGCTGCCTGGGGCCTCAGACGATGTCCTTGGGCCCCCTGTTCTGCCAAAGCTGCTTGGCCCTGGGTTCACACCTCGGGCATCGAGGATGATGTCGCTTGCCCCTCGAGACGTCACGATCCTGGGTCCGCTTGCCTTGCATCGAGGACCTGGTGTGGGGAGGTGATGTACCAGACTGACCCCGAGACGAGGCCGGGGGAGTCGCACCGCGCGCATGGCGGGACGATGACCCGCTACGAGTCGAAGGGTCGGCTGGCCTTCTCTCCCAATGCCGCCCCAAAGCCGCCCTCGACGACTAGGCGACATGCTGCTCCAGGATGTTCTCCTACACAGAACGCACATCAGCACTAGGGGAGGCGGGCAGATGGGGCGCGAGACGTGCCGCCATCCCTTCTTCATCATCACTATCATTCTCCTCCCCCTCCTCGGTCTCCTCCGAGGGAGTTTCCTCGATAGGGAGGTTATCCTGCTTCTGTTTGGCCCAGCACTGCTCAAGCTCTTGATGCTCGAGATTTCTCTCCTTCCTATTTTTCTTTTCATTATCGTTCTTCTTCTTTAATTGTTGATTTATGAAGCATCTCACCTGTTGGTCGGGATCATCCTCCTTAGTCGGGGGCGTCGACGCCCTGTAGTCAATGGCGCCCTGAACACAAATCCATGACGGCAAGCGTGAAATTCAACTAGAGAAGGAGGAAATTCGAGCGTAACGAGATGGCATGCTTACCAGCTGAATGTGACCGGCGTCCGGTATCATCGGGATGCGGCCCACTTCCTCTAGGGTGAAGGCACCGGCGATCGCACCCCTCACCCGCCTCGCGACCTCATCGGGGGGCAGCTCCTCAGACGACATCCGGCTCGCCTCGAGCTGCTCGGGCTGCGCCCCGGGCCCCATCTGATCAAGGCGCAGTGGACGCGCCATTAGAGGGAGTACCCTCCGATTATGGAACACCAAGACGACAATCCCAGCGTTCAGCCCCCAGTCCCTCAGGGCCCACAGTGCGGCGAGGAGGGGATTCAGCCGCGCCTGAAGCTCCCTCACCACACCATACGACCAGTTGTACGGGCGCTCCGTGAGGACACGCCCGATGTAGCGGGACAACTGTCCTCATCATTCCGGATGTAGAACCACCCGGTGTGCCACCTGCCGTGGCTGGAAATTAGCCTCGTCGGGATGAACAGCTCCTTCCGCTTCAACGCCAAGTTGCAGCTCCCGGCGCGGATGAAGCTCCTCACCCCCGGCGATTCCAGCTTGGTGAAGTGCTCCCCCTTGAAGAGATGGAGCCACAACTCCCAATGCGGATCCATCCCCATGTACACCTCACAGACGGTGGCGAAGATCGCCGCGTTGGAGATGGCGTTGGGGGAGAGATGTTGGAGCTCGACTCCGTAATGGTGGAGCAGCGCCTGCATGAATCGGCTCAGAGGAGATCGGAGCCCCATCCGATGGAACTTGATGAAGCTCACCACGTATCCCGCCGGCGGGTTCGGCTCCCAGTGCCCCCTCGTTGGCACCATCCACTCCGGACGGGCAGGCGAAACGACGGGGCGGAGGAGCCCCTCATCCACCAGCTCCTCCAGCTCCTCTAGCTCCCGCTTCGACACATCCGATGGGCGCCATTCCTCCGCGGGAAGGAGCTGCGGTGCCATGGCGACGGCGGGGATCTGCTCGGCGGAAGGGCGGGAAGGAAGATTCCTGATCTCTCTCTCTCTCTCTCTTTCCCTTATGCTAATGAGCATGGCGATTTTTCTCTTGACGGCGGCGGCGAAGACAAGAAGGCGAAACTGGGAACGGGCGGATCCTACCTCCCCGAATTTATAGCTGAGGCGAAGCGCAACGGGCGGATTCGACCGAGGGGGTAAGCGAACCGTCCACATTTAATGCGTTCACCTAACCAATCCCTCGATCCCCGGAACAGGTACACACGTCATCCGCACGGTCTCTAGCCGTTACCCAAGTCCACCACGACCGCACCATTTTGACTTTCGCCTAAAAAGACGCGCCCAACGGACGAAAGAAGTTATCCACGGCAATTCCTTCTACGGAAGGTAAAACGGACTCCGGTCCCATGTCGAATTCTCGAGGGAGCAGTGGCTGACCCTCGATCAGGGTTCGACAGCCGCCCTAGAGTGCCCGAGTCAGGGACGTCCAAGGGGGCCAACGCGAAGCTCAGCTCAAGGACGAACCCTCGAGACCCCCTCGGACGTATCCAAGGCAAAACGAAAAGGACCACATTGGAATCCCCTCGGAGGGAGGCGTCAAGCCGTCGAGTTCCATCGAATGAAATCGGTATCCATGTGACCGCACGTTTGTTGCAATGAGAACGCCTCAGGGCCACTAGTCGAGCCCCATCGAACGGGGCACGAGCTCTCACTTGGATCCCCCGTTATCAGCTCACAGAGGACGTCGAGACTCGCCCATCGAGGGTAGTACGGCGCTTCTCACCTCACATCCGATCGAAAGGACTCGTGAGATGGATGCTTGAGGCTAGCAATGCCCTAGCCGCACGAGGCTCGTGTCGTTGTTTCGACCCCGGGGGCCTAGCACCAACGAGTAAATATGTACTGCGTGCTCCCTAATCCGGATGGTGATGCAAGAAGAACACAAGTTTATCCTAGTTCGTGCAAAAGAAGGCCCTACGTCCAGTGGGGGGGAGTTTGTATTATCTTGCACCGAAGTGCTTGTACAGGGGTGAATACAAGCGTGCGAGTGAGTGAGCTAGGACTTGAGCGTTACGGGCTCTGATTGCTCTCTATGACTTATGTTTTGGTTGAGTTCGTTGCCCCTTCAAATGTAGGGCCTGGAGCCTCCTTTTATAGGCGAAGGAGGGGCACAGGGGTACATGGATCTTAGGGAGGACGTAGTTGCTGACGTCGAGGAGATGATGCCGATCATGTCAGTGTTGCTGTAGAGGTGTGCGCTGCGCATGGTGTGTCCTGTAGCGACGTGTTCAGAGATGACGCCGCCATCCTTCTCGTGCGTAAGGTAACGCGGATGATGTCGGTGATAGACGGATGTCCAAGCACGGTTGTACGGATCCCTGTATCCGTCGCGTCGGGAGTTGTTGGCGTGTTGACCGGCGATGACGAAGTCCAGCTCGAGAGGTGGTCGAGGGGGGTCTAGGCCCGAATGGATAAGGCCGAGCCCCGGGAAATATGGTACGGATATTGGTAAATATGCCTCGAGGGGTCGCCTGATACTGGGCACAGTGCGCGGTATGGAGCTACAGTGCGGTACGACCCGCCAGATTCCCGGGTATGAGAGGTAAAAGTAAGATTTGACTGGTGTACTTATAACTATGACCGTCACTGTGGCCACGAAGTTAGGCGGAAGCAGGTTGAATGCATTAAATCCTCCTGGATTCGTACAGGAGGTAGGTATTCGAGGGGTGCGTCGCATTCGAGGGGTGCCCGTTCGCTCGGGTAAATCTCCGTCACTGAGGTGTAGGTCGAGCGGTATCCTCGAGTGGTCTGCTTTGCCTCGAGCGGGGTACGTCGGATGGGTGGACCCAGGTAACGGCTAGGGGCTCAGCGAACGGCGCGTGTTCTGCTATGAGAATCGAGGGGCGGTCAGGTGGGCGCAGTAAATGCGGGGTTTACCTTTTCCCACCGTCGGATCCACCCGTTGCACTTCCCCTAAGTATAAATTCATGGGAGGTGGGGTGTCGTCTGCTTCCATTCTCGCCATCTTGCCTCCGTCGCCGCCGCTAGAGCTTCCGAATCCCTGCTCGCCAGCGCTAGAGAAGAGGGGTTAGTGAGAGTGATCGTGATTGGGAATCTTTCCGGTCGCCCGTCCGTTGAGCGAATCCGCGCCGCCACCGCCGTCATGGCGCCCACTTTTCTTCCTCCGGAGGCCTGGCGCCCGTCGACCGTGACACAGCGGAGGCCGTTGGAGCTGATGGGGGAGGTGCTCCTTCGCCCTATCACCACGCCGGATCGGCCGGAGTGGATAGCGCTGCCGCGGAAGGATCGGGAGCCGAACCCGCCGGACGGCTACGTCATGAGCTTCATCAAGTTCCATCGGCATGGGCTTGGATCGCCCCCGAGCCGATTTGTGCGGGCGCTGCTCCACCATTACGGGGTCGAGCTTCAGCACTTCTCCCCCAACGCCATCTCCAGCGCCACTATCTTCGCGGCCGTCTGCGAGGTATACCTGGGGGAGGAGCCGCACTGGGAGCTGTGGCTCCACCTCTACATCATGAAAAGCATATTACACCTTAAATTATTGAAATAAGCTATGTAGATAAGTAGATCATAAAAGCTAAACTTTCATTGGACCAGAAAGATAGTCCCTTTAGGCACGTAGGATGGATCAAAGGACAACAATGATGATAAACGGGGTAAAATCAATAATTGAGGTCTGTAGTTGGACTTATCCCAATAAGATACCATATATAATATATAAACAAGACATTGTAAGACCATCTCATACGAAAGACATATAGTTTTATTCTGAACATGGTCACATAGCGACCATGTGCAACCAGATACATCAATATATGGTAGAAGTGCGAAGTGAGAATAGGGTAAGCAATATTAATATATGGTAGAATCAAAGGGATCCTATACCCAAAAAAAAAAAATTGCAGGCAAAAGTGCAGAAATATTTAGGCAGTAGATGAGCAAGCATACCAGATGTCGAATTGTGAACAAAAAAAGTTCATGCTGAGGAACATACAACGATGGACAAATTCTTGTCCGGCACTGCAAAATAAGCCCAAAATCAGAACAAAAGTTTTTGAAAGGGGGGGGGGGGGAAGAAACAGAGGCGGCAAAAACACTGTCGCTGGCAAAGGAATGGGATACTAATTAATAGCTGCAATGGACCCCATCAAATACACTATTACAAACCAAGAAAGTAAAGAGCAAGGAGGAGAAATGTATAAGCTGACACCACATATTTCAGCTAGCAGAACTGCTCTAATGAGATGGATTAATGATTTGGAGCCCTGAGGAAAATTTGTAGACAAGAGCGTCGGCCTTCTACCTTCACTATTTTCTATCGAAAACAAAACAAAACATTCTTTGTTGCCATAACAAAATGAATCATTTACAGAGCTGAATATTAAGTTTGGATCTTGATTACTTTTCGAGCACAAAAATAACAGGGAGACAAAAATATACCTGTCAATCACAAGCTGAAGCAGGTAGAGCATATAAACAAATAAAATGGCATCATGTCATTCCCTATCTACACCTGTGCTTGACCCATTTGTCCGCTTGAAAGCCATATCCTCTACCCACGGCTTCGTTTCGTTCCCCATCCACCAGCAAAGACAATTCAGACACCTAGCCTCGGCTTCAACAGCACACACAATTCAGATACGATATATTGATTCACCAAAAAAAAATCCCAAAAAAATTTCCACAGCGGGGTCAGACCAACAGACCAGCCGACTGCAAGCAACAGGGGCCAAAGGCATAGCCGGCAGCCTTTTCCGTCCGCCCAGCCACCGGACATGCTAACCAGGGGCAGCGGCCAGGCGCAGGCGTGCTGTGCAGCCAGGAGCCGCCAGCAGGTCGCCCAAGATGGCACCGCGCCACATCCATCCTCCAGACACCGGGATTTGGGAGGACAAGGACCGAAAGAGAGGGCAAACCTGGTGGATGCTCATCGCCGGCGTCACCGCACGGAGGGAGGGGCTCGCCCCGCGCCGTCGCTCAAGGTGCGCGCTCGCCGTAGCGCCGCCGTGCTGGCCCAGCACCGCCGCTGCGGAGGGACGGGCACTCGTCCGTCCCGCCCCGGAGCTCCACCGCGCCAGGGGTGCCTCCCTCTGCGGGATAGGCCGTGCCGGGGGCGCTGCCGCCAAGGACGAGGCCACGGGGACGGGCTGGAGATGGAGAAGTGGAACCCTAGTTTGCTGGCAGCCTCAGCGCCTGGAGCCGCCCATGCCAACGTCCTCCGCACCAGGTGCCGGGGGGCATGCTCGCCGGCCTTGCGGCACCAGGGATGCGCTCCGCCTGCAGCCCCAGCCAGCAGCGGGGCCCGCCCTAGCACCGCCCGCAGCCATAGCCGCTGCCCTGCGAGGGAAGGAGTGGGAGGGAGAGGAGAAGGAGGAGAGGTGGAGGAGAAGGGGTGCCCCTGCCGCCGCGCGCCGCCGTGCGCACGCGCCGTCGCCCCTGTCCGTGTCGGGGACGGAGGAGAGACGGAGACGAAGAGGATAAGGCCGGTTAAGTTTTTTTTTAAAATTTAGAGGAAAGAGTCTGAAATGAGAAGCGGAAGCCAAGTATATATTTGTCTGTATGAGAAGCAGAAGCTAGGTAAATAGAAGCGGCTCCAGAGATAGAAGCTAAAAACAAGAATTTAGCCAGAGCAAACTCAGCCATTGGATGAAAGATGGGACGGCCGAAAATTTTTTGACGTGGATGTCGTTTCCTCGAAGAAGCCCCTGGGGAGTATATGTTTTAATTTAATTTAATTTAATGCTTGGAGTGCTGGCGCAGCAGAAACGGATCCTCGGTGCCTGCAGGCAGGCAATGCGTTCCACGTGCCCTGGGCCCACGTTCTTCCAACTCTAATCTCCTCCCTTTGTAATAACCAAAGTAACTGACTATTAATCGGCTTCAGTTCTCTCCCGACGATTTTTCATTCGAGCTCGCATCATGGCATCCCCTCAGATCTCCCGCGGAGCCCTGGGCCTCCTGCTCGTCCTCGCCGCTACGGCCGCGGTCGTTTCTCCGGCCGCCGCCGACGAGGTGGTGGCCCTGACGGAGGCCGACTTCGAGAAGGAGGTAGGCCAGGACCGCGGCGCCCTCGTCGAGTTCTACGCGCCATGGTTCGCCCCTCTCTCTACTCCTCTGATCTCTCTGTCTCGTAGTAGTCGGGCCGGATCCGTGGGTCGTTGGGTCTGGAGCCGAGAGGCTAGAATGTGTCGGGCCGGTGTTACATCTTTGGAAATTGCTGTAGCATGTTTTTGTAGCTATGAATCCGTGCTACCTTGACAATTGAGTTGACCAGTTTGGGTTCTTGGGCGAGTTGGATCGGGGAGGCATTGCACTACGGGAGCCGCAAAGCCTGGATCCCTAGGCTGCGTGTGTTTGTGCTTCTCTTAGCTATAGCAGGCTAGTAGTTGTAGCTGTTACGGATCCATGTTGCCAAATGGGATTGAGATCGGAAACGTTTGCGTAGTAGATATGGGCGGGTGTTTCCACCGAGACTTATGGGATCTGATCCTGTAACAATTCGTATTGTTTGATTGTTTTTCTCTATGGCTGTACCCTTCCTAGTGCTTTGGATTGTTAGTAGATGCTCTCATGCTCATGAAAGCGGGGAAGGTCTTGCAGCTAGAATGGTCTTCAGTACTTGATTGAAGAAAGGAAATTGCCAAATCTCATATTGTGTTGTGCTCATGATCACTTGCTGGTAGTTTGTGAAGCACTGGATATTTTGTTTCATTGCATTAGTGAGTACAGCATCCACTTTGAGGTGATCTAAAACTGTTATGCCATCTGATGAAAATGAATCACACGGATTATTTAAATGCCTTTTATCAGGCATATAAATCAGAACTCAGGATTTGATTCTGTTATACTTGGATAGTTCTTCTGCAACTCAATTGTCTGAATTCTGTTTGCTGAGAAAAGTTTTCAGCAAGTGATAGTGTTGCCAGCCAGATGGGTGTTTCAAATGAGTAATATTTGATTGAAATATTCTAGATTATACTGTAATCTGTAGAATCAATAACTTAATATATTGTCTTCTTTTGCAATCTCTCTCATATCCAAAATCCTTTCTGTGAGCACAACTCACTTATCTGGATATCTTTCTATGTCCATTTGTTTTTAGTGATCTTCTCATCAGATACTGTTTTTCTGACCATCTTCTGTTTCTTAGGTGCGGCCACTGCAAAAAGCTTGCCCCCGAGTATGAAAAACTTGGCGAAAGCTTCAAGAAGGCTAAATCTGTATTAATAGCAAAGGTACATATCACCTTGTTTAGTCTCCCTAGTGGGATGTTGATATTGCAACAGTTTCATCATTCACATCCCATGATTTTCTATGTTATTGAAACTTGTTCTCAATATCTAATTACATTTCTTTGCTGCAATGAATTGACCGTTTTCTTCTTTGTATCTACTACCTAGGTTGACTGTGATGAGCACAAGAGTTTGTGCAGCAAGTATGGAGTTTCTGGGTACCCCACAATCCAATGGTTTCCCAAAGGTTCCTTGGAGCCGAAGAAGTGAGAATGCATAACTTATGTTTTTTTTACTTTCCAGGATTTTTCTTATTGTGATAATAATGTTAAATTTACTCTTGTGCAGGTATGAGGGTCAACGTTCTGTGGAAGCCCTTGCTGAATATGTTAACAGTGAAGCAGGTAGGCCTCACCTGTTGCTAAGAACAGTTTTCATTTCTCAACCATGTTGTTTTGTTTTCTAATTACCAAATTGGTGGACAATGAAGCATATATTTTACACTTATCACAGTAGGGGCTTCCCTTAGTGTTATTCTTTCAAACAAAACAAACAAGTTATTTGTAAAAGCACTAAATCTTGGGCAATGAACATCAAGTGAAAATAATTAACATATGCTATTTAAAGCCATCCTTTGGTCCCTTTGATCCTTTTGCCATTTGTTTTCATGCAAAATCTCTAAGCCATTTGTTAATCATGTTTACGCACATGATGACATCTTTATCCTGTTGCTGAGAACAGTTTTCATTTCTCAACCATGTTGCTTTGTTTTGTAATTACCAAGTTGGTGGACAATGAAGAATATATTTTACACTTATCACTGTAGGGGCTTCCCCTAGTGTTATTCTTTCAAATGAAACAAACAAGTTATTTGTAAAAGCACTAAATCTTGAGCAATGAACATCAAGTGAAAATAATCAACATATTCTGTTTAATGCCATCCTTTGGCCATTTGTTTTCAAGCAAAATTTCCTAAGCCTTTGTTAATCATGTTTACGCACATTATGGCATCTTTATTTGGATCGAAGTCCTATCAAGTGCTACTTGTTGAAGAATCGAGTATTGTCGACTAACTTGCACATTGTTCTAGGTACCAATGTCAAGATAGCTGCCATTCCTTCAAGCGTCGTGGTTCTGACTCCGGAGACCTTTGACTCAATTGTCCTTGATGAAACCAAAGATGTTCTTGTTGAGTTCTATGCCCCATGGTTGGTTTTTGTGTTCAACTTATGTCCACCTAAACTATTTTCATCACACTACTTCACTGAAATTTAATTCCATTGATGGCCCTTCTGTTTATAGGTGTGGTCACTGCAAGCATCTTGCTCCGGTTAGTAGAGAGTATTAGCTTGAAAATTTCCAAATTTTTGCAGCAGATCTTCATTTTTTCAATGGACTGAACATATCTTGTACTTGATTTAGGTTTATGAGAAGCTTGCTTCAGTTTTCAAGCAGGACGATGGTGTTGTGATTGCCAATCTTGATGCTGACAAGCACACTGACTTGGCTGAGAAGTATGGATTCTGACTAGTCTATTTCAGTGGTGGTTATGTACATTAGCTTTTGGTCTTTAGTTTAACATGGTTGGATTTTTCATATTATACTGTGATTGTGATGGAATTTTTTCGTTAGGAAATATGAAAGTGGTTCTTTTGTAATTTTCCAGACTGCTAAGGATAACACAACCTATGACTGAATCTATAACAAGTTTTGCTGCGTCTGCCCTTTCTTCCATGATCATGGCTGAAATTTAATAATATATGTCACCTTTGCAGGTATGGTGTTTCTGGTTTCCCCACATTAAAGTTCTTCCCTAAGGGAAACAAAGCTGGTGAAGATTATGATGGTGGCCGGGACTTGGATGACTTTGTCAAGTTCATTAATGAGAAGTGTGGCACCAGCCGGGATTCAAAGGGCCAACTGAATTCAGAGGTTGGTAAAAATTAAGCAAATTCACTTTGGAATCAAGAATTCTGAATCTGATGCATTCTGTTCACTTCTGTAGGCTGGGCTTGTGGCAAGCTTGAATCCTCTTGTTAAGGAGTTTATCAGTGCTGCTGAGGACAAACGGAAGGAAGTCCTCTCTAAAATAGAAGAGGATGTTGCTAAGCTCAGCGGTTCTGCTGCCAAGTACTTTCTTCCTCCTTTCCCTCCACCGCAGGCTACTTGATTGGTCTAACATTTTTACGTTGGTGATACCATTGTCAAATTACTAGTATTAACTGTTTTCCTTCTACACCAGGCACGGAAAGATATATGTGACAGCTGCAAAGAAGATTATGGACAAGGGCTCTGACTACACTAAGAAGGAGACTGAGAGGCTTCATCGATTGCTGGAGAAGGTGTGCATATAAGTTTCCACCCCCCATTCAATCTGTCAACTATATTACTAATTCAGAAGCTAATTTCCATATTTCATTCTATTACAGTCGATCAGTCCTTCCAAAGCTGATGAGTTCATCATTAAGAAGAACATCCTTTCGACATTCTCTTCTTGAAGGTGACTCATAGCCACGGCCTGCCAGTGACTTGAGCTGAACTCATAGTGCAACCATCCCTTGTTAGGAAAGGAAAACAGAAGAAATCGGATGATATGAGAGTGGTGGTAGTGAAAGTCCAGTAGTGGCAGAGCTAGTTCATGCACGTAGATCCCTTTTGTCTTCTCAGGTTCCAGGGATTGACTTTGTTACTCACAGTTTACTTCACACAGAAGAAGCTTTATGTAGCCGTCCTGTGATGGCAACCCATACTTTAGTTTTTGATCCAATAAATTGGTTATTCAGTTTCTGCGAGTTATTTTGCCCTAATGTAATCTGGTGAAAGGTGAAATCTTAATGCATCTATCTGGATTGGTCACTCTGTCACCTTTTTTTTTTGAGACTGGTCACTCTGTTACCTGGTGACATGGGAATTACTTAAAAATTGGTTTGGCCAGTTCTTGTGATTCGAATGGGAAATTAACTATTGTGAATCAGCACATTGACTAATTATGTTTTCAGAACATCGGCAACTGGCATCACAAGCACACGAGTGACTCTCTATTGCCAATTTCTGCTAGAACTTGACTGTTCCTTATCAGAACAAATTTCCTGTTTGCTACTTGAGTTGCATTACAAGGGCCAATGTGCCATTTCAAACAATTTTGTCGGTGAGCTTACATACAATCTGATGGCATTGCAACACTCCAAAGGTTAATTACACTCGATGCTACAAAATGGTTAATTTCACTCAATATTACAACATCGCTATTCAAAACACTGATGCTCAAACCACGGACAACAGTAGATATAAGACAACCATCAAAACTGCGACAAAGTTAAGCAGAGCTATAATCCAAAAAATTATTGTGAAAGTGATACAGTAGGTTCCCTGTGCTATGTATTCTTGTCCATACGGGTATCAAATTTGGTATGGCTCTTATCTTCTTGCTTAAATTCTATGTCACTTGGACAATCATCTGACGTGCAGTTGTTGATGTAATCTATCTCATGCTCTGGTCGACCAAAATCATGGTCAATTTCGTCATGGATTGACTTATTGCAAGATGATCTTTCTGTCCTTTCCAAATCCTCTAGATGTTCATGCTCATGTACATCTTCATGCTCATGTACATGTTCCTGTCCTTGTCTCATGCCGAATGATAGGTCGTACGAATGGGGTCCCTGCACCCTCATTTGCACAGACCTCAGTAGTGCTGTTCGCCTCAAATCTGCCCCGTGGCACATGTCATTTGGTGAGGATGGGAACCGGCCTTCATTATCAGAGCCACGGCGAGCATGAGAGCAGACTACTGATGAAAGGGAGCAGCTTGGGAGAGGGTATGGATTTGAATGTAACAAAGGAGATTGTGGTCTCTGGTGTCGGTGAGGAGATGACATTGGACTAGTTGAAGGGCTGACCATCGCATCTGGATGATTCCCACTGGGGTTTAATTGAGTATCATAGCACCGGTAATCATCTAAGTCTTCTGACATTGGTGAGTATTGGGATAATATCTCATCCCTGAAAGGAGGTAAGTATGATCATTTAGTATGAAATTCACATCATCAATGCAGCACAATATAATTGCTGAGAAGTAGAAGTACCAAATCAACAGAAGTAAAACCCACAAAACAAGATGATGTCTCTGAGTGTATTTTTATGCTTCCTGACCACAGTTCCCACATGGCTAACCAACTACCAACAAAGTGTGACGGACATCAAAGTTCATAGCCACATGCACCATTCAAGTACCAACATTAGCTACATATTGATAACTTGACATGATCTGGAACATTAAAGAGACCAATTATGTTTAAAATATTCTCAATACTTAATTGCATACATGTGAGTGCAACCACTGACGCAATTATGTGTGAGCGATCATACTATCTCTGGAATCTCCAAATTTACTAACAGAGAAATTAATTTCTGTAATCATGTATAGTGAAAAACCATGCATACATGTTCTGTTATAGAATGGAACTTAGTATGAAACAAGTAAAAAGTATGAAGAATCAATTATTGATTTCAGAAGATACTAGGGTTGCAGTGGCGTGCAAACATACATGTCAGTTCATTCAAGGCAGAAATGAGATGGAAATGGCA
Source organism: Bothriochloa decipiens (assembly GCA_023333625.1). Taxonomy (NCBI): domain Eukaryota; kingdom Viridiplantae; phylum Streptophyta; class Magnoliopsida; order Poales; family Poaceae; genus Bothriochloa; species Bothriochloa decipiens. The sequence continues at coordinate 12,541,619 of CM041639.1, read as the reverse complement.
ATTGAATCTGACAACAAACTTTTTTTTTCTTGACCGTGCCATGAGGCATTAAGAGGAAGTAGATCAAACACACAAGCTTGAAACAAGCACGACAATCGGAAATTACCAGTTCTACAGGAAAAAAGAATACAGCATCTACAAAGAGACAGAAGCTGAAGAACAGAGGAACCTGCCTAACAAACCTGACTACCTGAGGCTGCAGAGGCTACTCTATAATTATATATTCAGTAGCAATTGCACTGCATCCTTCTCTAACAACAGTTTTGTTGCTTGCTAACTGTACTCAAAGCAAAGGCCAGATTTCTTGACTTGCACAAATATTTCCTGTTACCTACATTCTCAGTAAATGAACAGGCTTTCTCCATTTTTTTTAGGAACACATGGAAATCGGGGTGCCTACATATTTATGCATGATATGTAAGTGGATGATAATGAAGGATCATGCATTTCAGGGGAAGATGGATTAGAGACTTAAAACAAATGGAACACTAACACTGTTTGTTTCATCTGTCATCTCACAACTAGTCTCAGATGAACCATAAATTTTGAAAGATTCACTTCTGGAGTAACAATTTCGTTGAACAACACTAAGATTAATGGGCGACATTGTGAGATTGAGTATTGTAATTTATTCTCATCCTCTCATTTTCAAGTTATAGGCCAACTGCTTGACCATACCACAATGCACGATGGAGTATGCATATGTAAACATTCATTTATAATTGCTTGACCATACCTGAAGCAAACAGTCTCTGACCTTGCTGGGGACTCCATGATGTTGTCAGGCAGTGAATCCCCAACAGACAGTCCATTCAGACTGGACGCCATTATCTGCAAATGGTAGCCTATCATCAACGAACAATACACAGGGAGGAGAATAGATAATCAAAACATCAAAACGTGAATTCCTGAGCTATTCTGATTTGGAGAGGAGAAAAGATGGATACAGAGCGGCTCCGGAACAACCAAACCAATAAGTTTTCCCAAGGAATTGGAGGGGAAAAAAAATGCAGCACTAGTTTCACAGAGCAGGGGCTGAAAAGTAATCCAACATCTCACAGTGAGGCGAAAGCTGGGTTCCAACACCACGAGCCAAAGCCAAAGAATCACAAATCGAAACAAAAGCATAAGACTAATACAGCAACGGACCGCGAACAGTGAAATCGACCCGAACCCCATCTAGTAACCATCCAATTCGAGGAATTAACACCCAAACCCTGGAGCCCAGACGGAGAAGCAGAGCAACACAATCGATTCGAGACCGGCAACGGCTGTATCCGATGAATTGGCCAAGGAACCACCAGGAACCCGCACTCTCTTTGAATTCCTCCCATTCCGCACACTCTCGGTGCCCAGCCCGATAAGCAGCCACCCTTCCCAGATTGAAACGAGAGGAAACTCATAAGAGGAGGGCGTGGGATGGGCGACGGACCTCGCTGAGGTAGCGCTTGTGGGAGTGGAGATTGTCGACGTACACGTCCTCCTCAGGGTCCCGCCCGCGCTTCCCGCCGCCGCTTCCGCTGCCGCCGGAGGACGGCGGAGACATCGCCGCCTCGCCGCTTCCGCCGCCCATTCGCAGGCGCAAGAAGAACGGGGCCACCGGCAGGGAGCGGGAGAGATGGGGGAAAGAGGAAGGGGAAGTGACAGCACACACCCCTCGAGGGCCGAGGCCACTAAAATTGTTGGATTAGAAGCACGAATGCATGCCCACGATAATATTTATCGATTTATTTTACTATTAATGTAGGAGTACGACACAATCCTTCCAATACAGAGTATCGTGGTATCGTCTCAAGGTTTCATAGGACAATAGTAACATTGAATTTGTTGGATGATTGTTGTGATAAAATGCTGCATGAGATTGGCTGAAACGCTATGGAATGCAACCATAAGCTCTCAATATATTTCCTCCAAAAAAAAAGGTTTCATTCCCTTAAAACATACAACCAGCTACTTTTAGTACACATAACTCTATTTGACGACCAGTGGTACCACACTTGGAGCGCGCGGCTAGGGAGGGAGGAAGAGAGCGTCGTCGATGGAGGCGGTGGCGGTCCAGTTGGGTTAGGGTTTTTAGCTAAAGATTTGGGTTTCTGAGGGTACCTCCACTACCGACAACCTTAGAAGGGGGAGGGGCCTTGGGCCAGGGCCAGATAGGCGGTGATGGCGGGTTGAGAGACGATGAACGAGGTGGACGGGGTGTCGCGCGTGTGTGTGGAGGAAAACAACATGTGGGGGAGAGCTTGTGGAAGGGCCGATCGAGCGTTCTTCCTCCTTCGATTGAGATTAGTGGAGGGCGGGATGGCAACGACAGCGGTGTGTTGTCTTGGGTGATTGCCTGGTGGGGGAGAAAGGCGGGGTGACGCAGGTAGGCTCAACAAAGATGACTGAGCACATTCTCGTGTAAATATCTGTCGCGCATTAACATCGTTCGTTTTATCAGGGGAAAACACATTCCCCCTCTAAAGTTTTCACTTTTGTTTGCTAGCTGTCTATAGGAGAGAGCATCGAACCTTGCATACTTTTAGGGTAAATCTCTCTACTACTAATTAATAAGAACATAAGTGGTTGTCCAAACCCTCCTTTAATCCGCTCCCTCTAATTCATGTTGCAAAAGCATGTTATAATGTTTCTCTTTCCTAATGTCTGTCCTCACAAATTACTTGATGGAGGCAGCATCGGTTAGCAACTTCATAACTACAAAAATGATTTTGGGAAACACTACCCCAACAATAATGGAGGCGGTCACAAATCCAACATCTTGTAAATGCCTAAAGATTTTTTGTGGCAAACACTTTTATTTTTGGATGCGATCACTACTAACTATCTCACTAAATGCATTTACGGAGGTAGCATTATCCCATCTTATAAAATCGAGCTACGAAGGTGGTCAACATTACCCGTCTCATAAAGTCAATCTACAGAGGCAGCCAAATCATGCCACATTCTAAAATTGATTTAAGAAGGTGGGCCTCTTAAGAGGGCCGCACACAAAAAGAATTTACGAAGAGGCCTACATCCAAAAATGGATCAATTTTCAGAGCCCCTTTAGAAGGTCTGTCTCAGTTAAAAGGCCTGAGGCCCATCAGCAGCCCAACCCTAGTTCTTTACCTCTTGGCCCCATTATAAAAGGCAAACATACCTTCTGCCTCCACATCTCGACCTCTCTATCTAGTTCTTTACCTCTCAGCCGCCGCATAGATGCTCAACTCTCTCTTGCCCTTCCGACTCCTTCCCATTTTTCCCTACGCTCATGACTTCTTCCCCTTCTCCCTTGCGCTTGCAACTTCGGATTCCCAAAGCAGAGCAGCATCAACAACCACCACTCCCTCTCCGCTCCTCCATGAAGTTCGCACGGGCCCTCCTCCGGTGCATGTGGTCGGGTGCCCAGGAAACAAATGGCCATGATGGTAGGTTTGCATGTCCTACGGGCTTGCTTCTCTAATTTCCGACAACTGACATCCTGCATCTTATAGGCTTGGATGGCGCCAGATCCATTGGATAGGGCCAGATTTAATGAAAAGAGGCCAGATTTGGTAGAAGGCAGCGGGATAAGGTTGGTACATCTCTCCCCGTCTTCGTCTCTCTCTTCCCCTCTTTATCTTTCTCACTCCTCCCTTTGCAGATCTACAGGCAACTAGACTCTGGAGCACATAGATCTGAGGAACATCACAATTAGTGCATGGAGAGCGGCAGATGGTGAGCGTGGAGGATCCTGGCGATAGTGCGTCCACCTCTGAAAAGGTATTTTAGGATTCAATACATTTGACCTTCTCATTTGAAAGCAAGTAATAGTGACCTTTGATAGCAGGTGGACTGCTTCCTTGCCAAGGTAAAGCAATTTTGACTGCCTACCAAAACTTGCTCCTCCAGTGAGTAGTCATCTCCTCCGGTATGTCCCTTCCTTGTTACTATAGTTAGAGCTATTTAGATCTAGTAGCCTTCTTTCTTCAACATTGCGTGGGAGGCATCTGAGGTGTCTGTGCTTCAAAGTGGACACAATGGCATGTTCCCTTCCCCTAATGGTCTATCCTTTTGTCCATGAAAAATGTGTTAGGTGGAGTGAGTGACAGGTGATGATCCCCATGGCATGGTCGGCCATGGTCATGACCTCTCACATGGCTTGTGCCAGTAGATCTGGCCCCTTCTAGCCTGGATCTAGCATTTCTTCTTATTAGTCAATATCTATATATGTTGTTGGATCTTGTTGTCTCACGCGGATGACAGGAGGGCAATCCTGTGCATGACAATGTATGCTCATTGGCTCAGTTTGTCTATGGTGAACGACACAACATTAGTGAGGCCGCACACATGGGCTTCATGGTGATATTGGTGCCATATCGAGCAACCATATTGCAGACGATTCCTAGCCCTGGTTAGGGGAGGTGGATTACAACAACACCACACTTTGCACAATTATATGGTTCCATGGGTTATAGTATACTATGGCATGACAATGCTCATGGCCTACGTGTTTCCCATATATGGAAGTGTGGTGACATCAATTGCACACCACTCCATGGTATTGTGTGCCCCCATCATTGTCCTCAACAACCGCGCTATCGTGCTAGTCCCTCTTTCAACATCCTTATGGTGACATCGCCTTATTCATTTGAGATTAGTGCAACGAGGACCACATAACTTGAAAGAAATCTCTTCTTGTCTATCAATGGAATTTAGATGGTGTGGTCAGGGAAATTATTAAGCTTTGTTAGTTTTTGACACAATGCTTTGATTTTCTTGGTACATTTTTTGTTATACAAATAGATGCTTAAATTATCTCCATATAGGGTATTAGGGAAAATAATATTAGTTTTCATTTGAGAATCACAATCAATTTATAACTTAATGGAATAGGAATTTTAGTATGAGGTTTCATAAAAATAGAGTTGTGCAATATGTTGCTTGGTACATGAAGACTTTGCAAATTCATCTTATGATTTAAGAATATCCAATTATAAATTGTTGAACATGCTAAATGATGGCCATGTAGGGGTATAAATGCAATTTTATCAATTGAAGGGCCCCTTACAGATATAACAATAGTCAGGTTCTAGATGGACTTTGTTATGAAGCTATCCGAGTTGACCAGGGATAATGTAGTTTTATGTCCACTAGAACCATGATATTTTTATATCTATAAGGTCTTCTTCCATTGATAAGAATGGCATCTAATACCCCAACATCACCATCATCTAGAATGTTCCTCAATTTCTAATAATTGGACAATTACCAAATTAGAAGATGAATAAATTGTCCTAAGTACCAAGAAATATACTACACATCTTGACTTTTAGTGTGAAATCCTTTAAACTATGATTCTCTGTTAAGTGTAAAATCAAATGTGATGATTATCAAACGAATATTAATATTTATCCTAATTATCATATAAGGTAAAAAGTATAAGTATATATTTGTCTAAAAAAATTGCTGAAGAATCAAGGGATCATTGTGTCAAAGCTAAGAAATTTCAATATTTTTCATGATTACCTCCATAACAATATACACCATCTGAATTGCATTATGCATAAGGATGTGGCTCTTCGTGTAGCAATGAACAGGGCGATATCACTAGTCACTATAGAGTAAGTCAAGAAGGGACCCATGTGGTGGCATGTTGTTGAAGGTGATGATGCTATGCAGTAGTCACATAAGGTTGCATGCATATGGCTTTATCACAAATCCATGGAACTATTGTTGCGCTCCTAGTGGTTGTGTTGCCCCTAATGCCAGTGGTTGAGGCACTATCAACAATCCATGAGCTTGATATGGTGCTACTACTGTCGTAAAGCCTACAAGTGGACTTCATTATGCACAACCATGTTAGACATGTCTACTCGTGTGCCACAATGAAACCCAATGGTATAGTACTGGCAAAAGAGGCGCTTGATCCAGGCTCTGAAGGGCCAGATTTACCCGCGTAGACTGCACGGGAGATGTTGACTATGGATGAGCCATGCCATGTATATTGTCTCTCCATCTCTCACTCCACTTGACTTATCATGTCATGTCTAGGGATGGGCCAGGGAAGAGAGCCCATGATAGCTGAACTTGGTCTCTCAGACAAATGAAATGTGTTTGCTCTTACTTCTCATCATGTGGACTTCAATCAAGATCTTGCCTTAAGTTTTAGATGGCGTGCTATATGCTAGAAATTGTAGCTTGTTATTTATGTGGTTCTGCCATAAATTACCATATTAATTGTGTAGGTTTGAATCGACTTCATTCTTGAAATGTTGCTGTTTTGATCATTGTGAAGCAGGCAGGTTGCATTGTTATTGTTGTTGCTCTTGCGCTGCAATAGGATGAGTCCTGCTCATTAATTGTTTAATATGGCGACACCCTTCTTCAGTGTGATGTCAAGTAAGTTTGTTTTGTTAGATTAGCTACGACAAGTTGAGCTTTACTTGAATATCTGTCCAATTAGTTGCTCCATTTTTGTATTTGTAGAACACACATTGATTTTGTTTCTTTCTTTGCATGAAAACATGCATGTAATAATGTATGAATCAGAGAAAGCCCAAAGCCATGTTATCAAGTAAGCAACAAAAAGGACTTGTAAAATTGGCATGTTTGCTAAGTTGATACATGCTCCAAATATGATGAACTTGGTTGTCTCACATCAATATTTTTAGTTAGATACTGAGAAACGTAAAAACTTCCCCATAATACTCATCGGAGCCCCTCGTAAGGAAGGCCTTGCAATGGCCAAGATCTCGGTAAGGTAAGTCTGTGGATAGCTCTTGGCCTTCCACATGCACAGGTGGTCTCCAACCTCTACTAGAAATTGCTTCCTGCAGGCCTCGTTCATTTCGGTACATAGTGGTGGCCACACCACAAACGTCGTTGTTGCTGTAGTATTGCAAGACTAGAAGTCGTAAGCACATTATAGCAAGAGGTGTACAAACATCACTAAACACTAGGCCTAAACCTAGAGCAAGCGTAAGCGCGCTGATCTAACTAATCTAAGCATTTCGCAATGTACTTTACACTAATCACCACAGACAGAGCTATGTGGGGGCCAAACTGGGTCCTGGCCCCCTTGCTCTCCGTTCTACCTTGAATACACGGTTGCACCACTGGAAGCTTGCGTGTCACTGCTGCATGCGTGCAATTAAGTAGTATTAGTATCTCTCTCTTCTCCTATGTTTGCTAGCTACTACTTGCTAATGAGTGAATGGGCAGCCTGCAAGTATGTCAATCTGAGCACATTGTCCATTCTCCTTTGACATGTTTTTTACTATTTATTGCAATTTAAATAGAACTCGAAAAAACAAAGGTCTTTCGATAGTATTTCAATTCTCTGTGTAACTGTTTGTAATTACTATAGCCATGTAGGTTGAATTGGCCCCCTCTACACATTCACGCGAGCTCCACCATTGGTAATCACTGAGTGTACCACTAAGCACTTTAGTGTCTAAAGCTAGCTCCTAGAGATAAAGCTTAGCTCATGCAAAGTCTTTCTTGAGAACTATTTGGCCGGTTTAGAGTCCAATTTATAGCCCCATGGGAGACATAGCCGTTGGGGAATCAGCAGTTGTCTACAGCCACCTGTTGCCACTGCTAAGTCATCGATCCGTGGCCAATGACCATCAGGCGGTCAAATAGAGTCCGATGTTGTTTTCCTTATTGAGAACTTTTAAGATTGGTCCGATGCTAGAAGTATTCATATGGTCTGATGCCTTCAGTTGTTGTTTTTCTTTGGTGAACAACATCTTTGTTTGGTCTGACGCCTACATTTTCCTTGGTTTGACACTACCTGGACACCGTGGAGTTAGGGTTTGCTAACATGTTGGGCGGTCCCAAGAGGCCAAGACCACATGGTTTGAGTCATCTGAATCCCTGCAGAACCCTCTTCTTTACTTGTTTCTTTGCAATCTTCATGTCCGGCTTGGTTTCATCTTTGTGTCTCGGATGACTTCGCTTGTCTTTTAGGTCTTCAGCAATCTTCTAATGTTTGATGTGTGGTTCATAGGATTACTAGTTTGCCTAGCTCAGAGCCATGTTTGCATCCTTTGATCTATATCCAAAAACACTAACAAAAATTATTTATACAAATGGTCGTGTTGATCATCAAAAACTAAAATTCAATTTAAATGGATCAAAAGTCCATTTTGCTAAAAACCTTTCTCTGCTTGATCTTCCACCCAATCCCCACATGCCTATAGATTTCCTATTCTATTATGCCTCCTTCTCTCTAAACATGAGGCACGAAAAAAGGCTGTGTTTTGATCGCCAAAATTGATCCACTTGTGAACTTATTATTGTAGATCAGTTTACTTGGGTTTCTTGTGGTGGAATCTGCCCATTGGCACAAGTACTTATATTCTTTTCAGATTTATTATAAGACTTAATAATAAGAGACGTCTCCATCGACAACGAGGCACCCATGGTGACTTCGTAAATCTCAAGATCTGCTAGTTCAGTCCGTCAAAGATGTTCATAAGGGTAGGGTATGCGTGTGTGTTCATACAGATGAGTCTGTGTGTGTACTATGAGCAGCCGTGTCTGTGTAATTTAAAAGAACTTGATCCACTCACTCTTTTTTTTGGAGAAATACAGTACACCGTAGCCGCCTATAATACACACTCATCCCTATGAATACATGTACGCAAAATCTATCCCTCGAAGCAACTCCAAAGAACAAGACCGAAAGTCACCGCTAGCGCCACTTTGTCGACAGGAGTGCAACTTTTCATTTAAAGTATAACGCTATAAAATCCTGAAATAAATACAAGAAAATACGAGCAGCCTAACCAATATTTTTTTTGAGCAGAATCACAAACCTTTACTGATCTTCAATAGAGGTACAAACGCTATCCAACAGGGATACAAACCAAACATGTCAACCAAAGTTCATTATAAATATTACTTCTACCTAAAGTATGGGCACCAACATTTGACTGCCTCCACTCGTAAACAAAATCTACGGAATTAAACTCGTGTGATCTCTAGCTCTAACCTCCTAATCTATATGTTCATAAGAGCCCATGCTCCCTTCTTGATTCTCCTAATAACTCACATGATAATCTAAAATCCTGAAGGACCAAATCACTGGCAAGCGTTAGGCCCTCTTTTGCATGCGATTGCTTCCACCGTCTGAGGTTCCATGTGGCCCTCCAGCACCACGGCGAAGGAACCCAAGAACCTTACATTGGCTTCTCTTGCAACAGCTGTAGCAGCAACAATTCCTGAATTCTTGACCAAAGCAGCATCAACATTTATATTCACCAAACCGATTTGGTGGAGGGATCCACCGAACGTCCGAACCGGCCTTCCTCCCTTGAGGCTTAACAACTAGCTCAAGGTTTGCCACAAAGTTAGAGACAAACTGGTGCGGCAAGAGTGGACTTTGAGAGATGGCTTCATGGATAGCTTTCCATCTTGCGTACCAAATTGCGCACACCTATAACTAACTGATCGGTACCGCCCGGATCCGTCGTCCAGCTGCTTAAATTTGACATCGATCTCCACACTGGGCCAACCTGGGCCTGCTTCTCGAACGAGTTGGGCCATGCCACTGTGAAATAATGGTCCCGTTCGATCCCGTCAGTGTGTCCACGGGCAGCGAACAATCGCGGTCACGCCCAACGGCAGCGAGGCGGCGGCGGCGAACTGAGGAGTAAGAGATCGAAGCGGCCAAAGGAAGAGCAAGAGGTCGCGAGGATGTCCCTCCGCTCTCTTGGTTCCCTTCTCACACGAAGGTTGTTGTCACGCGGGAGCAGGATCTGCCGTGGGCAGGCGAAGAAGGCTTGTGAGCAGGATGGCTTGTGAGTTTATTTCACCCAGGTCAAAGCGCTTTGTTTCTTTGATTTGCGGACGCGGCTCATGGTTCTCCGTTCTCGTCACGGCGCAGAGGGATTTTGCTGGTGGTGATGGCGCGGGCGCAGGAGCTTATGGTGGTGTAGCCGCGGCTGCGTTAGCTGGATTGGTCGGAATTCTTTATTTCAGGGAAGGTGCAGATGAGTCAGGTATGAAAATTAGTCTTCAAATTCCGCGCCGTTTGCTTTAATTTCACGCGTTGTTCATACCCATATCTGTGCGTACCTGTAGCCGGCGAGGTGACAAAGGTGGTGGTGGCTGGGGAAAAAGAGACTAAGGAGGTGACTCGGCAGGAAGCAAAGAAGCAGTTTGTGGTGGATGAAGCCAGGAAACAAGGGGCCATAACAGAGGCAGCAACCAAAGAGCACGATGATGACGACTTCTCCTTGGAGGAGTACCTTGCTGAGATGACCAAGATAGCTGCTGAAGAGAAGAAGGCTCGTTATGAAAGGTCTTGCAAGAAGGCTGTCAAGGAGGTGACAAACAGTGAAGCGATCAACGACAAGGCAGCCATGAAGGACGAGGCAGCCATGAAGGCACGGTTCGAGGAATGGATCAAAGAGTATGGCAAGAGATACAAAAACAAGGAGGAGAAAGCTTGGCGCTATGAATTGTTCAAGGCTTTTGCAAATATGGTGGACAAGGCAACCGCACAAGGTGGGGCTGTCTTCGTGACAAACCATACCGCGGACTGGACCGAGGAAGAGTGCCGGTGTCTGTATGATGATGACGTTGACTGGGATGACTACCTCGATCACATCCGGTCTTTAATTGATAAGAAGAATGCCAGGGCCAAGAAGCCTAGCAGGGACTGACTGTGTGGTATGTTAATTTTTATCTTCGATCCTAAGGATTGGTTCACTACGTTAGTTTTGAGTAAATATTTTTTAAGAAGGGCTAAATGATCACATAATCTGATGATAATAGGCAATAAATATATTTCACAATTCTGATCTGGTTGCTAGCATGTTGGGTAGCTTGGGTGTTTATATGATTTTTTTTAAAAAAACATAGGCTCACAATTAGTTTTGAGCAAGGTCAAGGTCGAAGGCTAGCAGCGACTGACGGTGTGGTATGTTGTTAGTTTTCGTCTTTGACACTATGATTAATGATAGGTTTGTTAAATTAGTTTTGATCAAATAATTTGAAGAAGGGATAAATAATCACATAATCTGAAGATAATAGGCAATACATGTATCTCACAATTCTGATTTTGCTAGTAGACTAGCATTTTGGTTGGCTTAACTGTTTATATGAAATTCTTGTATTATTAAAATAACATATGCTCACAATTTGAATTGGCAAACTACTTTTAGACATTTCCTAGATTCAATTCATCATTGGGCCTTAGCCGTGGTTACTGTGCTCGTTGAAATTGGCTATATGTGCTTGGATTACAAGGTGCTAATGTTGTTTTGCTGGGAATTTCTTGTTTGTTTAGTTATTGCAGCAGGGTTTCATTTGATTATCCTGTCAGTTGATATGTCCCTGCCGTGAGGATTTTGGCCTGTGGTTCCTGTGATTTGCCGAGAGTAGTACTCCTGCTATATTTATCTTGGATTTTTATTGGCTGTCGTGAGCTAACAGCTGACTCGGTTTACTGCTACTCTCTGTAATTTCAGATATGATGTGCGCCTTCTACTACTGTTCATACTGGTTATTGTCCGATCCTGTCGTGTGTCGTGGCTTGGTATTCTTCAATACTATTCACAGTCCAAAACTATATACACTAATAGTCTAATGTACATCAGGCAGCTGCTGTTCTATCAGTAATACATTGACTCAGTAGGAATATAAATTCAAATTATTGTCCGTTGGACATTGGAACAACAAGTTCTGTTACTTGGATCAAGTAAAACTCAATTATTTACCGTGTGTCCTCATCAAGAAGCCTTTGCAGACCTAAGATCTCCATGGATTGTCACTATGCATAGTGATGCATTTGTCCTGCGAAATGCTGTTCTGTAACAGGATAGTCATAAAAGCAATTTTCTGATGTACTATAAAACATAGAATGGGATGTGAGTGGGTCAAGATGGAAATTGCCCCTCGTACATAACAAGAGACATGCCTCTGGGCCCCTTGAAAGTGCTTGGCCATGCCAATGTGATTAAATAATAGTTGATCATGGTGTGACTAAAGAGTTAGTCACAAGTCGTAATTCACTAAAAGATCGAGTGAAGTGTTGAGCTATCACAAGTGTTGCACAAATCAAGGAAGAGGCACACATCATTCTCCCCTATACCCTAGATATTGCACGGTCACTCTCTCTAGGCCGCGCGCCAGATGCTAGCAAACCGATGCCTGACGGCCGACGTTGCATCTCTACACACTTCATTTTAGAGACGTTGCTGTTGTTGCTGTGATGGTTGATCGGCAACGAACGGGAGGCGAATGGACAAGGCTGGCATATGTGTTGTTGCTGCCAAGGTGTGAGGATACACACCTTGTTCCACTACATCGACGTGCACGCTGTTGGGCCGAACTGCTCGAACTCTTCTTGCGCAGTGCTGCACTGCACGTCAAACAGTAACCATCTATATTAACCTACTCCCCTAAAAAAAATCTATATTAACCTACTCGCCTGTTGAACGTGGTAGATTAATATCTGTGCTAGCATAGCAAACCCATTCACCTACAATGGCATCCCTCCCACATTCGGGGGATGGGTACCATTTTTCTTTCCATATTCTTCAGAAGTGAATCATCACTGAAGAAATCACCCTTGTGCCTCAGGTTCTGTCAAAGGTCTGATCTTCTTGGGAGGATCTTGAAGCTGTAGCAAGGTTTCCGTGTGGTTACAGGGAGGAATGCCATAGCTCAGCCTACAGTTACTGAAGACCAAGGCACAAAAGTGGAGATAATGGGCCTCACTAGTCTGAACATCAAGCTCAGGCCAATGTGCGCTATATAGTGGTCCAGAGTGGAAATAGTTGTTGGGGTTCCGTGTGTTTCAGAGATGAGTGTAATATAAGGCCTAGCATGTTCCACTATATATTAGGACCAAGAAGTAACAGGGTACAAACGGCCCAAATGAATCATTTTTGTGAACAGACATTAACACTACCCAGACATTAACGGTGACGGTGATAAAGTCCAACCCTCTTGTCAAATGCCTAAGGATTTTTGGTGGCAGACATTTTTATTTATGGACATGGTTTGAGCGCTTCACAAAATGCATTTACGGAGCCAAACATTTTATTTATGGAATTACCCAATATTGTAAAATCGATTTATGGAAGGTCTAAAATCAATTTACGGAGAGGCCCATCTCCAAACATAATGGATCTATTTTCGGAGCCCCCCTTAGAAGGTCCGTCTCGGTTAAAAGGCCCAAGACCCATCAATATCTCACTCCTAACCCTAAAAAAACTATAAATGGGAACCATATCCTTAGTCTCCATTTCTCCGCCTCTTAGCCGCCACATAGATGCTTGGTGCTCTCTTGTGCTTGCCACTCATTCTCACTTTTCCCTGCACTCGGGACCTTTTGCTCTTCTCTGCTGCGCTCGCGACTTCTAGTGCAGAGTAGCAGCCGCCACACCCCCTCCACGTCTCTTTGGGCCATGCACCTCTCTATGCGCTCTGCCTCTCCACGGCGCTCATAGCAGCACATGCTGCGTTTCAACTCATCTATGCACTACGCACAGGACCTCCTTCGGCATATAGGTGGTAGCACACGGCCCCACGTCTGGCGCATGTGGCTGGGTGCCTAGGCATATGTTGGCTGCGACGGTCTCTGGCGTCCTACATGCTTGATCTGATGGAATCTGGTGGATGGCGGCCAGATCTGGTGGATAGGGGTCAGATCCAATGGATGGCAGCCAGATCTGGTGAAAGGTGGCGATGGTTGGGTAGGTAAGCTCTCTCACTCTCTATCTATTCCCTCTCTTTCTTCTCTCTCACTCTTTCCTCTCCCCTTCTGCAGATTCGAGGGCGTTGGGGCCCTAGAGTAGTAGATCTGGGGAATGTCGCGATAGGTGCATGGATGGTAGTGGGTGTCACTAGTATAGAATCTTACTATAGAGGCGGCTAAATCAGATTTTCAGGGCGGATAAATAAACTGACTCTACGCAAGCGAATGTAAAGATCACAGCTGCCTGAGTTGGTTTTCTAACCGCCTCTGTAAATAGGATATGTAGGGGCAGTTAAATTACGAGAGCCGCCTCTATTATACCTGCATTTCAGAGGCAGTTGCGTTACGGGGACCGCCCCTGATAAGGATTTCAGAGACGTTTTTTATTAGGTGAATGGCTCCTCGTAAGCATTTTGAGATACGCTTGCATTAGGGAAACCGCCTCTGATAAGGCTTTTTAGACATGCTTTCATTAGCAGAACCGCCTCATTCAGAGGTGCTTTTGTTAGGAAAGCGGTTCGTGATTAATCTAGAAAGGATTTAAAATCACCTTATTTGTAATATAAATTTTTAAAATTGCCCCCATATTTTGAAATTATCACCGAACTGCAAATGAATAAAATTAACTCCATAAATAGACACCAATAGCCGTGTTTACTATTTATTAATTAATATACAAATATAAGTATAGTTTGTATAACAATTTGAACATTACAAGATATTAATTATCTGTGCTTGTCATAAAAAGTATGGGAAATGATCCACACTTGGATTGCGGAGCCATACTTTTTGAGACTGACCGGCAGGGGTTGCACCTTCATTCTGATCATCTAACATATAGTATCTGTACACATTGTTCAAAGGAAATAAACGATGATGATGAGTACCCAACTTTGTGGTACAATGAATTTTTTACGAAGTGCAAACAAACAAAATGCATGGAGGTACTTCTTATTATTTGCAATAATAGTACATGAGGGTCAGAATATAATTAACAGTATATGTCGAGAATAGTAATCATACTTGTCTAGCATACACTCCTAGAGCTTTCCAGTGGCGAAGAGACGTGTTCTCGACGACCGAGCCTGCGCGCGACGTCGTGGGCGTGCGGTCACCGCCTGTGCACGGAGTTGAGGACTCTGGCCAAGCTGAGGCGTGGGTTCCAAGTGGTGCGCGCGATGTGTTGTCACATAGAAGTTTTTAATGATATGCAAAAAAATCATTGATCAGAGTCTTTGAGTGCTGCCATATCAAACCAAAAAAAAATATCAGTAAAATATTTATAAATAAAACCATGAAGAGAAAGGCAACCTCATAAAAAATACCACATTCAATATTAAGTACAGTAGTAATTATCTTAAAATTTTATCATCATTGGCCACACAAAATGACCTTTTGCAAATAAAACAAAACCCAACATTATTTTCTTCATATAACACTGGTATGAAAAATAACAATGATAGGCTTAGTTTCATTTCCAAAGGTCATGCAAGTATATCAAAAGGCCTTAGATTTGATTTAATTTTTGTAAATTTGAGACTCCTTATTCCCATTCGGTACGTGTGGCACCGTATGTTTGTAGATGTATAATACAAAAATTAGACAAAAGTATCTAAAGCCACCAACAAAAGATGAGAACAAAACAGCAACACTGTAGTTTAACACAACACATGACAGCAGGGTATGATAGGATCATAACGGCTCAGATTTAATTGTACTATATATATACAATATTCACATACTATATTAGAGAAACTTGTACGACACACAAATCAACAAGATAAAAATCACAACACTGAACTAAACAACAGCACGACATCGGCCTGCTGTGCGCGCACGGGGCGACCAAAACTCATCATCATGCCATGCGGCCGTGGCCAGAACGGTGTGGCCAGAACGACGTGGCGGCACAAAGCTAGGCCGAGTAGGCAAGCAAAGGACAGGTCAAAGAAAAACAACGGTGTGGAGTTGCTGGGTGCTCACTAAGGGCTTGGGACGAGGCGCGGTGACGACGCGAGGTGGATGCGCGCGGCTTGAACGGAGGAGCGCCGGTGCGAAGACGAGGGCGCGCGGTCATGGCGCGCCAGCTGGCCACGGCGTCGAGGACTCTGGCCGAGTTGAGGCTGAGGCTTGGTCTCCTGCAGGTGGTGCGCGCGCGGTGCATCATCGTCCCGCAGAACTTTTTTGCTTCAACTTTTCCCCCATTAATTCCAAACCGTTAAGAAGTGGACTATCCGTTGGGGCAACAGTGTCAACCGCCGCCTCCTGCAGCCCAACAGGTGTCAGTTCCTCAATTAATTTTGAACCGTTAAGGGTAGTCAGACTATCCGTTGCATTAAAAGTTTTCGCCGTCGGACAAAATTTTCTAGGTTTATTTAAGCCCAATAGCCTTAACCCACTACTATATATACTTGACGTCCGGCCTTCTTCTTCCACCACCCCTCTACTTCCTCCCTTGCTACGTCTCCAACTCCCCATGGCCGGGCGTGGTCTCCCTCCACCTGAAGTGAGAAGAGATGGCCAGACGTGGTCTCCCTCCACCTGAAGTACTCGGTTGGAGCGGCTATGTAAGTTCGAGGGGTTTTGATCCAGTAAATGTGCCGAATTCACCGTGGGATCAACCAAGCATAGTAAGCAACTCTTTATGTTTCTAGTAAATTAATTAATAGATTTTCTTATATGTGTTGTTTATATATGATTCTGGTTACATGTACCATATAGATAATTGAGCCAATCAATTGGCTGAAAGATACACTATCGTTTTTCGGGGTTGAGGATGTGGATGCTCGGACCTTTCCTATACGAAATAATGATCCACGACAAATGCAATGTCAAATTCATGTTTCCATTGCTCGGGGTCGTGGGCATGATCGTCGCACTGTTCTAAAAATCTCTGAGGAGGGAGGGTTGGCACCAGAACAGGCAGTTGCCAAAAAATCTGCCATCCAAGCTTGTACAACTAGGCTCACAAATATCAGGATCAACGTGCCTACTCTATCTTCCATGAAAATCCAAGCGATAGATCGCAACATGTGTCATGATGTTGAGGGATTGTGTGCACAGATTGCTCAGAACAACTGAAACGACGTGGTAAAGTCTAAGTCATAACTCCATAGGTTTCATCTAAATTTTTATTGGTTGATATATATATATATATATATGTTTTAAAGCTTGGTTCTAATGACCCTATTTTCTCCCAACACTTTTACAGGTACAGGAGTATGACATGACCTTTGCAGGGTGTAGTTTTAAAGAAATTTTAAACCAGACAATGCATAGATTGGGTTATGAGTGGGATTATGCTCATAACGACCCAATTCAAACTACAGCATGATTTCAGGTGAAGGTCCTTGGAAAAAACAAGGGAGACCCACCGAATTCTAGAGCAACATTAAACATTGTGAGCAGACCATGCCGTCGTAGTTGTGAGGCAAGGGAGAGTGCACTCTTCAATATGTTGTACTATCTCGATCAAATAATTCTAGGACACAGCATCGGTGACCTACACTTCACCGAATATAGAACCCGTCAAGATCAACTTTACAACCAAGGAGCCGGTGCTGGGGGACACTGATAGTGAAGCCGACATTGAACTTTTTCTAGGGTTCTTTGACATCTATATGTGCAATTTAAATTTGTGGTTTGACATCTAGTTTATTGTAATGACTTTGATTAAATTATTATTTTGGTTTGCATGAACTTGATAAATGTGGATCTTTTAGTATAGCAAACCTACGTGAAAAATTTGTTTTCACAGGACAAGAATTTTATTCTACATTTTTCAAACTAACGCTGGGACGGTCCGGCCATGAAAACTAGGCAAAGGCCGGTCCGGCCGTAAACAAACACAAAGCGCCATGCCTTAGTTTTGGAGTGGCAAGAACTGTTTTGATACAAAGATTGATCACTCGTCTTATTCAAAAAAAATTGTGGAAAGATAGCCAAATTTAAGTCATTTTTGAAGAACTTCTATTAATAAAGCAAGCTATGGCAAAATAAATGGCATTTCACACAAAATTTTGAATAATATGAGTGGTCAAACTTTGTGTCAAAAAGTCACACTTTGGGATGGAGGAAGTAGGTGCTAATACTTTGTAAAACTATCCATTGTGACTAAGGAGACAATACTTTGCGGTGGTTGATGCAAAATTATAGTGTTTTCAATCTGTAAAATTATCTGTTGTGCCCAAGGAGACAATACTTTTACTCAGGCTTGCAAATGCCATGTGTGAAGCAACTAACAAGTTTGAGATTTTTTTGAATTAGTTTAGAAAAAACTAGAACCAAACAAGTAGGCTCTAATACTTCATATAGTGATGCCAAACTTTGCCAAATTATCTCTTGTGCCCTAGGAGACAATTATATGTGGAGGTCGATGCAAAATTATGGGATATCTCTTAGTATAGCAAACCTACGCGAGAAATTTGTTTTCACAGGACAAGAAATTTCTTCTACATTTTTCAAACTAACGTAGGGATGGTCCGGCCATGAAAACTAAGCAAAGGCCGGATAAATATTCACTTTAGTACCTTCCTGTTACAAGAAAGCGATGGTCCGACCGTAAACAAACACAAAGCGCCATGCCTTAGTTTTGGTTTGGCAAGAACTTTTTTGATACAAAGATTGATCACTCATCTTATTCAAAAAATTTATGTAAAGATAGCCAAATTTAAGTCATTTTTGAAGAACTTCTATTAATAAGCAAGCTATGGCAAAAGAAATGGCATTTCGCATAAAATTTTGAATAAGAGGAGTGGTCAAACTTTGTGTAAAAGAAGTCAAACGACTTACAATTTGGGATAGAGGAAGTACGCCCTAATACTTTGTAAAATTATCTGTTGTGTCCAAGGAGACAATACTTTGTGGTGGTTGATGGAAAATTATAGTGTTTTCAATCTGTAAAATTATCTGTTGTGCCCAAGGAGACAATACTTTTTCTCAGACTTGCAAATGCCATATGTGAAGCAACCACTAAGTGTGAGATTTTTCTGAATTGGTTTGGAAAAAACTGGAACCAAACCAAGTAGGCCCTAATACTTCAGCAACATTAATTGTGAAGTGACTGTCTTGGAACTACAGCCTACTCAGAGGTATACATTACTCCCTCTATTTTAAAATAATATACATTTTCAACTCGAAAGCTTCTTATTCAAATTTTTTGACTGTTTGTTTTGAGACGAAGGGGTAGTCTGTGATTTTTGACCGTTTTCTTGACAAATGCTCCTTTTTGCATTATTTTTAATTATTCTATATATATAATTTTGAATATATAATTTATGGTTCGATCCAAACTGACGGGTTGATATAATTTTTGGTTCGATCCAAATTGAAACAACAATCGAACCGTAATTTAGCACTTAACCCCTCCACTCATCCCATCCTAAAGGTGGGTTTAGCACTTAAATCCCCCCACCTCTAGCCATCAGATTAGATTTTAGTACTTAAACCCCCCACCTCTAGCCATCCTTATACTCTTTGAAGATAGTTTGACTTAAATGTAATATGTAAAATAGTTTGACTTAAGATAATCCTAAAAATTGATCTCATTTGTGTCAAAGTGAGTATTACATGCACATTATTTTTCACTACATTGTCGTGCTTTACTTACGATAGGAAAAATTTCTACGTTGCTACAAAAATTTAACAAACTTAATCTATTAATTAATCAATTAAATAAACAGTGGGACTATATTTTTTCTCAAATGTCGATGTACTCTAATAATTGCAATATGCAAAAAGTAAACATGGCACAAAGTTCATTAAGTTTTTTTAGAATTTTAGTATGTTAACACGCAAGTATGCAATATCTCCGGGATACTACAGAGGCCGAAGAAAAAGGTGGAAGAAAAAAGTGACAGAGTGAAATTTTTACTCTATATTAATAGGTAATAGATCTCGACAAAATAATAAAAACTCTAATATTTCTTATATTATTCGGTTAATGGAAATAAAATTTACATTTGTGATGAGCATATGATTATGCTCGTCATCATATTTCCTGAACTAATACAACTGAATTCTAAAATACTTAAAATATAATTCTAAAACATGATCCTCTCGCAGAGGATCATCCTCCCCTAGCACGCTTGCGAAGAGGCTCGTCGGCGTCCGTGCTGCTGTCGGAGGTGCTCCAGCTCTCGTAGGCCCTGGGATCACTATAGGCGATGCCGGGGCCTTCGCCGCGGTAGTCGCTACCGTCGCTGCCCCCTCCATTGTCGCCACCACCACCATTGGCACCACCGCCGCTGCCATTGCCCACGCCGCTGACGCCGTTGCCACCACCGCCGCCGCCACCGTTGCCACCACCACCGCCGCCATTGCCGGCGCCGCCGACGCCATTGCCTCCGCCTCCGCCACCACCATTATCGTCATCGCCGCTGCCCCCATTGGCGTCACCGCCGTTGCCATCCTTCTCGTCCTCGTCCTCCTCCTCGTCATTCTCGTCCTCGTCGGCGTCCCCGTCGTTCTCGTCCTCGTCGGCGTCCCCGTCCTCGTCGGTGTCGGTGTCCTCTTCCTTGATGATCTCCTCTGGGTCCTCGGACTCGGGGGTGTCGGGCTCAGAGTTGGAGGGGAGGTGGGTATGTCGTCGTTGGAGGGGTGGTGTGGTGAGGAGTCCCCATCGTGCGATGAAGGGGAGGATGGCCAGGGAATTGGGCTCATTGCCATGGCGGTTTTGAGTTTGGAGTTGGAGGAAGAATATGCCAGATGGTGTGGAGTGGAGGTGGAGAACAAGGTCGGACGCCATGTATTTATTGCACCATCAAAAAAAGGTTTGGCCATCGCAAAATCACCCTCAACGGATAGTCCTATGATCGGGCCAACGGCGAAAGGAGCAAAGAAAACCCTCAAAATTCGTCCGGCACTTGATAAATTTTGACCAACGGATAGTCGGTGAACCTCAATGGTACAACAGTGCAGTGACGACATCTGGGTTTCTGGCAGCTGTATTAATTGTGAATTGACTGCCTTTGACATTGAATTGGCGTCCGTAGAAGTTGAGCCAATTCAAATCTAAAAATAAATAAGTAAAAGGAATTCGAAGTGACGCCTGTTCGGCTTTTCTTTCCTTATTTTTTTAGAAAAATTGAAATAAATAAAATAAATTTTGTAATGACACCTGTTGGACTTCTGTTGCCTTATTTTCTAAAACAAATGAAGCAAAACAAACCGTTCGACAGCACAGGATTCGAACCCGGGCCAGAGACAACAGAGCGAAGTGGCTGAACCGCTGGGCTACTCAATTGTTTTCAATATATCATGAGAGGATTTCCATGTGTATTAACTCCTGCTCCCTGATAAATCTTTATCCGGCCTTCGAATTATTTGTATGGACAGACCGTCCCGTGGGCCTAGTTAGGCCAGCGTAAAAGCCATGTAAAGCGCGATGTTCTGTCCGGGCTTTGCTTTTATTTTATGGACAGACCGTCCCATAGCGACACCGTATAGCGCGATGTTTAGTCATAATTAAGTACCATACTAGAATTGGAGGAGAGTTCAAACCAACTCAGAAACCCAGGCCAAGGACACATGCTAACAATGATGCCAAGCATTTGCAACTAAGCATGGTAGTCATGTCCATTGGATACACACATGCACGTGGTGTGTATGAAATGGACATGTGTACCATGCTTAGTTCCAAATTCTGTATTTTTTCAGATTTCTTAATAATGTCTCTTATTTATATTAGAGTTTGCAATATACATGAAGGACAACTCAATTCCAAATGGTTTGTCATTTGTTTATCAGATTTTTTTATGAGATGTGTCTTATTTATATGAGAGTTTGCAAATATAGATGATGTCTCTTATTTATATGAAATCGGTTGTCAGAGGCAGATTGATTAAGACAACCGTCTCAAGCAAACGTAAGCTTTAGAATCAGTTGAAGAACTGCCCTTGAAACTCATTCTGAAGAGGCGGATGGATTAAGACAACCGCCTCTAGAAGATGCAATCTTCAGGATCGGTTGACATAAAAGAACCGCCCTTAAAAATCGTTCTTCCGAGGCGGCGCACATAACTTAACCGATTTAGAAGTTTGCCTAGTTTCAGAGGTGGATTTCTTAACTTAACCGCTTTTAAAGACAGATGTTCAGGGGCGGCTGCGTAGCTACAGTGCGGCCTTGCGAGATCAGAGGCGGTGAGCTATGTGAACCGTCTCTGCTAAAAATGGGTGGCGTTACTGATGTCGATTTTTGTACTTGTGTGTCGAGCGTGGAGTGTACCAATGATGGTTCATTTTCCTTTGGAAAGTTATTCGGACTGTTTTCTTGCCTAGGTAAAGTGATTTGGACATGACCTGCCAAAAAAATATAGTAGTAGTGTTTCTCTAGTGTGGTAGTCATCTCCTCCGACATGCGCCTTGTTTGTTACTATAGCAAGTGCTCCTTAGATCTGGCAACCTTCTTCCTTAGGCATGTCATATGGGAGGCATCCAACGTGTTTGTGCTTCAACGAGGACACAACAATAGGTTCCCTTCCCCTAATAGTCTATACTTGTCCATGATACGATGGGTCGGTTGGAGTCAATGACAGGTGATGGTCCCCATGGCATGGCTAGCCACAATCACGTCCTCTTGCATGGCTCGTGCCGGTAGATTTGGCCCCTCCAAGCCTAGATCTAGCATTTCATATTAGTCTAGATCTATGCTTTTGGATCTTGTTGTGTCACACAGATGATGGAGGCCATTGCTATGCATGACGATGTATGCTCATGGGTTCAATGTGTGTCCATAGTGAGCGACACAACATTAATTAATGAGGCTATGCATGGGCTTTACGGTGATAGCAGCGCCATATCGGGCGACCATATTGCAAGGGAAGCCGTGGCTATAAGCCGGGTAAAACATCAAACTTAACACAATGATATGGTTCCATGGGTTGCAGTGTGATATGACAATGCTCGAGGGCTATGTTTTCCATATATTGATGTGTGGTGATGTCGTTTGCATGCTATGCCATGCTACCGCGTGGTCCCATCGTCGTCCTCAACAACCATGCCATCATGCTAGTCTCCCTTTGAGCAACCTTATGGTGACAGCACCTTATTCATAGGGATTTGTGCACCAAAGGCCACATACCTTGAACACAATCACTTCTTGTCTATCGATGCGATTTAGATGGCATGGTTAGGTGAGTTATTGAGCTTTGTTAGCATTGACACAACACTTTGATTTTCTTGAAACCTTTTTGTTAGACAAATGGATGCTTAAATTATTACCATATAGGATATTAGTGAAAATAGTGTTATTTTTCATTTGAGAATCACAATCAATTTACAACATAATGAAATATGAATTGTAGTACGAGATTTCGTGAAATATAGTTTGTGCACTATGTTGCTTGGTACTTGAAGACTTTGCATATTCATCTTATAATCTAAGATTGTCCAATCATATTGAACATGCTAATGGAAGGACAGCGTCTAGGGGCATTAGATCCAATTCTGATCACTTGAAGGCCCCTTATAGATATAACATCAGCAAGGTTCTAGAACTAGGATACTGTAATATCTGTAAGCTCCCCTTCCATTGATCAGAATGGTGTATGGTGCCCCAACATCCTAGCCATCATCTAGCATGTTCCTCAATTTCTAGTTGGACAATTATCAAATTACAAGATTAATATGTAGTCTTAAGTAGCAAGAGAAATAATGCACAACTCTACTTTTCGTGAAATTCTTTAAACTATGATTCTTATTCTGTTGAGTGAAAAATCAAATGAGCATTAGTATTTATTCTAATATCCTATAAGGTAAAGAAATCTAAGTATATACCTGTGTAACAAAAAAATTAGTACAAAAATCAAGGGATCGCTATGCCAAAGCTAACAAATTTCAGTATTTTTCATGACTACCTCCATAACAATATACACCATATATTGCATTAGGAACAAAGATGAATTGCTCGACACTTTCCTTCAAGTAACAATGTGGCTCATGGTGTACCAATGAATAGGGTGATGTCACTACTCACTCTAGAGCAGGTCAAAGGGATAGATGGAGTGGCATGTTGTTGAAGGTGATGGTGCAATATATGCAGTAGTCACATGAGGCTGCACGCAGATGAGTTTGTCGCAGTTGTGGTGCTCGTGGCGCTGTTGCCCTGAAGCCAGTGGCGAGGTGCTATCAACAAGCGCTTGATATGGTGCCACTGCTGTCGCCAAGCCCATGTGTGGACTTCATAATGGACAACCATGGTTGACGTATCTGCCTGCATGCCAACATGAAACCCAATGGTATAGTTCTGGCCAAAGAGACGCTTGATCCAGGCTCTGAAGGGCCAGATCTACCCGCGTAGGCTGCATGGGAGACATTGACATGGCCAAGCCATGCCATGTGCATTGTCACTGCCATCTCTCACTCCGCTTGACTTATTGTGTCATGGACAGGGTTGGACCATTTGGGAACGGTGTCCATGATAATTGCACTTGGTCTCTGACAACAAATGAAACTTGATTTCTTTCATATCTCCCACAAATAAAAAGAAAGATATTAAGACTCCCTAATCGTGCGATAATCACAATCAAAAGAATCGGTCTGCCCCCGTGCGACAAAGGCTCGCTCCTTCGGTCTGCCTAATCCCGTGTGCATGCCGCCCCTCCTCCACTCCTCCAGAAGGAAACCCGTCCTGCCAACCACACTGGCGGACGCAGCTCATGGACATGGGTGTACATCTGTACACCCAATAATTTTGAGAAAACAATTACGGCTACTATGCATTACATGTATAATATATATAAGTAGACCAAATAATATATGTTTGATCATGTATCTTATTCCTCCCGTCCACCATCTAGTACTTTGGCTTTGAATTGATAGAATATTTAGCTTTACATATGCCACAATGGTCCGGTTCTGATGTGCATACATGTATTCTTTCATATATGTATTCTGTACGCCCAATTTTTAATTCCTGCGTCCGCCACCCAGAGTGTAGATCCCGCGGTCCTGCTTCCCTTCCTCATATGCGACATTAGTCTCCTCCGTGACTGTGCAGGAGCGACACCCCACCCCCACGACTCGCTGCTCCCCTCCCCTTTGTGATGACCACTTGGCGTGCTGCACCTCGCCGCCTCCATCGTGGAATCACGGGCCAGCTCCATCATTGATTCTCATCTCCTCACCAAGATCTCGCGCCATCACTGGGTACGGCAGCTTGTCGTCACTACGGGAGACAGGTTCTTTGCCGACTGTATTCCACGTGGCAGTCGGTAAAGGCCAGTCAGCAAAGAATTCATCGGCAAAGGCAGTCTTTGCCGACTGCCACGTGACGGCAGCCAGCAAAGACTTTGCTGACTGCAAACACAAAGTTGGCGAAGGAAGCGGCCCCCCGTCGTCTGGCGTCTTCTTTGCCGACCGCTGATATGGCAGTCGACAAAGATTTTTTTTATTTTTCAGAAAGTCTTTGCCGACTGCCTGAGCTGGCATTCGACAAAGAGTTTTTATTTATTTTTTTAAAAAAGCCTTTGCCGACTGCCATGGCTGGCAGTCGGCAAAGCTGGTGCGTGTGCAGCTCGGTGCCCAGCTTTGCCGACTGCCGCGACAGTCGGCAAAATTGGAAAAAAAGTTTTTTCTTTTTTTCTGTTTTTCCATATATATCACAGCAGGCAAATTACACACACATATATAGCACAAATCCACTTATAAAATACAAATCCACGTATATATCACATGTCCAATAAATCCATCATGTCCAAGTCCATCCAGATCCAAGTCGAACATACATAACAAGTTTATCATGTCCAACATCCATCACAAAGTCCATCACAAGCTAAACGAGAGGTACCTACGATGACCCGGCTCCCCAATGGCCACGAGAGTGTGCAGTGCCCCACCTTGCCACCCCGGCCACCCCTGCGGCGCCGAGGCATACGGCGGCGCTGAGGAGTACGTCCGGGCCCCGAGCTGCTGCTGTGGCTTAGGAGCGCCACCTGCCCACCCGTCTTGCTGAGGCTAAGGAGTTGCACCACCTGACCATGGAGACCACCCGTGCTGCAGAGGCGGAGGAAGAGCGCTAAACAGCCACTCATGGCCTGGAGAAGGGCCAGCTGGAGGAGTCGGTTCGAACCCGCCGACTGTGCCTACATAAAGGAGAAGCGATCTCATTAGTTCCTGCGAGATGGTCGCACAAGCCAAAATAATAGACAAACATATATACTCACCGGAGTCCCTAAAGGGCAAAGAATAGGGGGTGGAGCGAATATCGAGGCAGGGAACTCAGGCAGTTCAACACCAGAGATGCGAATTCTCTGAAAGTAGCTGGCAAACTCCTGCATCTGACGCTGCGAGTGCTGCTGGACAGCCTCCATCTGGCGCACCATCTCCAGCCGATGGGCCTCCTGTTGGGCCGCCAGCTGGCGTGCCATCTCCTGCTGATGGGCCTCCTGCATGGCCTCCTGCGCGACGTGCAACTCAGCCATCTCGGACTGCAATATTGCACCCGCGATGTTTAAACAATGCAAGAGAGTTGGTACATATGTAAAACCAATAAATGACGAATGAAACTATAGTTACCTGAACCATCGCCAACATCTGCGTGGAGCTTGGCTGCCGAGGTCATATGGGGATGTCGTCGGAGGTCGTGCTGCCTGATCGACGAACCT
>CM041639.1:12468090-12515330 GCA_023333625.1 Bothriochloa decipiens | reverse complement strand
TTCTCTTTCTCCTCCTCCTTCTTCTTCCTCCTCCTTCTCTTTCTCCTTCTACTTCCTCCTTCTTCTTCCTCTTTCCCTTCCTTCTTTTTCCTCCTTCCCTCTCTTTTCTTCCCCTTCCTCCTCCTTCTCTTCTCTTCTCTTTCCTTCTCCTTCCTCCTCCTTCTCTTCTCTCCTCTTCACGCGCGGGGCCGGGGGCGGGGTGGGGCGCGCGGCAGCCGCGGGCAGCGGCGCGGGGGCGGGGAGGGCGTGGGACATCAGACATTGCAACTTGCTCCAAACATCCCCAATTTTATATCGTAGCCTCCACATGTGATAACATGACACCTCGACAAGTTTCATGATTTTTGAACTTCGTTTGGATTTTATATAATTAAAAAATACTTCTACCGCACGTGGATGGTCATGTTTCGTGGACAAGCCGTTTAAACTTTTGGGTGAGTTTATGAACACGACCTCAAAATACACTCTCCAACATGAACATCATTTTTCGAATGACTATGTTTTATTATTTCATGCACCTACAGTTCAAATTTGGATTATGCAAAAAAAATTCTAGTAAATGAAATAAATGGACGAAATATAGCAAAATGTTATGAAAAGATCCCAAATTTGAACATGTGCTTGTAAACAATATGCTTGGGCCACAGAAAAAATTTGGATTCAAAATTTTTAAAAAATGATATCTTTGCCGAGTGCCAAAGAAGACACTCGGCAAAGAGGCTCTTTGCCGACTGCTAGTGACGTGGAAGTCGGCAAAGAAGGCCGGCCCTGGGCCCAGCCCAGGCCACGTGTCAGTTTGCCGACTGCTCGGCCTGACAGTCAGCAAAGAAGCTATCTTTGCCGACTGCCGGACGTAGGGGCAGTCGGCAAAGTTTACGGAGACGGACGCCGTTTGCGTCCGCCAAAATTTGCCGACTGCCTCTCTTTGCCGAGAGTTGGGCTCTTCTAGGGTAGTCGGCAAAGAAGGCTTTGCCGACTGCCTTTCTTTGCCGACTACCGGGGAGTAGCTTTGCCGACTGCCCTTTTTGGAAGTCAGCGAAGGGCTTCTTTGCCGACTGCCCGAACTTTGGCAGTCGGCAAAGAACTGGGCAGTCGGCATAGCCGCTGTTTCCCGTAGTGCGTTGCCACTTGAAGCAAACAGTGACCTCGATCATTGTTTTAACCACTGCGTCCCCGGCACCAGGAGCGTCTTGTGATCCACAGACGGGTAAATTTGTTAGCGGCGCTTGCATGCCTGAGTTTCCTAGCATTGGAGAGAACCAAGCTGACGACGGCTGCTACTGGCCATGCCACAGCCGACCCTAGCTGACACCCCCGGGCGGCCAGCATCTAGCGGCAGGCCAAAACCCTAAACCTAGGGCCATTAATGATAGTGACGATTCTTGTGATATGAAGATGAAGGTCTCCTGATCCAATGCAAGTTTCTTGTGCCATTATCTCAGAATTGTTGTATGATCATCTGAGAATTCCATTATAAAGTTATATAATGATTCTTGTGATCTGCTAGCATTAAGTGAGAATAAAGCAACCTTTCAAATCTGATGGCATCACTCTTTGATTTGGGCTGTTTCATATAGATGTGTGGGAGAAGATGTCACTCCTGATTTGTGCATGTTCAGGGCCGTTTCAGATTTTGGCTTCAGTAAGTAATCAGTGTGCAGTGTAGGTCAAGTCAGTTTTCAGAGGGATAAAGGCAGAAGTTGAATATATGGTGTAGATCAAGTCGGTTTTCATGGAATATTCAAACACTAAATTTGGTTGCACAGATCAATACGAATTGTTTTCACTCTTCGGGGCATTTTGTTTTCATATCATATTCAAAATCATTTAATGGTATGACTGATTACCAATTACAAGTCTTGGTTTCTCCAAATTTCAGGTAAAAAATAACACAGGAACAGAGATTGCAAGGTTCAGAAGAGGAGATATTGTTGCAGGTAATTTCATTGTCGCTGTTAATATGATTTTGAATATTATATAATATTGGCCTTTGTATGTAGTTTTAGCAGCGCTTTTCTTCTCATATGCTTGGTTTTCATCTGACCATCCAACACCCTCCTGCACCCTCCCACATGCACACTAAGGCAACGTTGGACAACATGTATCGACAATACCATAAAGCCTGCAATTTCTGAAAACAAATGTTAGCACAAGTACAGAACCAACTAATCTGTAAAAATAAGAAGGAATCTTGAAACTCTGGAATATGCGCTTGTTCAATAGCTAAACTACTAAAACTATAGAACAATTCTTTAACTGTAGCAATCCGACATTAGCAAAAAAATGAAAGCAGATGCTACATGTTATCAAGCAATACTGAAAACAGATGCTATTGCTATCTCTAAATTTTTCTATAGTACAATTGAAAATATATGCTACTGCTACAGTTAAATTTCATTGATCATTGATCACTAAGCCAATATATTGTTATGTATTGGGTCAGAGAAGCAGGATACCATGTGCCTTTGTGCTGTCAGAGTTAGTTGCTTGTTTTCTTAATCTCGGGTTCAGTATAGTAAAGCACCGCTCCAATCCAAAATTAAGGTCCTCTCTGATTTGTAAAGCACTGCTCCAATCCAAAGTTAAGGTCCTCTCTGATTAGTAAAGCACTGCTTGTCAGAGCAGTCCTGTCAGAATTAGTTGCTTGTTTTGGATTTGTTGCATTAGTAAAGCATTACTCCAATCCACCGGGCCGTGTCGTGCCCGTGCCGGGCCAAAACGCCGGGACACAGGCGGGTCAACGGGCCTTGGGCTGCATGGCCATTTATATCTCTGATGTGCATAGAAGCAGAAGTTTTGAGCATTAGTTACTTATTGTTTTTGTCCTCCCATGTATTTGTGCTTTCATAAAAAATATATTTTGTTTAATCTTATGTTTCTTTTACTGAAGGTAAGGACCATGGTTGTTATATTGGTTTATAAACACCTTTCCTTCAGGATTAGTAGCAGGAAGTCATTATCGGCCTGTTTAACTTAATTATACATCTTGCTGATACATGCATATACAAAAATATCGGCCTGTTTAACTTAATTATTCAGCCAAATTATTTTAACCAGAGTCTTATCATTTGGGTTTCCACCTTTTGACATATTATTACCTATGGTTTTTATGGTTCTAATGCTTGAAGTTTTGATTAGTACATCTGGCTGATATATGTACCAATTCTTCAATTAAGCTGCAAAAAAACTGTTCAATTTGCGAGTCAGCGATTTTTGAATAGGGTCCCCATTATCACTAAGTTTTCACGAGAGATGGAATTTCAGTTAGTATTAGAATTTAGAATGATGACGATGTTGGTTTATTATAGAGTATATGCATATAGAAAATATATAACTACTTGGTTTAATCTCTGTATCCATTTTGTTCTGACCCTGGTATTTTGAAAATACTATACTGGTAAATTTGATGTAAGGCATTGTCTTTATGAATCTTATGGTACATAATTGTTATATCCTAAATGTTGTATTTTTGTTAGCATGCAAATTGATATTCTAATTTACACATACTGGCGGTAGCAGTATCCTGTGGTAATCAGTTAGATCACTAAATATTTTCTTTTGTGTTTTCTTTAGTTCATGATTGCATCAGTCTGGTGTTCTGCTTGCTGATAACGCGTCATGAAACCGCCCTGCCAATGCCAGCTCATACAACTCCCCGTGCTTCTCCAAGGTAATGACTATCTCTCTCTCCCTCCCAGCCTCCCTTCCTGTCCCTCCTCTCTTGCTTGGCGTGGATGTGATATGAATCTCTAACAAGATCGGAGCCAAGGAATGCTTCCATTTTCTCTAATAAAATTCATATTGCTTTGGCTCTGCAATGGCTTCAGCCATATGTCACGCATTCTCTCTACTGCTGTCATTTTCAAATATGCATATAACGTTTCTTCATCTTGATGCATATTATTATTTTCATGATGTTGGCTTCTATTTTTTATATTACATTGACTGGTTATTGTTCACCTTAATTGCCGGTGTACTCATCTTCCATGACACCGCAGAGGTGATGCCTGCGGTGTACACGTCTGTGACTGAGCAGGACCACCTGACGACGATGAACATAGCTAGCAGAAGGGTTTGGCAGGCACGAACGTTCTCCTTCTATCGTTCAACCACATCTAATACATCACAGAGGTGCTGAACGTAATGATCCATTTGTCTTGAACAGCTGCATACCGCCCCTTGTGGTTGTGGATTTGATCATGCCCTTAATTTGGAGTTGCTTGGTCACCCTAACTTGACTTACACCAAAGAGCTTGATGGCTATAAGCTTCAGGGGAGCTTTTATGAGTCCCTTTCTCTTTTCTTTGTCCTTCAAGAACATCTGATGTGATCCTTTCTAAAAAAAAGAACGTCTGATGTGCTTTGAACTATATGAATGCATTGTAAGAGAGAGCTCATACAAATTTATTTATTTTTTTGAACGCAAAGGAGCACATGCAAATTTCAGGAAGTCTCATAAGAAACCAAAGTCCTTATTGAGGTGGCAGGAAAAATTGGTTTTCTGTTTGCAGAGAATTTGGATTCTTTGGAGCTCTGCAAGTGAGTTTCATAATTTGTTCAGCCAGCATTTAAATTTTAACGATCTTACTTCAGTCAATTTCCTTTGTTTTCACAAAAAAAAATCCTTCTTTTTTGTTCCTCACTTGTATACATATATTCACCTGTTTGTTATAGTTCATATTTAAAGTTTTGTCAAAGATTTGCTTGCTTCTGCTTATTAATAAACATGACAGTTATCCAATATACTCAAATCTTGTTAAAATTCTCATGTAATGTGAATTGCAGATCTTACCAATTTCTACATGGTAGAGCAAGTCTCCTTTTCATTCTAATTACACTTGCATGCTAACAAGTATAAATTGATGGGACTGTACATTTGGATTCCCAGACCGAGTCACTTGAGGACCAAAATCAGTGACTCGCCATACGGTATACCCCTCAGTCCAAATCAAGAATCTCAACTAGGAGCCTGGATTTTGCATAGGGAAAAAAAGTAGAGTTAGCCATTCAGGGCCAATTTATCAGTTCCTCAGTCAAATATCTCACCATAGTTGAGCTGGTGCTGCAAGTCCATTCAGCACTGATGGAATAATTTTGTGTCGACAAAGTGAACCCAGCTGCTTGGAGTTTTTTGTGTAAATAAAATTGGACTAATTCCTATGAACTTTTTTACACGATTCATGTAATTACTTTGTAAACTTTCTATACAGTTTGCGGGCGAAGTACTAGCAGCTTTCCAATGTAAATCGTTCATGATTCTTTCTTTTGATCCACTGAGTCAATTATGAGCACTGATTCATCACATTTTCGCTGGATTCTTGAATTACATAATGAAATCTCTAAGAAAAAAAATGGATTGCATATTTGGGTGACACATTTTCTGACTCCCTAAGGAGAAGTGAGAATTGCATTTTTTTTACAGAGGAAGTGCCAAACATCTCGTGCACAAATTTCACAATTTTTTTTTGATTAAAGGTCAATTTAATGTAGGTATTTAATTTCATTGTATTGTTGTCTTATTGTGCGATCCATGTTTTTAGTATTAAAATTATGCTGTCCCGTAGCAACGTACGGGCATGATACTAGTCCTTATATAACTGCAGAAAGAAAAGAAACATTATCTCTGCAGTAATGTTTGCTTTGCACCTCCCATACTGAGCACTTCAACCATGATCTATCGTTAAGTTTTAGATGCTGCTCTGGATGCTGGAAACTAGAGCTTGTTAATTTTGTGGTTCTTCCTTAATTAGAATCACCATATTAATTGCGTAGGTATGGATCGAGTTGATTCCTGAAATTTCGCTGCTTCGATTATCGTCAAACAAGCAGGTTGCAGTTTGTTATTGTTTTTTTTTTGGCATGGCCTGCAATAGAAACTTCTTCGTAGCAGGAGCACTAAACTCAGTCAGTGCATTATTTAATACGGTGACGCCCTTCTGTTCAGTCTAATGTCAAGTATGTCTATTTTGCCAGATTAGCTACTATTGAGTTTTACTTGAATATCTGTCCAAATAGATGCTCCATTTTTGTATTTGGAAAACATACACATTGATTTTGTTGCTTTCTTTTTGCATGAAAACATGTAACATACAGTGGGTGTTGACACTAAAAAATGTTAGTAGCATATTTGACAATGTGAGCAAGTTATGGAGGCCTTAGACATGATTGAGGTCAAGTGGCGTCGTCAACAGAGCAATCACGTGAAGAAGACAGCAAGGCACAAGCGAGCTTGCCCAGTCGGCTAGGCCAGTTTGCCAAGCCGGCTAGGCTGGCTGCCCCCAGGCGACTTAGCCGGGTCACAGGCCGGCTAAGCCGGCCCCTACTGTCAGGTGGCCGCGCTGGCCAGTCAGGCCGGCTAAGCTGGGTCGCAAGACCGGCTAAACCGGCCCAGTGCTGGCGTGTCAGTCTAAGGCTGGCTGAGCCGGGTGCTCAAGCCGGCTTAGCCGGGTCTAGCTCTGGGCGCCCTGGGAGCCGGCCTGGCCCCGTGAAAACCGGCTTAGTCGGGTGCGAGGCCGGCTAGGCCGGCTTAGTGTTGGAGTCCGAACCGATTTGTCTCTAAATCATGTTTTGGCAAGTTTTGGTCGTGGAAAACTTATAGATCACGTGTTGGAGTTATTTTCTATTGGGATAAGATCACCCCTCTATATATACAAGAGGATCATTGCCGATTGATCCCATCCAACGCAATCGATCAAAAACCAATCTATCAACTCTTTTACCCCTTTTCTCTCCTCAACCTTTCTACCTCGGCCTTTTCGATCTCTAGATCTGTTTGACCGGTCATGCTGCGTGTTTGCTGTGTTGCTGGTTGTAGAGACAACCTCCTTGGGTGTCCAAAGCCCGCTGGTGTGTTAGCACGGTCGTAAATCGGTGTCAACATACTTTTTGGGGACTCCACTGGGGACATCAAGGCGTAGATTGACATATCCATCAACCAGCGACATGGGTGTAGATGGAGATGCAGCGAAGGACATGCGCGACGTCCATAGCGGCAACATCATCAATCCCATGTCTGTGGAGGAGCTCACGCCAGAATTGCAAACAGCACTTCAGGCTCAGATTGAGGAACTTCAGAAGGCTTTTCTTCGGGGTTGCTCGAAGGGCCGACATGACAAGGTAGTGCAATTCAAGGCGCCAAGCATTGAGGAAATCTAGGGTACTTCATCATCTGAGCAGGTAAATCCTCAAGATAATCTTCCTAATTATGATGAAGTTCTAGTTTCACAAGAATGTGTGTGTAATATGATTGTGTAGAATAATAAGGTAGTTGTTGATTCAATAAATAATACTATACGACATGCATATCAAGGTGTTTCTAAACGTTTAGATGCTTTAGAAGGTAAAACAACCGATTTAGATCAATCGAGTGTTTTAGTACAACCTGAATTTGGTTTGCCTCAAGGTTATTATGATAAACAAACTCCTTATGATCTAGCTAAAAAGTTAACATCAGGCTCTTTGGTTCTTCCAACCGATAAGACCGGTCACGTCGGAACCAGTTCAGCAGGTGGTGCTCAAAAATCGGCTTAAGTAATTTTACCGATTATAGAACATCAAGAGCTTCGGAGGGTAATAACATTTTGCCTAACCCACCAAAGTCCCCTAGCATCAAGCCAATGCTTGAAAGTATGCAGGATAGAGCTTGTTCTACCGATATCGATGATATTTTGAATTGGTTCAAGGAGGATTTTGTTAAGTCTATTCAAGAGACTTTGGATGTTAATTTAAAATCTTCCAAGCATTTGTACTCAAGACCGTACCCTTCAGCTTGTGATTGTTTAAGAGCTCCTGATGGCTGGATGGTACTAGATTTCCAAAAGTTTAGTGGTAATGATAATAAATCAACCAAGTGTATACCTTGCACAATTAGGTGAAGCTGCTAATCATGATTATATGAGAATTCATAGCTTTCCTTTATCTCTTACTCTTTTGCTTGGTTTACTTCTTTACCACCTTTGACCATTTGCACTTGGGCTGATTTAGAAGAAAAATTTCGTGATCACTTTTATACCGGAGCTCAAGAAACTAGGCTAGCACATCTTACTGCCATTAAACAAGGTGTAATGAATTTGTACAGGATTTCTTTAAGAAAGCTATAGAAATAAAGAATAGATGCTTTTACTTGAATATTTCTGAAAGAGATTTTATTGATATATGCTTTAATGGTTTGGGAATCGCGCCTTAAAGAATCTCGTGATGCATATAAACCATATCGCTCGAATACGCATGCTCTTGGTGCTTTTTCAGATGATTTGGATGATGAAAATAAAGAGATGCTGGCCTCTGAAATTAGATGGCTAGCGGAGAACAAACAAGTTACTTTCCCTTCCCTCAAGCCGATTCAAAAGAATCAGAATGAGGAAATGAGATTTACATTTGATATTTCTACATGTGACCGAATTTTTGATGAATTACTCAAAATCGGATACATTAGAATTCATTATACCATGCTTTCTGTAGATGAGATTAAGAGACGAGCTTATTGTAAATATCATAACTCTTATTCTCATGCGAATAATGATTGTAATGTCTTCCGTCGGCAGGTCCAAATGGCCCTTAATGAGGGACGATTGATTTTTTCTGACATGGAGATCAACAAGAATCCTTTCCCTGCACATATGAATACAATTGAAACAGGAAATCCAACAATCTTGATCCAACCCGAGCAAGCCGATAAAGCTAGAGGCAAGAACGTCATTATCGGCGAACCACATGTCACAACGAATACTCAAAAGAATTCAGGGCGACAAGTGGTTCTTGAGAAAGACCAAGAAGACAAGAACAAGATTACAATCACCGCTGGATCAGTGGAGGCTTTGAGAAGGCAAAGGTGGTATGAGATGCGCACCGCTCTCCAGAGGCTGGCTAGGCTGACTGCTCCAGTCGGCCAAGCCGACTTCACTGCTGGCCAGAAAGAGCCGGCTAAGCCGACTGGTTCAGTCAGCCAAGCCAACTTCACTGCCGGCCAGACAGAGTCGGCTAAGTCGACTGGTTCAGTTGACCAACCGGGTCAGCCTAGACAGCTAAGCTGACGGACCCAGTCAGCCAAGCCGTCTCCCCTCCTCCAGGCAACCTTGCTTTTGGTGTCCATGTGTTACGCACGTTTGTTCATAAAAAACTAGAAGTTGGTGTTTGGAAGCAGAAAGAGCAGAAAGTGAAGAAATTTGTGGTGAAGCCACTTTGTACTTTTGATCAACTTATGGCAAAGTACAAAAAACAAAAGGCCAATTTTGAGAATTGGCCCATAAAAAAGGGAGTCAATGCCACCAAAGCATGAATAAGATAGAAACAAGCAGTTGGCGATGACTCCAACAGCTGATTCTTCCTTGTAGGTTGCTCATCATCGTGTATTGCGTTGGGGACCTCCAGTGCCTTCGGCTCCGCTAATTATGCCAATGCCACAGTGGGGACCTCATGGAGTGTGGGTGCCATATCCTTAGGCTCCCGTGTTCCAAAGATTGGGAGATGTTGCTAGTCCATGTTCAAAGCCCTCCGTCTTTTGCCGATTGGGTGATCAATCGAGCTCTAGCAAAGCAAATCAAGAGAAGATGGCTAAATTATAGATTGAAGCTCCTCAAGAATCAAAGAAGGCCCCTACGCAACAAGTGTATATGCCAAAAAAGGTTGAGGTGTCTAGGAAGCCTGTACATGTTTCTAGCATCATAATTGGCTCGATGTCATTCCTGTTGTTAACGACAACAAGCGGATTATGATTGAAGGAGAAGATCCAACAAACAAACAAGAAGGAGCTACTGAAGAAGTTTTTAGAGTTGAAGATCAAGAGAAGTCACTGAGGGAACCCAAGTACACTCAATCCAAGTGGTGCCCATGAGGGTTGGATAAAACCCAAAGGCAAAAATTACAGCGCGCTCGGCAAAAGAAATTATTGAAGGAAGCTCTTGGGATCATGGAGAACCCACCTGCACTTGAAAAGCCCCAAGAGATCCCACAGAAGACCATCGATGTAGCTGCTAGTCCTACTTAGATGGCTAAGCTGGCCCCAGAGGCGGATAGGCCGATTGAATCGGTTATGCGGTTTCTACCGCTAACGCTGGCCAAGGGGGCCAGGAGTCGGCTAAGTCGACTATTGAGTCGGCCAAGCCGACTGAGATGGCTAGGCCAACTCTTGCTAATGAATCTGCCCTGGTGGCTGGTGCTCCCCGTGTGAGATGGCTGTGGTGCTTTCTGAGGTGCCTGCGTCAATTCCTGCAGGTTCTGGATATCTTAGAGACTCACCAGAGGAGTTTCCTGCTGCTGTGGCTAATGTGCTAGGTATGGAGGCTCCAGAGGTGCAATATGAATATGGCATGACTATGAGCCATCACCACCGCATGGAGATGTGAATGTAGTGTATTTTTCCTCTGATTACTACATGATCAGCCATGATGAAGAGGAGCCACCAGCAGCAAAATTGGTGTTTGCTGTTGAAGATGCTATTAGAAGCCAGCGGTGCGAGTGGATCATCTTAGGCCACCCCACTTGAAGGGTCACATCAACGGGACGTCGGTTCATAGCATGTTGGTAGACAGCAGTGCAATTGTGAACGTCATGCCATATTCACTGTACAAGAAGCTTGGTAACAAAGATGAAGAGCTGGTGAAGACCAACATGACTATCGCATGTGTTGATAGTGAAACTCCAATTCTAGCTAGAGGCATTGCTAATGTTGAGTTGACCATAGGGAGCAAGACTTTGGCTACAGCTTTCTTCATTGCTGATATCAAGGGGAGCTACAATGTGATACTTGGGCATGATTGGATTCATGCCAATGAGTGTGTGCCGTCCAGCTTGCACCAGTATGTCATCCAATGGGTGGGAGATGCCATTGAGGTCGTCCATGCTGATTCATCGGTTGAGGTTCCCGCAAGCAATGCCTGTGAAGCTGGGGGGCATGGTGCTTGTCTAAATATGATTTTGTAAGTTTCACTAAGCAAGGCTTTGTTCTTGTTTCACTTAAGCCAATTGACAATCAGCATAACATCATAATATAATCAATGGATAATGTTGAATGGTTAAAGCGTCGTGTTGAACAATATTGGGCTAAAAAGACCGATGCCTGTGAAGCTATTGATGACTTTGATGAGCTCAATAAGTTGGGCCAAGGTTTCATGTTGGCTGACCCTTTAGAACAAGTTGATATTGGGGATGGCTCCACGTCGCAGCCAATGTTTGTTAATAAAAACTTGAAAGCCGATTACAAAGCTGAGTTAATCACGCTTCTCAAGGAATATTCTGATTGTTTTGCATGGAACTATACAGAGATGCCAAGATTGCACCGAGATCTTGTCGAGCATTGTCAAGGATGGATTTAGGCCTGTCAAGCAACATCCATGGTGCTTTAATTCGGCTATCCATGACCGAATTAAGGAGGAATCAATAGGTTATTGCAAGCTAAATTCATTCATCCATGCCAATATGCGGAGTGGATTTCTAATATTGTGCCTGTTAAGAAGATGAATTCTGGCAAGATTAGAGTTTGTGTTGATTTCAGAGATCTTAATAGAGCCACTCCCAAAGATGAATATCCTATGCCTATAGCCGACATGTTGATCAATGATGCTTCTGGACATAGAGTGATCAGCTTTCTTGATGGTAATGTGGATACATTGAGATTTTCATGGCAAAAGAAGACACATCCAAGACGACTTTCATTTGTCCTGGCTTTGTTGGTTTGTTTAAGTAGATTGTCATGACTTTTGGGTTAAAGAATGCAGGTGCAACCTATCAAAGAGAAATGAATTTGATTTTCCATGATCTAATTGGGGTGATTATGGAGGTTTACATTGATGACATTATGATTAAATCGGCTACCCATAAATCGCACTTAGCCGATTTGTGTCTTCCTTTTGAAAGGATGCACCATTGTAATTTGAAGATGAATCCACTCAAGTGTGCTTTTGCAGTGTCAGCTGGAAAATCTCTAGGCTTTATCATACATGACAAAGGCATAGAAGTTGATCCCAAGAGGATTGAGAAGATCAAGAAAGTTCAACCACCTACATGTAAGAAGGATATGCAGAAATTCATAGAAAAGGTGAACTACTTGAGAAGGTTTATTGCTAATTTGTCCGGGAAGATTATTACTTTCACTCCTATACTCAAGTTGAAGGATGAATCTGAATTCACTTGGGAGGCAAGCCAGCAAGCTGCATTTAAAAAGATAAAGGAGTATTTATCATCACCACCCGTTGTTCGTGCACCTAGATGAGGAATATCATTCAGAACCTATGTGGCTGTCGAAGAGAAGACCATTGGGGCTGTGGTGACTCAAGAAGATGAAGAGATAGAGTATGTGATTCCTTATCTTGGCCGTTGTCTTCTTGACCCCGAGACAAGGTATGCCCATATTGAGAAATTATGCTTATCACTATACTTTGCATATAACAAGATGAGACATTATCTTTTGTCAAGTACATGTCTTGTAGCATGCCATGCCGATATCATCAAGCATATGCTATATCGGCCAATCCTTAGTGGAAGGTTGGGCAAATGGGCATACTCATTAATTGAATATGACTTGAATTATGAGCCATTGAGATCCATAAAACATCAAGTTCTTGCTGGTTTTATTGTTGAACATGGCATTGATCTTAATGAAGTTATGTTACTTACACCCCATGGAAGCTATATTATGATGGATTGGTTTGCAAAGATGGCCAAGGTGTTGGTATTGTTCTTGTTTCTCCTAATAATGTTGAAACAAAAATGTCAAGCCGATTGAAGTTTCAATGTACTAACAGTCAAACCGAATATCAAGCAAGCCGATGCATTAAGATGACCATTTTTTCCGTGCAGGTCTGGACGAGGCGGCTTGGCCGACTGCTTCTGTCGGCCTAGCCGGCCACCACTCGGCTAAGCCGGGTCACCAAGCCGGCCTAGCCAGCCCTGCTGATTGGAGGCACCAGTCGGCTAAGCCAATTAACACAGTCGTCCTAGCCGACTCTGCTGACTGGGCTGCCCAGTCGGCTAAGCTAACTGCTACAGTCTGCCTAGCCGACTCTTCTATAGGGGCTGCTATTGATTAACTTGATGATGT
This sequence comes from Bothriochloa decipiens, assembly GCA_023333625.1. Taxonomy (NCBI): domain Eukaryota; kingdom Viridiplantae; phylum Streptophyta; class Magnoliopsida; order Poales; family Poaceae; genus Bothriochloa; species Bothriochloa decipiens. The sequence continues at coordinate 12,502,294 of CM041639.1, read as the reverse complement.
TCTAAATCAGTCTAGCTCGAATTCCAATGATGCTAGTACCGATTTGGAAGATTGGAGGACTCCCTTGATGAAATATTTGTGGGATCCTAGTGCCAAAGTTGATAAGAGCGTGCGAAGAAGTGCATTCAAGTATATTATTCAGCACAGTGAGCTCTATTGAAGGACTACTGATGACTTGTTACTCAAGTGCCAAGGATCTGATGATGCAAAAGTGGCAATGGGAGTAGTCCATGAAGGAATTTGTGGTACGCATCAATCGGCCCCAAAGATGAAGTGGTTGTTAAGGAGGGTTGGTTTCTATTGGCCCACTATGATGGCCGATTGTTTTTGCTACTACAAAGATTGTGATGAGTGCCAATAGTTTGGTAATATTCAGATGGTGTCTGCTGCAGAACTCCATCCTATTATAAAGACATGGCCATTCAGAGGCCGAGGGCTAGATTTCATTGGTCAAATTCATCCCTCATATTCAAAGGGACATCAATTCATCCTAGTTGCCACTGATTATGTTGGCGTAAAAATGTGACTCTTCACACCAACTGCCTCTCACAAGTCAGACATACCAAAGCATGAACGTCTCTCTGATCCCCGTGACTTCCTCCAGCAGATGATCCGGTCGATCGAGTCCAAGGCGTGCCAGTCAATTTGACCCTGAAATTGACAAGATGGAAAAGAATAGTCAAATTATGGAATCTGCCAGTGTGATTCTAGGCAGTTCCTCATATATGGCTAAATAGCCAATCTGATCAGGGCATTGACTAGAGAGTCAACATCCAACATGCATTTGTAAATAAGTTTGGCTTGCAACATGCATTTGCATGAATTAAACAACATGGTGTGGTGTAAATAACTAAAGCGGAAGAAAGCATAAGCCATTCATGACATGTGCTATAAAAGTAAAGAACTAGCTAAATCGGCTATTTGAATGAACATGAAGAGAGCAGAGCCATTAGCTGATTTAGTTTATTCAATACAACATGTAAAAGAAAACTGACATGCATACAATATTCTATATTAAAACTAATAGATCTGCTAAGCAAGCTCAACAAACCAGCTAGTCTAAAGCAAAAAAATGTACATGATGTCATGGGTAAATCTCCTGGTGAATCGGCCGATACCGACATGAGAACGAACTAGGTGCATAAACAGCATTCAGACAGAAAGAATTACCATAAGACTATCTACACCCTAGAACACGCATATGTCACGAACAAGATTGAAAAAATCTAGCTAATGCAAGCACGAGACCGATCATCAAAGCAATAAGATTAAACATGACAAGCAATGATGACAATTGAATCTAAACGGATATAAGCCAAATCTATCAATCTTGATCGGGCAAAACATGTTGTTGCAATAAATAAACAATTAAAAACTAACAACATCGGTAACTTAATGAATCTACTAGACTGCCAAATCTAGCAGAGCTGATAACTAGCCACGGGTAACTTAATGAATCTATTAGGATGCCAAACCTAATAGAGCCGATAACTAGCCTATGCTAACGCATACAATAGGAGGTCGAATCGGCCCTATCAAAGATAACATAAACTGTTGACAAGTGCTAATGCAAAGACAAGAGGTCGAACAAGCCAAATCATGCATAAACACAAGCCCCTTGTCCATACTAATGGTCAATAGGAGGTCGAACCAGCCTATCTAGCAAGAGTAAAAGCTATGACGGTACTTATAGCAAACCAGAGGTCAAACGGTCGATGCAGCCTAGCTTGATGAAGAAACTTGCCGAGATCCTAGAAACTAAGGGTTTGGTGGCCGGAGCCAAAGAGATTGTATTGAATGTTGAGAGAGTTTACAAGGTGTTGGGGCTTACATATTTATGCCCTGGGCTTTGACCAAGTCCTATCCTAATACGACTTGCAAATAAGGAAAAAGACTCGAAAACTGCCTAATCTAGATAACTTGTGCCCTACTATTTCGTCCTATAGAGTCCCACATCGTTGATGCACCGCTCTTCGTGTAATCGGATCGGAGTCGACGTGCCCCATATGCTCCTTCGGATAGTCGATTCTGGTTAGCCAACCCATCATGATTTAGCCGATTCCCTAAATCTGGCTATTATCAGCATTTAGCCAATTTCGATTGCACTTCTCTGAGAAGCTCTTACTTGCATGCTCGCCAGTCCAAATTTTGGTGCAAACACATGCCCTCCAATTTTGGAATAAAATTAATTTTATTCCAAAATTCCAGACTTGACTTCTCGATCGCTTCCCAGATCTTTGTTTCAACCACCCTGCGACACTGAGCTCAACCCTAACTGACAGGAGAGGAGCTTTCTTCTAATGGTGACTTCAATTCCCGATCTTCGGATGGCAACTCCTAGCCTCATCCCATCGGTAATGTTAGACCCCTGTTTCTTAATCCTTTGAATTCCTGCTTTGGCTGCTTCAATTTTGATTTCACAGGAGTCCCATAATGAACTGCTCATCGCTAGCTCACCTCATACCTATTATTTGGGTCCCATGGGTAGCGAAGATCCAATTGATTTCATCATGAAGAAACTCAGCAAATACCATTCAAAGCTTCTATTGTCAGTGCCAATTCGTGGAATAATGTTTTCAGGAATTGGCCTCACATCCTAGTTGGATGGCGGGACTGGTTTCTAAGGGTCAGAGAGAAGAAGGGGAAATCTTAGGTAGACGCTGAAATCCATCAGTGTGTTACCCTCTCTCTTTCAAGAATGGAGAAAAATGAATCAATGCTAATAGCCGTTTCATATTTCTGGTCCAATTCTACCAACGCTTTCGTATTTGGTCATGGACCGATGACAATTACTTTGGTTGATATCTTCATGTTGACTGGATTAAATGTCACTAGCTCAGTCAACCCTCATGATTTTCTGGGCAAGTGCCATAAATCTCTGGGCAAAATTTCTGATTTGAAGACCTGGCCCATCTATGTCAAGCATTTTTCCAGGACCACTACTTCTGTGGATGAAAAAGAACACATTGCTTTCCTGAATATGTGGCTTGAAAAATTCTTCTTCTATGAAATAGCCCTTGGACCAACTTTTAACAACAAATCTTTGGCGGAGAAACCAGCTGCTGGGGATAAGATCCAGATGGGAAAATTGCTTCTGGGTGCCTTCTGCAGCATAATGAACAGGGTATCAGCAAAACTTTTGACATATGAGAAAGTTGGTCTGTTCCTGGTCCCTGGTGGCTGCTCCAGCTCTGGCAGAATCTGTATATATACAAATCTGTGAGGCCTGATCTTAGACAGCTCTCCTTCCCTGACTTTGATTACTTGGATTATTCTGAAAAGCCCAATAGAAAAGAAAGAGGATGCACAAACTATGGTGAAACAGCTTCCTCTTATTCTATTAATTTTTCCAGGGGAAAATTCTTCAAACTATTTTATAGAGGCTTTCGTGAAGAACTTTTGATTGGCTACCATATATTGAAGATCAGGACAACAATCTGCATTTTCTAGTGGATTTCAGATTTGAGGCTGAAGACCCAGATAATATAGCTATGGGCATTTTCAACTGCTTTTTTAGGCCCTATGCTCTCCCTGTGAATTTCAGACATGGCCGAAGCAAGATCCCAAATGATCCTGACTCATCTCCTTCTTATGAATTCTATAATCCAAGCTTTTTAGCTCGGCAATTCAGCCTTGGACAGCTTCCTGCCTTTCTCTTCTTTGCAACCAAATTCAAACCAAGAGAAATACTCAATAATGCTTTGGAAGCAATGAAGGTTTTCAATCTGGGATCAAGTCTCCCAACATATAACATTCATCAATGGGTAAAGGTCAAAGACACACATCTCTCATTTGATGGATGGTGGAATGAATGGAATGCCTACTTGTTCTACAAGGCTGTTCATCCATTATGCAAAGAGCTGGATTCATCTTATGAGTCTGAAGGGGAAGTAAGTTTTCTTTGCCCCCATTCATTTTGCTATGCCTTCATGAATTAACCTTTCTTTGCATAAGGATGAATCATTGGAAGCCCCTGCTACTGATAGAAAGTACATATATGTAAGTTATTTGATCCCTTGCCCAAGGACAAGATTAGGCTCTGATGCTCCTTCTTTGAAAATTTTCATGAATACTTATGCTGCCTAGCTTCAGACCAAGAAGCGGCAAGCAGCAGCTATCAGAGGCCCTTCAAGGGAGGCCAAGAAAACGAAGACCAGATCATCTAAGGTATGTCCAATTCTCTTCTTTCTGATCATTGTTAAAACTGGTTGCACTACTAACTTTTGACCCTTATGCCACGCTTTTTTGTCGCAACAATAAGATTTGGTTGCAATAAGGGGCGTTATCACAACCATTTGCACCTTCGGTTGCGATAGGTTGAATTTTTGCTGCACAAATTATTTCATGGCCTTAAGTGCAAAGATCATTACAATAAGTAAGTGCTATCGCAACCAATTGTAAACCGGTTGCAACAACTCCTTACTGTTGCCACGATTTGATTTTTGTTGCAGGCATTTTTATTGGCGTTGCAATAATGATGTGATATTGCAACACTTTAACCGTTGGTTGCGAAAGCGCGTCTATGTTGCAACGAATATGATTGGTTGCATGTAATAGTCGCTTGCATTGCAAAAGAGCTATTCCTATATCAACAAAAAATAGATCGTTGCAATACTAAAAGGATCTTGATGAGGTATATATAGCAAAAAAAATTGAAAAAACACTACAAGGTTTTGACCAAAAAGTGGAAAAAATAGTTACAAACGAGATTTGACATTGAGACCTCAAAGTTTTGAGGCTAGTTGCTTACCAATAGACCATACTTTTGTTTGTGTCATTGATAACCACAGGAACCTATATTAATGTTGACCTTTTTAGGTATTGAAAGATGATATAATAATTGTTTACTATTCTCACTCATGCATGCACGTGATCTATTTCCCACATCGACGTGGTCACGGATGTTGTTGCAGCCATGCCGCCGCGCTTCCCTGGCCACGTCGCCCTTCCCTGTAGCTTGCAGCCAGCGGCGTTGTCGCCGCTCTTCTCTGCAGCCAGCAGCGCCATGGCCCTTAAACTCCCCGCAGCCTGCGACATGGTGCCCTAGTGTGCCACCACGCGCCCACCATCATCGACCAGAAGAGACGTTCAATGGTGGGCCAGCCAACATTGACCAGCTTGAGAGGATCATCATATTAACCTCATTTCATAGTGACATCACATACACTATTTACGTGCATCTGTATACTAAGTTAATTTCAACCAAATTAGGTAAGAGTAGTTTGGAGTACACATTACCAAGTCATCTTTGAGCAGGTTATTTCAAGTAGCTCCTTAAATGGAGCTTGACTGTTGTTCAATCATTCGGAACAATGATTCATTTCATTTCAACCATGCATTCATTTCATTGCAATTTTCTGGAAATATGTAGCCACACACACACACGCTTTTGTTCACTTCCATATTCCAGCTACAAGCACCCCAGTGAAAGACCTAGAAAGCTTACAAACAGAGGCGCTAGAAATGATGAATCGACCACAATCTGCATAGTCTTCTTCTCCAGTTCAGTCTTCTGTGCAGGCAGCATGGTCTTCATGATTTCATACTTTAGATAGTGAACATATGAAGCAGAGCAGGACTTTGGGTGGATGCTAGACCACACTATGAACAACCTTGCCTTCAAAAAAACACTGTGAACAACCTCTGTGCTAGCAAATCTTAAACCAAAGTTCACCATAGAGAAATTTAGGTCTTAAAATAACATATAACAAAAAAAATTATATTGAGAAGCCCATATGAGAGAAATATTTACTGAGACAATTGTTTTCTCGGGAGCGCGTGCAGCACGTGTTTCATTAAGAGAAGATGGAGAAAAGTTTACACGCCCATCCCCATTAGTTGGCGAGCTGCCTTGTAGCAGGGTGGTGAACACACAACACAGAGCACCGTCTAGGCGGTGGGGAATGTAACGATGTACTAACTAAGAAAACGATTGTGCGACTAATGGCAATAGCAAGCAAGACAATGGTCGTACAAGGCACAAGAAAGTTCAACACATACACAGGACTGTTTTGTTCACCTACAATGTTCAGAGTATTTGTTACACAACCATACATTTGACACATGTGCACACACACACACACAGAGGTAGGGAGGTTACCTAAGGATGCAGAAGGCTTTTGTTGACAATGAGAACTAGAAAATGTATCAAACGATTGTGCGTGGCAGGTGCTTATATTGCCACGACCATGAATGCTTGGCAATGATCATTTATGGTTGCAAGAAACCCAACACTTGCAACGCCAAACTAGCAACGGTGGCAATAACTTATTGCAACAAGACTTTTTGCAACCATTGACAACGAACGTGATTTGGTTGCAACATCTAGCTTTTGCAACCAAATTGGACATATTGCAATGATTTTTTGTCGTTGTGCAAGGGTTAGAAGTTAGTAGAATTGGCTTTCTAGTGCCGTTATCGGGGATGGATTTAAAACCTCCATACTTGGTGATTGCGCTAAGAAACACCAACACACATCAGAAATACGCAGCTAGCTCCATAAACACTATTTGAAACATATTTTTGAAGGGTATGTGCTACCGAAAGAAAAAAATTGAAAGAAAAGAGGAATATAATCCCCAAATGAGAGATGATACAGCGAAAGCCTCAATACCAGTTTTGAGAAAAAAAGCGACTGAAAAAAATGTCGAGCAAAAAAAGGACCAAGTGTCCCATGTAGAATAGCGGGTAGCCATGCTCTCTTCAAAAATAAGTTACCATCAGAAAGTCTCAAAGGAGTTCCACCAAATATTGACACTTGCACATCTTGATCATTTTATATGCCTTGTTGCTCCTTTTGATCTAAGTGCCTAACTTAGCAATATATGCAGTTCAAGTCTGCTTATGCTTTCCTCACCTTTTGAGCTCCATATAAGCTTTAGTATAGGTGCAAAAGGTCTCTATGTTTGGCCTTGGTGAGAATTATCAAACACCATTGAGCGATCGAGTGTACCATTTGAGGAACTTGGGCATGCTTTTCTTTTTAAAATCTTGAAAACCTCTAGAAAAAGTCTTAGCTTTACCAAAGCATGGTATAAAGTTTCTACGTACTGCTCTATCTTACTCTTGCATATTACAAGGTGAAAGCTATAAGCCCCATATGGCTAAGATTAATGGTGGATTTCTAACTCTAACCTGCTCAACTCAAGAGTAGTATTGGTTTGTATATTAGTTTTTGCAGGGCATCACATTGTAGCAACTCCTAATCCAACATGCTTAAGCCCACATCTTTGCTCAGGATGAGCAAAGGTTTAGTGTGGGGGAGCTTGTTGACGGTCCTTAAATACCAATTTTGACCGTCATTATCGCATCAAAATGAGGACAACCAACAATACATATAGTGATTTATGTTTATAATTAACCTAATTTCACTTGTACTTGGAGTCTATATTTGTATGTAGAAAAAGTACCAAAAATATGTGCAAATGGACTAAATGGAAGCAATGGAATGTGGTAGGGCCAGCAACCCAGCCAGGGCCAGGGCGCCCACCCTGACTCAGGGCGCCCACCCTGGTCGTGCCACCAAACCGACCCAGCCACGTCACCAATCCACGGCAACAACATCCCACGTCTCCCAACTATCAAAACCAAGTTGGTTTGATCCAAGGGTGCTCGATGGATGTCACTTGGATTCATGGGCCCATTGTCATACACCCAAGGAGGCTATTTCAGTTGGAACCGACTCTAAACTTACTTATCTCACATGCAACCGACTTGGGGGAGTGAGCCATTACCGTTGGATGGAAGCTCGGTGCGAGTGGACGGTGTGTCCAGGGTGCCCACCCTAGACGCAAGGCACCCGCCCCCGAGGCCAGAGCTACCGACTTCCAAATCACTATAAATAGGTCCCTAATCCTTCACCTAGAGAAGCTCTCTCTCTCTCTCTACTCTTCAATATGTAGCTATATTAGTAGTCTTAGTGGGAGCTCTGCTTGGAGTCTAGAGAAGTCTTCAGGAGTCTGGTATAGCTTTGTACGTCACTTGTAATACTTTGCTTATTTGAAAAAAGAATTACTTTCTCTACAAGTACTTTTCCAAGTCTTTACTTCAAGTAATAGTCTTGTCGTTTAGCTATGCTCCAATATCCATGTTGGCCTTGTTTAGTGTGGTTTATCCTGTGCGGGTTCCATGTCGGTAGTCAGTGCTCTAGTCTTAGCCAGATTTGACTAGTAGCTTGTAGTGTAAGCAATTGTTTCCTTAGAATGGTGGCTAGTCCTCTGGAGGTGGTAGAACCAGGTGGTGATGGCCCTATTTGCATGTGTAGTCCACCACGCTTAGATTAGTTTATTAAAACACTAGGGCCCCAGGTGTGTTGTGTCTGGTTAAATTTGAAGCATGTGCACTCCGAATGCATGACAAATCCCTCTATATCTTGGCACATCTATATAATCCATAGCTAGGGTTGTGCTTGTTTAGAAGTAATGTGAGACCCCCTCTTAACTACTCGGTCATTTACTTATCTATGAGTAGACCCTCTTGGGTGTCATCCTATCTTGAATGTCGCTTAACTCACTTTAGTCTAGCTAGTATACTAGATAGTAGATACAGGATGGTTCACTATCACTATCTTTAACCATTGCTTCCCTGTGGATAAATACGATACCCTGAAATACTCCTGGGTGAAGTGCTATAACGATTTCTGTGCACTTGCAGAATCTTCTACATGAGCATAAGAAATATCAACAGGCATTTCTGGCATCATTGCCAGGAACTAACAAACCTGGTAGCGATGTTAAGAAATGTCAATAGATAGAAACTCTATGGGTTGAGTGGCTTAGTTTGTAGCTATGACTAGAACTGGTTTGGAGCTGGGGCAACTAATGGAAGAGGACAATTTAAAGGCTACCCGGTGTTGAATTTGCTGTTTGATGAACAGGGCCCGGGTTTTAGGGGATTGGTTTTCATCTGCGTCGACCAAGTCTCCGGTCTATCCCTAAGCTCATGATACTGCTGCTATGTCAGAGAGGAAGAGAAAAGAGAGAGCAGTGGTATACAGTAGCAATTGAGTGAAGGACAACGGATAGAGATGCTAGTTGTGGGGCCCTCTTTAATGCTTTCTTTGGCCCTGTTCAGCTGGTGGAAAAGCCAGCATATTTTGGCTAAAACAATAGTATTCTGTGAGAGGAAATAAACCGGAATAAGCCAAAACATGCGGGATAAACAAGGTCCAACGAGATCCTTTGTGCAGCTGTCGGACTTTCATTCGTATGCACTAAATTTCAATGACTAAAAAATAGATACACATTTCTTTGTCAACCAACATGGTTTGCAAATGCGAGATCAGTGGTAATACGTACATATGTAACGTACTCTGAGAGAACTGGTGTGGCCGGACGATCTCATTAGTTCATCAGGCAAGGTGTCAGACTTTCCTATGGAGCCATGGCCCGCCTAACATGTGCAGTCCACTGAAGCGAATTCCCTATACGACATGGGTTGTGTCCAGCTCGGTCAAAGATACAAGAGTCAGACCATCCCATGTGCATCATGGGAAATCTTACTCTATGAGATGTAGCTGTTGAGTTTTCCACTGAAGGCAGGAAAGTTCGACAACTGTCGATTTGATCTCGTAGGACGAAGCATGAAGGATTGTCTATTTTGAATGTCGTACCAATCAATGTGCTAGCAAACAGAGAGCATTGCGTCAATCGCCTACTCTGATAGCACTACGTCAATAGCCTTCTTGCCTGATGAACGGGAAAAAGTTGAACACAATACTTAGAGAGCAGATTTTTGTCTCATACGTGTATTGTTCACATGCTTTCTGTTACTCTTTATTATGTGGTCTTGTATGTACCATGTTTAACTACATCTGGTTGAACATGCCTAACAACATCCTCCATAGTTGATAAGGCAAACATAGAGCACGTCTACGCCAAGGAGCTATCATGTCTTGGAATAGTGTCTGATGAGATCCTTTGTGCAGCCGTCAGACTTTCATTCGTATGCACTAAATTTTGACGACTAAAAAATAGTTACACATCTCTTTGTCAACCAAAATGGTTTGCAAAATGCAAGATCAGTGGTAATACATAAAAATGTAACGTGATACCAACGAGACATGTCTTAAAAATACACAAAAAATGATGCTTTTGTGCCTGATAATCTGGTTAATGCTGTTTTGAGAGAACAACATTGTACAGTGCTTATAAGTCCGGCTCATAAAGTTCAGGCGAACAAGGCGATCAACATAAAGCATTCCCCAGAGATAGCATTCCCTATAGACAGAGCATACTTCAACATAAAACAATGCATTAATAACTTTTGCTTATATTAATTAGTGACAACAGTCACCCATCTCCTATAGATTAAACTATCCACTAAAGCAAGCTCCATCCACAACATGGGATGTGTCCGGCCTGGTCATAATTACAATGGTTGGACTATCACATGCGCTGGGTTGAAACAAGCAAACCTCTCCACCCCACCAAACTGATGTGGCCGGGCGATCTCATTAGTCCATCAGGTGTCGTTCCCGTGAGATCAACCAGCAAGGTGTCAAAATTTCCTATGGAGCTGTGGCCCGCCTACCATGTGCAGTCCACTGAAGCAAATTCCCTATACAACATGGGTTGTGTCCGGCCCGGTCAAAGATACAAGGGTCAGACCATCCCATGTGCATCAAGGGAAATCTTACTCTGCGAGACGTAGCTATTGAGTTTTACTGCGAACACAAGAAAGTCCGACCGTTGCCGATTTGGTCTCGTAGGAAAAAGCATTAAGGATTGTCTATTTTGAATGTCGTACCAATCAATCTACTAGCAAACATAGAGCACTGCGTCAATTGCCTACTCCAATAGCACTATGTCAATAGCCTTCTTGCGTGACGAGCAGGAAAAAGTTGAACTCAATACTCAGAAAGCAGATTTTTGTGTCATTCGTTATCATTCACATGCTTTCTATTAGTCTTTATTATGTGGTCTTGTATGTACCTTGTTCAATTGCATCTGATTGAATGTGCCTCCATAGTTGATAAGGCAAAAAAAAGCACATCTATGCCAAGGAGCTGTCATGTCTTGGAATAGTGTCCGACGAGATCCTTTATGCGGTCGTTAGACTTTCATTCGTATGCACTAAATTTTGACAACTAAAAGACAGCTACACGTTTCTTTGTCAACCAACATGGTTTGACAAACATGAGATTAGTGGTAATACATACAAATGTAACGTACTCTAAGAGAACTACAAGGGCCCAGGTTTTAGGGGATTGGCTTTCATCAGGCGAACAAGGCGATCACTACAATGCACCAGTCATGTTAATCACTACAAGGCAAGGAAACTAGTACTCAATGTGATCCAACTACTACCAAAACACACTAGTTCTAACTACAGTGATTAACATGACTTCATTGTAGTAGTGAGCATCAGTATCCCACTGCTCAAAGCAAGTCATGCAACAATAACATTAGGCATCATACTAATTCTAACTACACATGTTAACATGTCTTGATAATAGTTCTCTGCATCATCCCACTGACTGCAAGTTCATGCAAAAAGAGTGAGTAAAAATAGGGATGAACAAAATCTGCAAGGTTAAGCTAGCTGGATTGAAAAGAGCAAACCTCTCCGCCCCACCAAACTAGTGCGGCCGGACGATGTCCTTAGTCCATTAGGCAGGGCATCGGACGTTCTTTGTGTTCAACCAGCTCGGCGTCAGACTTTCTTTTATGCACAATAAAAATTCAAATTTAATTTCAAAAATAAAAGAAAACTCCTCATTTCTTGGTAACTGTGTTGTCTCGTCCACCCCAACACCAAACCCCTCGGCCACCTCCCCTGCCTCCTGCTAAATCAACGTACACTTCGCCTCTCTACCTCAATGGCCCTCCGCAAAGCGTGACTCCGGCAATCATGGCGGCAAGATGGCACCACACGTCACTGATGGCTCTCCCGGATGAGCTGCTCATTATGATCGCTGGGCACCTCGTTGCAACCTCAGAGCGGCCCATGGATGGCCTCCGCAGCCTATGGGGGACCTGCTCATACATGCGTCGCATCTACAACGATCGTGATGTCGGTCTGTGCATGTCACTGTATCAGGTTAGATGCGGGATTAGGTCGCGGAAGGACAGCGTTAACTACTACGTCCTCCTTGCCAGCTTGAAGGCACTCGAGAACCTGAAGGCTTGCTTCTCACTGGGATACAAATCATGTTTGTGGCAAACCATAGCCCCTGGCCATGCCTCAATGATATCATCTGCGCTGCTAATAATGGGCATAATGTATCGGCCTATGTGGCCTCCCTATTGCTCTATAGGCACAATGGTGGTGGTCGCGATGACACCACTGCGAGGTGGTACATAGGGCACGTCGAGGGCGAGGAAGAATCACTGGCGGCAACGGCGGGTGGTGGCGGACCGATGAGTATGTGGCTACGCAACGACTGGTGTGTGTTATGCCGTAGGGCCGCCACCGTAGTGCTCCTCCAAATGGGGTTGTGGGTCGCCAAGTTGTCACTGCCGCTGCCAGGGTAGGTTCATGGTGATCTTCCATGCGCAAGCGGCAACCATGGCCGGGCAGACGGATGGGAAGGCAGAGCTGTTTATTGCAGCGAGAATTGTAGGCTTAGGTGTGAAATTGAATTATTCCAATTGGAAACTGGAATCAGATATTGGAATTAGTTATCCCATTATTTTTTGTTGTTATTCCTATTTGTTTGCTTTTTGGATTGAACTTCAATGCTATGTGGGATATGTTTGACCTACGATATGTCTGGCTCAGTCATATTTACAATTCTTGGACTTTTCTTTGCAAGTAGTATAGTATAAATAGCATGTGGCTCCTACGTTAGGCATTAGATCTACGCGAGACTTAAATTGGATGAGTTATTTATGAATATAATCATGTTACATATCAAAAATAGAACTACAAAGAAACTTGTAGTAAAAACCAATCAGTAAAGGCTAGAAACTGGCTACCACGTCATCCAGCAATGGAACCAGGCAACATATGCTAATCCTTTGAGAGAACAGGAGAGGCGACTTTTTTTGAGAAATAGAGGCGACAGCTTTTGCGCAATACAAATGGGGGAAGGAAAACAATGAGTGTGAAGCAAGGAGTTGTATACGGACGAATGAAAAGTCTGATAAGTAAATTTTTTTGAATGGTTGGACCTTCTAGAAGCCAAGGCTATAGTGCGGTCCAATCCACTCAATTGCACCTTCACAGCAGCCGAGGATCAGATTTAACGAATTCGCTCTTGCTTCCGTAAATCAATTTATATTGCATGATTTTCCATAGGCTGCAGCTAACGTGGAGTGCACACAACTCCTAACGTGGAATCAACTTGGCATTGATAATAGTATTGTAATCGGCAAGGGCGTTCAACTGATCAATGGCCTTATTTAACCTAGTAATTTAGGTCATTACTTCTATGAGTGCTTTCACCTGTTGCAGGCATTGTAAATGTTAATTGATGGCGAAGTGTCTATTACTCTTTCACAATACTCACCAAATGGTCCGGCGCTCTTCTATTGTAACGCCCCGAACAATGCCTTTAACTCTTTTGTGAATTCACAGGCAAGATTTGATGGTGCACAGAAGGTCTGCTGCTCTATAATTGTAATGTTATGGACAAAAGTTTCATGCCCAGGTTGACTCCTCATCATGCAATGGGGTTGTTTGACACTGTAGAGGAAATGCTCGAGCAGGAATGAGGTAGTCAAACTAGATGTGGCTCGTATCACAAAAGGATGTGAGGTTAGTTTATAGTGTCAACATATATAGTGATACCAAGCGTTGAACATGTAATACTTATTACACGAATCATAAAATAAATAGTCAAGACAACTTTGTGTAAAGGATGTACTACTTATTACATGCACCATAACAAAAATGTTCATCACACAATTATTGAGTAAGCAAGTACTACTTATTACATGAATCGTGACACATGTTCATCACACAATTGTTCGGTACTCAAAACTTCAATTACTACAACATGAATGAACAAGAACAGTTTTAAATCTAGACTTCAAGCCCTCCGTTCGCCGACCTTCTACTGCATCACTCTGAAGGATGTGTTGATGATGAGGAAACAACCCTAAAATGATCACCATATGCATCATCTTCCTCGCTGATCTCACATTCAGATGTGGTATGTACTAAAACTTCATCCGAACTGTCTATCTTCTCATCATGCTCAACGACGTGGTCACCTAGATGAATGGTGGACTGGTCGGTCTACTAAACTGAAGTAGTTACATCAGAGGCAAGGGCAATTTTATCAATAAGACTGTCAAGAGCAGCATTAGTATCCTCGGCCTCTGCAAATGTGGTCGCTAGAGAAACCATGGAATCCTCTGTATGTGCCCCCTTGCTATCGTATACAGTAATATTAGCCCCCTCTAGCTGTTTGGGTAAAGAAGGTCAATCAGCTGCCTCATCTGGACCAACAGCTGAACTTTGCTTATGTGGCATCACAGGGGGTGACTCTTTGTGGACTGTTGTATTACAATCAAGAGCCTCATTAGCTGCAGGTGAACTCTGGGTACATTCGACTGTACTGATACAAGCATTAGTAGTCCCACTGATCTCTAGCGGCAGAGAAGCCCTGAGAGGCTCTGTATGTGTCACAGTGGTGGCTTGCACCTCCATCTGAGGGGCTAAACATGGATCAACTGCCTGATCAGGATCTGAATCCGAACTCTGCTTTTGTAGCGTTGCTATGGGTGACTCTGTGTAGACTATTGTATTATTAGGACCAGTCAGATAACCAGCAATGGGCCTGATCTGACAATAACCTGGCAATTGCAGTGGCTCAGACATAGCGAGCTTAACCCCTATGGCACAGCTTATCTGACTAAACTAATCAGTGAACACACTGCACATCTTTTTAACTGCTTTGTGAGTTCTGTTGATTTTTAATCTTGTTGGCCAAACATTTTGTCTGTTTCTTCATGGACACACCAAGACTAATTGCTGCTTCATCTGCTCACTCAGCAGGACCATATTCTCCATAGTTGTTTGCCATTACCTATTGGTTCAATCGAGATGTTTGTTAGTTTGTTCCTGGCCGGCAACAAGCCTAACAAGTATCTGTCTAAGCTCCAACGGCTGCTAAACAGGCGCCAAAGTTGGTGCCTGGTTCACAAACATCTCTGTATTAGGTGGGTCATCATCCATCTCTTTGTTGGCCACTCCACCAGAGGACCACTCAGCCGCCTCGTGGTCTGACATAGGTTCATGGTAGCCATGGTCATCAGATTCTGAAGAATCTTCCATTGGTATATTGAAGGCTCCTCCAAGGATAGACTGCTTCTCTACCTGCTCTAGGGCTGCAACATCCATTTCATGGCTGTCTCCATCCCTTATGGCTAACAGCTCTAGTGCGGCCCTATGGGCACGCTATCCTCGATGACGATCGTCCGGGCTTGCTGGCATCTAGGTCAGAACCTAGCAGGGCGACTCGTAGTACTCATCCTTGTTTTCACACTGAATGTTGTGTTGCATATAGCTAATGATGTGAGGGTACACCTGTTGCCGTCCAGTACTGATAGCGTCAACTATCACATCCTCGATCTTAGATAGGAAAAGTGTATGAAGTTGAACTACTGGCCTGTCCATATTGATAGTAGGAGCCACTGCTGCAAGCTGGTCCCTTTTGCCGCCATGAGGCAGCACTGTCTTCCTCAGCGCCATGTGAAGAATGTAAACCTTTGGACGCAGTCTGTCCGGTGTACACAAGGAGTTGTCGGTGAAGGGCTCCATGAAGAGCGGCCGAATGTGCTCATCTATCAAAAAAGTACCTCCAACCCTGCTATGACGCGGAGGAGGAGCATCTCCATAGACTATCTGGTGGAGCTTCCTATCTGAAGTGGAAACCCCGAGGATTTGTTGCAGGCGGTCAAGAGATATTCATTCTGGCCTATTACCCAGCATGAAATAGATGAATCTATGTTCTAGATGAATCCACACTGTTGCATAGAACTGACGCACCCACCTTGGCACAATCCGATCAACCTCGCTGAAAAGGTGAATGAATCCCAGGAAATGCTCAAAGAGTGGCCGAATAGGTATGCCAGCTGCTCTGTCAAGATCAGCCCACCCAAGTACCGTCTGGTCTGCTAGTGCAGTCCCTCTAGCATGGTAGCTCCTAAAGAAACTCTCCTGAGCAATAGTCCAGAACTCACTTTTTGTGCCAAGTTCTCTGATTGCTGGAAACTAGAACTCAATTTCGCAGAACTTGATGCTCCATATCTTCTTTGAGTTGTAATCCTAAAAGTGGTAGAACTGAGCCTTGTACTTGTTATTAGTGTTACTACTGCTCGCACCAGCGTTGCCAGAATTCAAGCCTATCATCTTTCTCCTGGTACCACAAGTTCTGCCACCATTGGAACTCAAACCTCCATGAGTGTGAGGGCACAGAGCAACATTAGCTACTAATTTCATCTAGGAGGGTGCATGGGTACTGGTCTAGTTTTGGGAGTGGCACAAGGCCATGTCCACTAATTGTTCCTCAATGAGCTCCTCCTCTCGGAGTTCCATCCTAGCACTTTCCTCACGCAGCTGCTCTTTGTGGGTCACTCAATTCTGTCTATGAGAATGCCTAGATTCCAGGGCAAGCATAGCTTTGTTTGCTTGCTCCTCTACTTGTAGGAGGCTGTCAGTATTCCTCTACCGCCTCCTTGGCCGTGGTGATGCTTCTTCCTCTGATTCTTGGAGACGGTGAGGCTTCTTCTGGCTCCTTTCACGCTGAGGTGCTGCTAGTTTCTCTGCTTCTCAGACACTGTTTTCCATCTGCTGGCTCCTTCTGAGTACGGGTGGAGGACTCGTCCTCATCTGGGTAACCACTCACGTCATCTACAACACTCGACAAAAATTTACAAAGGTGTTCATCAAACATCATACATGCATGAAGAATTAGAGGAGACTGTAGTGCAGATGACCTCAGTGTGCAAAGTCGACAAGGCAATCTCGATCCATTGATCTGGCTTGCTCGCAGAAAGAGGAATTGAACGCTACGAGATCGCGGTGCGGGAGCTCCGAGCGGCCCCGAATTGGGGGTGGGGAGCATGTTTTGTTGTGCCTGGGAAAGGAGGAAGGATAGCAGAGGTGCTGGGTTGGGTGGCGGTGCGGCGGAGGGGGATAGGGATAGAGGAGGCTGATCGGTGATGAATGCGATAGACGAGAGAGGAAAAAACTAGGGAGAAAGTAAAAGCGAAATGTCGTTTACAGAATGTGAATGGTGTGCTGGGCCCACCTTCACGCAAGAGGACACTAATCGCTGTTAAGGAAAAGCTGTCCAAGTAAACCCTCTGGGCCCACAGATAGGTGGGGGACGGGGGACCCCATTGGTTGCACCCACCAAGGTTACGAGGCATAAAAATTCTGTTCTGCCCTCCGCGCTGAAAATTGGTTTACCACGCCATCAATTTCATCCAAGGGCATTTGTGGTATTATGATAGCTTCCTCGCATAAATGCGCAAGGAATCGCCGTCTCCCCACCTCAATCTCCATTCTCCTGCTCTGCCACTCAAATTCCTAGCCTCTCCACCACCCCGATTCAAACCCTAGGCGCATCGGCACAGCTGCTAGGCTCCCTCTCCACTCACCAGCCACCCCCCTCTCCTAGCCTTATCCGAATTCGATCCCCTTCTTTGAGCACCACAAGCGGCTGTAGGGGCCAGATCTGGACCGCATATGACCAAGATCTGGTACCCCATCGTCGAGGCCGGCCGCACCAGTTCCGCGACCAAGATGACAGGAGGGCGATGCCGATGACGCAGCATAGTCAGGAAATGCGGAAGCTACCCAGATTCCTTTTATTATTATGCGTGCTACATTCTAGTGGTTGTACCTTAGTTCTGTAGATGGTGATGGGGTTTTATGTTCCTTGGTAGATTGTATCTCGCATGCATGTAGTTCAAATAATGGCTTTCGTATAAGCTATAGATAGGCTCCTAATTTGCGTCATCCTGTTCTATTTTGTTGACATTTGGTAAAAGGTTAACTCCTTAAATTCCTCTGTAATCTAGATGTTGAACTCCAAAATATCTCCCTCAAGTAGGGGAGCGTGTTCTGGAAGACCCAACACCTCTTGCAATCGCAATGCTTGTTCAATATTATCCTATTGTGAGTGTAGTGGGACTGCTGTAGGTAGCGGTGCAATTCATTTATTTGTTGTCTTCATACCAATGCAATTTGTATATTCATGCTGCTTAAGTTTGTTTTTCCAGTTTCATCCTCTTGGGTGAGAATGAGCCCCCAAGCAGACCCTGCCAGCGGGGCAAAAGGCGGTGCCAATATGGGTCCCACTGCACTCCTCTCCAAGCGAGTTAATTTAGCTAGCCCATCAGAGTTGCAGCAACATCTTAGAGTTGTAAATCTCAGAGTTGTAACTTTGGGCCAAAGTCCTCACGCACAAGGCAAACAGTGAAGGACTGGCCACCTTCAGGGTGACCTTAGCCATGCCGAAGAGGAGGCTTCCCCTCCACACCCGTGGAAAGACCCAACTTGCAAAGGTTGGTTTTAACTTAGCCATGTCTATCAATCAATTTGCACTATTTGATATCCATGATACTTTTTTTCTAACAATCTGAATGTGTGAAAACTAGTAGTATCATTGTTGCAGAGAAGGGGGAGGAGGCCCAGGCATCCAACTAGTGGACTTCTGCTTCAGAAAATGACCCGAGCAATGGGAGCAAGGTTGCCCATATCAGTTGTAATGGGAATAAAGGGCCATATGATCCATTTCAAGCTGCCAAGTTTGCTTTAGAGACAGCTGTTGCTATGAGATCTAGAGTACCAATTTTTCCACACTGGAAATATTACCAATTTTTCCACACTGGAAATATTACCAGCAACGTCTGGGCCTAGCACACTTTAGTCACTTTGTGGCCAAGCTATCTGTAAGTTATATATCATCTGTTGACATTCAAGTCTGCAACCTGAAACTAAGTAATGGATTCATTTTACGTTCCCACATCTGTAGTTGAGGCTAGCCATTGACCTCAATGATGAGGCAACAAGAGACGTATGCGTGAGTCTAAACCAGTCTTGTATATGATAGGCACGATACCGGTTGAAACAAAACTACTTCAACGGCATTCCTTATGATCAGATGAGAAAGACATCTCCTGTCCCTTGCATGAGTGATGCACAATGGTTGGTGCTCGTCAAAATGTGGTCAAAGGACAAGGTGTGCGTGTGTGTGTGTGCACGTGTGCATCTACGTGCATGCGTGTGATTCACTATGTGTGACATGTGTGCAGGAAGTCATTGATGCATTTTCTACTATTTCTGTGCTCTACTTGGGCTGTAGTCTAACACAATTGTGGTTATAGGCTATCTCGGAGCAGAACAAGCGAAAATCGTGCAAAAGCCAAGGGGCACCATCAGACAGGATCTCGCTCTCATGTTGCCGATGACCAGGCATATGTAAGTGATGGCTATGATACTCTATTTTAATTTAGATATGCAATGCCTTAGTATTAACCGAAAGACATCTGCAATTTTAACAGATAGACAAGAAAAGAAGGACCAAGCAGAACACGATCATGATGTACTCATAGGAGAACATGAGCAACCTCATGAAGATGTTGATGCAACAAGAGAATTAGTTGTAAGTACCTTCACTTGCTTTCCTCAAAATCTGCTAAAGTCATTGCCATAAAGAAGGAAAAGCACCAGGAGGTCAAAGCCGCACCATCATTTTGAAATTATAATATTGCAACTATCTATATCCTATCTGTGCATTGTGCCTATGTAATCTCTGTTCTCAGTAGGCTGAGGGAAGACCTATGCAGTCGTATGATACTGTCTCTAGGTTCTGCGATTTTAAAGCCTTGCACAATCTATAAACTAATGTTTACTCCTTGGTTTTCGCAAGAGCCAATGCCTAGTGTAGTTGTTTCTGACGTCTCCTCCAGGGCAAGCTCCTCTAGAACATGAAGAACATGGAGATCCGTAATGATGCTGCTTGAGGAACAACTTGCAGCTCAAAAGCAATTTTCAGTTGCCCTTGCTAAAGAGTTGGGTGAACTCAGGAGGTCGACTGAATAGGCTATTATGAGTTAGAGGAGTTCAGGAGGCTGCACGACAAGGATGCAATGTGATGAGGGGGCTCTTCACATGGTAACTCAAGGTCTTGTCGATGACGAGCAATGAACATGTCTAGTTTGTTTGCTATTTTGTTGTGAATTCGTGGATGCTTCATATGTGAACTGTATCAGTGGCTTGCTGCTGACCAGAACTGCTGTAACCTAATTTAGATGCAACATTATTATGCATGTATTTAGTATATTGTGTAGCAGTGTTGTGATGTAATGATTGCTTTGCACGCATCATTTAAAACTGTGGTGAATATGCCATTGTGTTGAATTACTTTTGTGACAAAATGGTATTTGAGCGCGTGGACGAAACCTGACAGGTAATTGGGAAAACATGCTTGCGACACGTTGATGAACCAGCATTCGAAATGTGGACGACTACCATCATGACGTGTCATTTAGTAAGAAACGAACATGTGGACAAAAAAACGCTACATGGTTCAATGAACGTCTGACGCGTGTGCCAATAAAGCCCTGAAAAGTTGCACAACATTGGCGTGACACGTGGTCCGGTAAGAATGTCAAACGTGGTCCATTAGGAACACGACACGTCTTGCAATAACAAACCAACACGTTGTCCAATAGTAATTTGACACGTGCCCAATGAATAAACTGACACATGCTCCAATAAAAATGAGACACATGGTCCTGTCAAAATGAGACACTTGATCCAGTTAAAATATGACACATGGTCCAATAGGAGAAAGAAACATTGACAAATCTGAGGGTGCCATATCATTCTACTGATGTCGCCTGACCTTAGCCAGGTCAGTTATCTATAGCCACGTCAGCTGACGGTGTCCGTGCCAACATAATGGCCATCTTGTGTCGTCTTCAAACGTACGGAAAAACCTCGATGATGCCCACGGTTTGGTCATCGAAGGTGCATCTTCGGTGACTCCTCTTTAAGATCATCATAACTACATAAGAGTGACGCGAGTTCTGTGACAGTGGCATTTTGGTCATAGATTCGTCACGGAACTGAAATAGTGATGAATTTGGCACGTACCGTGACAAAAACAGTTCATCATGGTAGGTCGTATCTCTACTAGTGTTATTATTCATCCTCAAAGGTGGTCGAGACAAGATCCGCGAGGCTGACGCTGATTGGTTGAGATGCCTGGGCACCCGCCAAGGGTCTAGGCGGCCGCACGGCCTCCGAGCCCGTTCGGGCTCCCCTTTGGTCGAGAGCCTTCTCGAACCTTCCAGATTACAGAAAATTGCCCTGATCTCGATTATCTCTATGTAAACCTGCCATGTGGGTATTTCTTGGTTCTTTTCGGCTGACACCCTACAGAAACAGACATTCACCAAAACTCGTGGAATTCTGTTATCTGCAGGGTATTTATATTTAGGTCCTTTTTCATGTTTAGTTGATGGTTAAAATTAACACTTATCTACCGTCAACACACTCATCCTTTAGCGTCATGGCTGAGTAGTCAACATAGTGTAAGTGTGGTACTTATATGTTGTTTACATGCGGATACACCTTGATGAAATGCTACAAACCTAGTATTTTATTCCAGGTATCATAGTATTTTATTCGTGCCCTTGCTCATAAAATCATATTCTTTATTAGAGCATAGTGTCAATACCCTAAACCTAGCATCGCCGCTAGGGATGACAACTTAGAACTATGGTGACCTTAAAGGTGTCAATAGCACTAGGCACCCCAAACATTTCATGCTGCGCATTAATACACTCCATTAATTAGCTTCTTAATGTTCAAATTAACTACTTAATTATGTTATCTGTATTTAAAATTTCTTCTCTAATAGAATTTAATATAATTAAAGGAAAAAGTTTAAATATCCCCTGAACTATGATACCTAGAATAGCTTAGGTCACCACCTATAAAACTGGTTGTTTATCACTTTAAACTATGCAAAGCTTTATAATTTAGCCCCTAGGCGGTATAGTCAGGTGGTTTTGCACACGTGGCCATCGAACCTGGCAAACGTGGCCATCCATCCCTGTCGTACGGTGAACCGCTCCCAAAGTCCTTCGCGCAACGGGTTGCTCGGAGACGGAGGCCACTGCATGCGCATTGCATCCTCCATTGACCGATCACTGCATCGCAGCTGTGGCCACGAACCGCCGCCGCCGAGGACACTAATCGCCGCGGCTGATGACTCAGCCGCGATTGCTGGAGCAGCCGCACCCAGAGTCGCCGCGAGGACACTAATCGCCTCGGCTGATGACAGCCGCATTTGCTAGAGCAGCTGCACCCGGAGTCCGCGCTAGAGCTCTCAACCGCGACCGCCGTAGCAGCAACCGAGACGCGTGATGACGATGCCATTGTCATATTACCGCCAGAGACGGACGCTGTCCGGTCCGTCTCGACGCAATGCCTGGGGAACCTCACTGCCCAGATGTGCGAGAACGAGCCGAAGCTCACCACAAACAGGCTAGAGGCCTCCAGGTTGAACGACGACGAGATGTTTTTGGCTACTTTACCTGGGCACATAGCCTGCTTTTGCTCACCGCCGTACCGGCCTACCGGGATCATGGAAACCGTATGGTAATGGCTGTAGAATGCCATTGAGGCGCAGCATGCGGCGATCTTGGCTTGAGAACCGCCAGCCCGAGCAAAGAGTGCCGGCGCGCCATCACCCACAGCCACGCCGGCACCTGTTGGGTAGCGGCGTGTGCACCACCGCGTGGCCGCGTACCCCTCCTCCATGGCGGCAACGACGAGGCTCATCCTGCAGGCGAAGCTCGAGTGCGCGCACAGCACCAGCGCAAGCTACCCACGAGCACAGCTGACCCGGACACAGTCAGGATCCCGACGGCCGCGCCGGTGGCCGCGATGCCGACTGCTAAAGAACGCCCGGAGCGTGAGCAGGAAAAATTCCGAGACGACAACCGATGTGGACCTGAACCTGCCCTGGTCGCGCCCAGCAACGGCTCCTCCTGCACGCCCCTCCCATGTTCGAGGCCAGCAAAGCAGGTGCGCCGGGGCGGCGGCAGCGCGCTACCTCGGCGTGCGCTATCCTGGCAACCCCGATGCCGGACCTTCTTCTCGTACTGCGTCCTTTGACCCAGCAACCCAGACGCAGGCAGCCTCGCCATTGCGCCGGCCGCGTCCACCCAGCCACGAAGAAGGACAGAGGCGTAGTGGCGGGGACCCGTGCCTCGTTTTCTTCCTCGCCGCAGCTGGCCGCAGATCAGCAGATCGCGTTCAGCAGGAGGACTGGGATGAGCAGGAGTAGCGTGCGGGCAGGCGCCGCGGGTCTGCCGTGCAAGAGCGGCCGCGACATGCGACTGCTGTCCGCTGGTCTTAGTGATTTGCCGCGTCGAGGGCTGCGCGCGGGCGGCGCATGACGTCTTCGAGCGAACCGAGCCCAAACACGGCCACAGTGGCGAGCATGAACAGGCCGCGGCGAGGGAGAGGACCGGGAGGAGGAGCAGAGCATGGAAGGACCCGGCATAGCCGAGGGCGACGAGGAGGACGGCGGCGGCGCGTCGAGCTCCATGGCTGCTACACGGCACATTGGGCACTTTCGGCCACAGGGGCACCTGGCGAGTGGGGCCATAGGCCACCATAACTGCAACTGCCACGCTGGGTCACGCGTCGACCAAATTAAAACCGCCCACCTAAACCTCCCAGGGGCCAAATTAGACTAATTGGCAAAGTTTAATGTGCCCAAATTAAAACCGCCCACCTAAATCTCCCAGGTGGTCGTCTAAACTATTTCCGGTATTATTGTTCATGGGGGTATTTAGAGTTTTCCTATCACTAAAATTTTGCTTTTCATTATTTCCTTCAACTCATTTGTTCCTTTTATTTATTATTAGTTTTTGTCCTACAACTAATTTGTCCCCTCTCTAAAATACTTGAAGTCTAATTCTTTCTGTTATTTTTCTTATCGTCTTTATTCAATTTATTATTGTGATTCTTGTTTTTGTATAAAAATCAGATTGATCAAGTGAATGTTAAAGACATAGGGCTAATTAATTTTAGTTATTTTTTCTCTAAAATATTCAGTGTTCTTTTTATTATTTTTAGTTTTTGTAACACAACTATTTATTTGGTTGCCATGTATACGCGGTACTAGCTAAACCACCACATAGTGAGCCAGAGTAGCCACCCTGGCTCATCGGCTAAGGGATTTTTTATATGTATAAAACAGAAACACCGAAAACTCTTATACAAATATTTTAACATATATGATTAGTATGGGCATCTAAAAATATCTAGCTCCACTACTTCATATATTTTGTCCATGTATATATCTCCGCCGCTAGCTGTAGCCAGGTGCAGATTCCATAAGTAGCCTAACTCACTTATCCAAGTCTAAATTGAGCAAGTAAGATATACCCCATCTGTCCGTTTAAAAGTGTCGTTTTGGACATTTGACTACCCTGTTTAACCATACTTTTTATTCAATCTTTTTAGCAGATTATAAAATATATAAATTGTTGTTAAAATATCGGTAATGATAAAATAAGTTATAAAAAATAAATAATATGTATATAAAAAATTTGAATAAGATGAATGGTAAAATAAGATGTCACGCAGTCCAGGTGACACTATCAAATGAACGGGGGGAGTATGCATTTTGATTGCTCAACTTGAACTATGCAATGGAGAAATACCATTTATATTTGGAGAGGTGCTCCATTTTCCCCAACTTGACAATTTTGATTCTTAACAATATTTGCACAAGAAAATAGAAATTTATTTGGACACACAAGTCCATGGTACAACATGAGTAAGCAGCTGGTCGGTAGGTACATTGAGTATATAATGTTATTTATTATTATTAGACGAGAGCTTGGAAGAATCGGATCATTGTTGAGTTGGGGATCATGGTTGGATCGGAGTGGTAGCAATAGCCTCAGTCTCAGAGGTGCATTCGTATTTTTCGCACCAGCATTTAAAATCTTGACAAAAGCCGTCGGTGTAGTCAGCTCTATCGTTTTTGCATGCAGTAAAGCAGCCCTTGTCGTTAAAAGGTGACCAACATACCCCTTTATAACTGCCACTTAGGGCTTGGTACCAGCAAGGATTAAAAGCTGCATGGTTCACATACAAGCATGGTGATTAATGAAAAAAAAGTTGAAACCCCATCAAAAAGATTTTAGCAAAAGATTTATCAAATTAAATGACATTGGCGCTTGCATCGTATACATACGAGGATCTGCCATGACGACGGGTAGGAGGATGATGACTAGAAGGACCATGGCACCGAGATTCAATTGTGAAGGCTTCATTGCTTCTTATGTGGTGGAAGTTACTACGTCGTAGAAGGCTGAGTAAGCAGATTTGGTGCGGTTTGAGGAGTGAAGTCGGGCAATGATTTGAGTAAGAGTGAGCATAGATATATACTATCCTAAGATATCACTATCGATCTTGTAGATCATCCATCGGATTTGCTGCTAAGAATTCTGGGAGAAAGCAACTCTAAAAATTAATGGTCTTCCCTATCCCCCGGTCCTCCCAAGAAGATGATGGACGGAGCGAGAGAATAAATCCTGATGAATTAGCAAATGGCAGGTGTATAGTCCAATGTCGTGGAGCTTTTTTCAAGGGCGTGCTTCAGCTAGTTCTGCTTCTGCAGCGGCAAACACTAGGAGAATAACTTGTGCTTTTAATTAGATAAATGTCTGTCCCTGAGCCTGACGGAGCATCACAGGTAAATATATAAATAATCTCTCGTACTATAGTCTTTAGGCATGCTATGATTTACCGGGTCATTCTAGTAATTAGTCTTATTGATCCATTTGCCTTATATTGTTAATTTCTTGGTGTGGTGTTGGAGAATTTCAGTTTCTCTTCTACTTGCACATGTCTACGTATCGCAAACTTCTCGGTCGATCTGTCATCGAGTCAACTGCTCCGTAGCTCATTCTTGTTCATCAAGAACGTATAATTATGCTTCCACCAAAAACCTATAAGCAGCAGTAAGTCCGTAATGGTGCCCTCACCAAGGAATTTCTTTTGCATCCTCCTCCTGCTTGCCATCTGTTCTGCCTGTCCGTATATAACTACATGCAGCGAAGAAACTCATATAACAAGTCATGCAAGACATACACGATGTCTTGAGCTTCACTAGTATTGATATGCGCATGCTCGGTTAGGAAAACCCTTCAGCCTTACATAGTTTTAGTTGGACGGCCCAGAGGTGCTACGACAGCCGGCTTCCAGAGACCAAAGCTGACCACCATGGGCCCTGCTGGCTGTATGCTACCTGGGCATTCCTGGAAGCAGCGCGTATGCTAGACACATATACGGTGCTGGCCAAGGGACGGACCTTGTTGGCAGTACCGCATATGTGTCTAGCATACGCGCTGCTTCTAGGAATGCCCAGGTAGCATACACTGGCTAGCAGGCAGCAGCTGCAGGCCGCACACCTAGCTGCTGGTTGTCTTCGTGCGAGATCAATCTGTGCATGGCTGTTTCAAATATAGATGGGAAAAAAATTTACCTTTCGGTTAGGTGGGTTTTTTTATTTACATAGTGGCTAAATCTTACTATTTGTAAACTAATTTTACCTCGTCTCTCCGAGTTGTTCTTACAAACTGCTTTTCCCCTCTCTGGTTTCTTCTCTGCTCCGCCTCATCATTCACCCTGCTTACCACCGGTTGTCATTATACTCCGCATCAAGAGCAAGCATCACCATTTGTACGTCACTTGTGACCTGTTGTCCATAATGTTTGGAGCTGCCAACATTCTTGGCTGCAAATACGCTGTACTTGCCTATTGTACTTACCTCTCTAAACTTGATTGCTACAGATCTGCTCGCTCATTCTTCTTCAACGTACTTTACTCCCACTACATAAGAAGTAATGGCGCCTTCAAAAATAAATCTCTATGCAGTCCTCCTAGCCGTCATCCTCCTACCTATCGTCATGCAGGTCATGGTATGCACGCATGCACATAATAAAAGTTGTTTGATGCACCTGTGACATTTGTTTTAAATGTCCATTTCTGGATCTGAACAATGCAGAGTCGGCGTCCGGACGAAAATATCCTTGCGCCAAACAATTGAGCGGCAATTTTAAAAGTTTTTGCGTTGGTGGGATGATAGACAACTGTCGTTGCTATCTTACAAGCCTCAAAGAAAGGAGATACAACTATGATGGCTTCTGTGAAGGCTTGCTATGCTGGTGCCAAGGCATTGATTGCACCTCTAAATCGGAGACAGAGGCCGTTGCCAGCGCTCCGATCCAGCAATGGTCCTCGCTTGAACAGGAACAATGATGCAATCCTTCTTGGCTCTCATCTTATAATACTGGTGCCAATGCATCAAGAACGATGATCCCTGTTTGTAAATTCGTCACCGAGAAATCGTCAAGGATTAACATGTTTCTTGTAGTGAACATTGTATACTTGGTGTACTATGTAAGCACTGCTCACTAATGTTGTCATGGACTCGTTGTCTTCTCCTAGCATTCTTAGGCACAAATCTGATGCATCTTCTTGTAGGATAGTGGTAGTTTTTTTTTAGATGATAGTATATATAAGTCAAGTGACTTGTAGACTTCTCCAAACTCAATTGATCACCATAAATTTTCTTGCTCGGTCTTCTTCAACGTACCAGCTTCCACCAGCTAAGAAGAAATGGCGCCTTCAAGACTAAATTGCTCCGTTGTCCTCTTGGTCCTTATAGAAGAAATGGCTGGTCATGGTATGTATGTGTGCATATGCATGAACTACATGTTGCTTAAATGTCCATGAATCTAAACAATGCAGAGGCAGGAGCTCGCTTCGCACACCTGAGCAGCGATTATGAAGGGTTGTGCATAAAATGGCTAAACAGCGACGGCAATTGCCATCTTTTATGCACAGTCGAAAGCCACAACAACATTGGCTTCTTTTGTAGAAATTGGCAATGCTGGTGCCAAAGTGGTTGCACCTCCGAGATCGAGACTGAAGCCGTTCGTAGTGCTCTGATCCACCAATGATGCCCGCCTAAACAAGAACAATGATTCGATCCTTCCCGGCCCTCCCTAATAATAATTACTATTTGACATTGTCTGGTTGCTAAATTATGTTGTGTCATGGACTCTTGTGGATCAAAATAAATTTATATTTCTTATGTGAATATATTGACAAATGAAATTGGAATGTCATGAAAAAACGGAGCACATCTCCAAATGGAAATTGGATTCCTTCACTGCGTAGCTCATGTCGATCCATATGGATCACAAGGTTGATATGTGCCCTTGTGATTTGGATTTATGATGAATGATTGTCAATGAGCTGGCACTTAGGGTTGATTTTGGGAACTAACTGTGGCATGAGTATGTTATGCAATGGGTCTCTTTGCTTATAGAGTGCAAGTGTGGAGTTTAGAGGTGGTAATCGATGGCGAGGTGAGGGTCAAATACAGATATGCCCTGCCGATGGACCAAGAGTGGTGAAGGATGGACGTGAGGATTGGACTAAGTGACCAGGAGGTTGCATGACCAGTCATGGTGATTGACACTTGGGGACATCAACAAGTAAGAGTACATGGGTGATGGAAACCATGTCGGCCAACAAGTCAAGGAAGACGACATTGACATCATGTCACATGGTGGAGGGTGGTCACACATCTAAATGGAAGATGTAGATGGCGCCAATCAAGTCAAGAACAAAGGTGAAGGAACGAAGGTGTCAAAGTTGGCTAGGTCAAGCAAACACGACATTGGTAAGTCATGCCAGGTGAGGTGTGCATGAGGGTTTACTGGTTTGGTCCTCAAAATCAGGGTGGATGGTTTGTTGGTGATGGGGACATGACAACTATGGATATGCCCATGAAAGTTAAAGAAAAGGGGAGCTCGCTCCTACATTTGTATAATGATTTTTGGTACAACTCACTTGGTTCCACATGTATATTTTATTATTTTCTTTTAGATACAAATGTGTTTCAAAGCGCAAGTCCATCAAAGTGGAACTCTCAGTTTGTCGGCAACCTGACAGTGCTTCATTGGGAAGGTCATAACTCATCCATCCGAAGTGCGATTGAGGTCAATGAGCACATGATGGAAAACTTATTTGATAGGATTTCAAATAGATTTGGTCGCATCTCAATATCACGTTGGTAAGATCCTGAAATGTTCAAGACATTATGTCGATGTTTCTGTCCGGAGCTAATCGTGATCAGTTTGTTATCAATCACTGGGACCTTGTCTCAAGTGGGATCACGCCCCAAGGAGATGGAGAACACACGAATAAAGACCTTAGACGTCCTCCACCTTGGCCACCACCTTATGAGGTCAGGAAGGGTGTCCAGGCCAAGTTGGAGGCCCAATACTTCTTCGATCACCTCTAATACTCCACGCTAGTGGAGCCCCATAGGAGAACCGAAAGCTCTCGAGATGGAGAACGCAGTAGTGCGGTATGCATGACCTGATTCTTGGATTTGGTGGTATGATTTGAGAGAGGAAGAAGAGGATTCCTTTTTGTGGTTTTTTGTTCTTGGCTGAAAATGTGAGGGGAGAGACAGAGAAACTGAGAATGTGAGACCGAGGAGGGTGCCGATCCATTTGTGAGTGATCAGAGCGGGTCTGCGGGTTTGTGATGTGGATAGGTTATCTTTTCCTATCATCAAACATCCATTGGGTTGACAGCTTTGCCCGCACCAGTGCCCCTGGGAATAGTTGTCGTCCATATCCACATCCATTGGGTTTGTTGCCTGCTTCCTCAA
This sequence comes from Bothriochloa decipiens, assembly GCA_023333625.1. NCBI lineage: Eukaryota > Viridiplantae > Streptophyta > Magnoliopsida > Poales > Poaceae > Bothriochloa > Bothriochloa decipiens. The sequence goes on along the minus strand of CM041639.1, from coordinate 12,472,608 downwards.
AGTTCATGCAAAGTTTGACAAACCCGCAAATGTCCAATTACACATCAAAGTTCACGCAAATGTAAGTACATTACCTACTCACTGCCGAGTTTGACTACATCGAATTATCTAATCGGCAATGTGTACGTCCCCTATGAGGTATGAACAAATATCATTGACGTAGAGTAACGCATGAAGTAGTGTACTCTCCCATGCTTCAGAAGTAGCGGTGGTCCCGAAGGCGGTGGGTCAGATCCCCTCTTAGTCATAAGCAGCTTTGATTGATATCATTTCATAGTGAGGTCCAGCCATGTCCCTCTCATGGAGTCAAGAGCATCGAGGGTAGCACGACGACATATCGCTCTGTACATGGAGGGGAGTCTGGGCATTGCAGACGATGTGAACACTAGAACATAGAGGGAGAGCATAGGTCCTGCACGCTCACGGCTCCAACTTTCTTTGCCCGGCTTTGTGCGCTTTTGGTTTCCCGTGGCGCTCCTTCTCTGGCCGGTGGACCACAAACGCCTTCGTTGTGAGATGACACGCAAGGGTGTCGTAGATGAACATGGAGGACTCGAGGTAAGCTCGTGTCCGACCTGTAGCGTCCCTTTCCATGCTGTGGCAGCTGCTGTCGTGCGCATCCGACCTGTTGTAGATGTCGCATTGCTGGTGTGGGGAAACGCCGCTCCTTGACATCATCAAGGTAGGTACAGTGCGGGGCTGGCTTAGCTTGGATCTCCATCGAGCTGGCTATTGACATTGCCCACAGTTGTATGTCCATCATCCGAGCACAATTATTGCGCTCCATGATTGAGCTCCAACCAGCTTGCTTCTTGGCTTTATTAGCTTGTCCTAGCTTATTAGCTTGTGTCACTAGAACGTACAGGCATGTACGCCTCTACGGATGCACAGATCAGCTTACATATGTAGTTCGCCTAGTGCATACACATGCAGCGTCTGTCTTGATGTTGTAGCGCCTGCACAGGCATTTGATTATCTTCGATCAAGTCTGTTCGCACTGAAATTTGGCTCATGTCAGTTTTAATCGAACTGTTGAGTGATTATTTGAGGGCGTCAATCACAAGTAAATAATTGCTTAAGATGATTTGCTAATTAAGAGCTGAGACGGGAACACGTTAATGGAGTCCAGATGCTGCACGTTGATCGTCGGTGGCAAGTCCAGAAGCCTCCCCCACTCGACCTGGCTGTTTATATGAAGGAAAAGAAAGGCAAATAGGGAAATAAAACATGGGGCCGATGTACATACGCTGCAGCCATGTGGATCTTTGTTTCGGCCATGGAGTCCTAAACGAACACGTCATGGTCACGGATGTATATAATGCGTATATCTCCTTATATATTCCTCCTGGACTTGGCCTTACTTTTCCTTGTCATCGGATCCTACATGCATGCAACTTCTTTTGCAGAACCAAGGAACGTTTCTATTCGGCTATAATTTCTATATTTAACGGCAAGACCAGCCGCCACCTTATAAATACTAATATAATGCCCATGCTAACGCTACGGCTTTATCTTAGAAATGCACATAAAAATAACTTTTCTTTTCATTTTGCATAGTTTAACTTTTACATAATTATGTTGGGAACACTTTTACATAAGTTACATTCTACCGAAGTCCTTAATCATCCACGTGATGCCACGCAAAGGTCGTAGCCAAACCACACCAACCCCACGGACCCGTAGCCATGAGCCAGGGCACTTAAGGGATCCACGTCCACCACCTATGTGCAAGGTCGCGCAACGGGCCACCTTAGTCGAGCTCGTCCTCATCACATCACCCTCAAGCGCTCCAGCTTGCCTCAATGTGCTCTGGCAAAATACCAATCATGCTAAAACTTGTTAAAAAATAAAACAAGCAATCCTCAAAGGAATGCAAAATTACAGTGACCATTATTTGCATATAGTCAACTTCAGCATATAACAACTCATTAACAGCTCGTTTTGCATGAAAGAAAGGGCATATTGCTCATCAGCACAAAGTCAAAATCAATTATTCAAATCATATCAAAATCAATTACTCAAATCATATTGTTCCCCTTCCCCCATAAGTTTTGATTGATATATCCTTGTAAAAATTTACAGAAAAGCAATATAGCAGAATTAACTGAAAGTGTAGGGAGCAGCTGCAGCTAAATAAAAACACAAAAATATGCTAATCTTGATATCACTACAATCTGAAACTTTAGTCCATATGTAGTGTGTGGCATGTGTGGAGATCCCTCCAGAAACTGAAACTTACAGAAGGATCTTGATACACAACAAAATAACTTGCAACTAACTCAGATTCTCTGTTCTAGCCTTCTAGGGCAAGAGGTTGTTTCCACACTAAAAGATAAAGGTGAAGAGAACAGTCACCACACTGAGATGTAAATAGCAGTAGCAGAAAAGAGCAATCCAAGAATTGCTTGGTTGAATTGCTCCAAAACAAATCAGCAACACCAAATTTTGATATATGCCACAACTGCACCCTCACAGGGCCTATGGTAAAACATTTATCTTGGCCATTCACATATGACTAACCTGACAATTTAAACCATGATTTGGATCACATGAAGGGTGTCGCCAACTTTACTGAGATCAACATCCACACGAGACACGCCAGCATCTCCATGGGGTAGCATGCCGGATCAACTGCCCCTTTGATGGATCCCCTGGAGAGGTAGCCCCAGATGCGCCGCCGCGCCCGATGGAGGGAGGTGGAGCCGCGACCGGTGGTGAAGAAAAGGTGCGCCTTGGCCGGCGAATATGAAAGATGTCCGCTGCCTTGACCTTTGCAGTCGCAGTCTCCATCGTGGTTGAAGGGAGAAGAGCACCGCCATAGTCAATGGGGACGCTGCCGAGGGGGCGGTGAAGGCCGCGGTAGCAGCCGGAGTTGGCAAGGTAAAGGGCTCGCTGCCGACGCTCCTGGAAATGCCCCCGCCACATGTCGATGGGTCCAGCCGTGTGGAGCGAGTGGATCTGAAGAGAGAATGATGGCCGTGGTGGGATACGTGGTGTTGAGGGGGAGCCGATCTTCAACGGGAGGCCGCCATCGGCCAGGCACCGGTGCCGGTCAGTAGGCGCATGAGCACCAGGTGCTGGTGCACACACGGGTCATGGAACCACCAGTCCGCCTCTTGGTTCAGCAGGCGGCACATGACATCCACGTCGCCGGCGAGGCTGTGGGTGCCAGCTCTGGTTGCCAGTTGCTGCTCGCCGGCCCGTGATGCTGGCCTAGCGTTGCCCGCTGTCGGTACCGCGAACCCTAGGAGCTATCGGTTAGAAAGAGGAAGAATGAGAGAAGTTTTTATTTTCGGTGGATATCGGTACTCGAACTCGTGGCGACGGAGTTTGAGAGCACGGGCGTGAGGGAGAGTTGGAAGCCTCATCAAACTTTTAATCTCAGTTGTTACATCTGTAGTTGGTATGCTGTGAGTCGTTGATCTTGAAGGAAAGATTTGCCTTGAGAAGTTTTCAATTATAGTAGACATAAGGGTGACACCCGATTGAGGTATTCCAACTACACAATCGTCAAAACACAAATCAATCTACTATCTCTAATTTCTCCTCTTAACCTCCTATACATGTTGTTCATCTCTTGATGCAGGTGACCAAGGATAACGCCCTAGGCTTGCCAGCTGACCTAGGGCAACCCGACGACGTCCTTGCCCCGACGGAGTCCCTCCAGAGCGAGAGCTTCGACGGCTTCTTTGCTAGTTTGCTCGAAAACTAGCCGTTTTTTGTCATGCAAACACGTTGGTTATCCTTTGGTGTTTTACTGGTAAAACTCACTGCTCTTCACCGCGAGAGGTGTTGGTTACCCACTGCGTTCTTCGGCTCGTGGCGGACCAGACGTCTAAAACTCTCGTGGTGTGTTGATCCGGATCACTTTGGACGTAAGCATACTTTTTAGCGACTCTACTGGGAAAGATTACTTCGGCTCTACTTTGTAGCCGAATCTATCTTCTCGAGCCATATTCTTGATCAATCCATGTTTGTTTCTCGTGATCGCCAAAGCATCGGCTGTCGAGGCCGACTGCATCTCTGTTTCCTTACAGCCGACGACGAATCAGGCCCTATTAGGCCGATTGCGTTTATCGTGATTGTCTGGTTGTCACATCACAGAGTTTGGATCGGCTTCAGCTCATCCAGAATTGCTAAAGCCGCATCTTGCTATTGTTTGGCTACGCGTACTGTTTTTCCGGCTAGCAAAATTTAAATAATGAATCAAAGTGAAAGTTTCAGAAGCAAGAAGCTGCCGTGGTGCTTACGTGGTGCTGAGCGAATTGGTTTCTTATTTCTATATACTATATATAGGCATACACATAAGCTCTTTGAAGTCATCACGTGGAGGCTGTCAGTGTTGAAGGTTCTATTGTGCTCTTTCATTCACTGGAGAATTCTGCTACACTCTTTTTATTGCCTCGGAGAATATTGGAGTGTTTCTGCTGAACACACATGGAGGCGCGTCAGAGTGCTGCACCACAACATTTTACCTCATACCTATGGTACATGATGCAACTATATTATATAACTCTA